>CM057809.1:118335946-118748446 GCA_030067965.1 Latrodectus elegans
AGCAACCGAAAGAGAAGAGTGAGCGGCCTTAAACTCTTGATCACGGACATTGACATCAGACCTCGAAGCTAATTACCAGAGGCTCCAGTTCTCTCCGGAGATGATTGTAGGTGTTATAGAGTGACTTTCCGAGACGGTTTCACTAGCGTAGAAATTAGGAGTCAGGTTCTTAGTACATGAAAGGAGTTCCCCGACAGAAAGGTTCCAAAATTGTTGGTATTCATAAATTTTTATGAAGCCTACAATTTATGAATTCTTCTTATAATTTATCCTGTAAATTTGTAAATAAATATTTAGTTAACAACATTAAATTATCGGAGTCTGATTCCTTAGCCACCCCTGCCTACTGTTCAGCCTACCCAGACTGAGTACTCTACAATGTCCGAAAGGAATTCAAATTTTCGTCATTTACCTGTATGATGTTCAAGATATTTATAGTTTATGGTTTTCTAAGTTCAACGAATTTATTTAACTATATATTTAAATTTTGTTCATTTGAAGCAACCATATGCTGCGAAATTATGAATAAAATGTCATTAAGTTAGGAAATGGACTTTCCTCTACTTTCTAGAATGCAAGAAATAGGAAAACGGTCATGTTAATTCAAGAAATTAATTGGTTACTTTTTCTTTGTCTTGATTTAAATTTTATTTTAAGAAATATTTAAATACTTATATAACTTTCATCTTAAAATCAATATTCAAAAACTTCCATAGATGCAACCGAGAAAACTTAATGTATCAGATGTTAGCTTCCAATCAGCTAATTTTACTCGCCTCGTAAGATTAGCTAACATATGATTTTATCTCTATTTGAGTAGAATATAAATGAACGTATTAATACGATTAGAAAGATCATACTATGTCTATTGGTTGTTTAAATGCATTATGCTTGTTAGTTTAAAGTTAAAGGTTATTCTGAAATATATTTTTAAGAAAAAATGAGACAAGAAGAGGTAATAAAATTAACAATTAGACTTAAAAATATGGACATTTTTTTTTATCTTAACAGGTAATTTTTTACAGGTTACATGCAAGCAGATTAACTTTCAATGAAAATTAGAGGTTGTCTTTAGGATAAGAAAACACCCTGGAAGGTCATGCCGCATAATGTGTTTGTTGCGTGAAAATTCGATAGTAATTATTGTGTCAACTGCCATTTTAACTTCCGTGGTACATAAGTGGTTTAGACCGACCCGCCTAATTGCAAACGGTCAATGAGAGTCCATTGCGAGTAACAATCCTGCCAAGCACGAGTGGCACTTGTATGGCAAGCGCCGCAACACGAAGCCACCTCCAGCCAGAGCAACAACACTGAAGCACCAGGGGACGGGGAACTTGTCCCTCAGCTAAATCCAAATCCTCCCGAGATGCAGCCAAATTGGCCCAGAGACCAGTACCACCCGAGTATTGCACTATGCCCGGAGATCTCCACCCTGCGTTCCACCGAGACTCCCCTAACGGAATCTAGGCGGTCTGCCTTTCTTAATAACATACATATTTACAAAAAGAGAATCAATAATTGACACTTTGGTGTCTTAAAATTAAAGTTATAACAAAATAAATATTTGTCCTACTTGGACTGTACACATGTTTATACCAATTAAATTATATATATATTTATATATATATATATATATATATATATAATGACTAATCTATTTACATTCTTCTTTTAATTACATAACTTCCTCTGTATTTATATTTTCATGTAATAGGGTTTTTATTATTTCTTCCATGGCTGATTTAAAACTTTGCAAATCTGATTAATTTACTTAATTCAAATTTTGATAATTTTTTGGGTAACTTCTTTCTCTTATTTTCTGAAATTGCTGACAGTGATAGATTATATATTTGACATCTTGTAATGCTCCATCAAATTTACACAGTTCTGTCTTCCCGTGAAATCTTTTCTGGTATAGACCAAAAACTCCATGCCCAGTTATTACTTGATTAAGATAAAAATCTGATATATTTCTGTTTGTTGTTATTTTTGGAAGAAGAGAGAGATTGTGTGTACGTTTCCAGCTTTTTCTGACCAGTTCCAGTTCTCTTGCCATGTTTTTAATTCTAAATTTTTGAGTTTATACTTCATTTGATTTTTTGTCCATTTTGTTTTATATTCTATAACTTCCAGTTCCGTTGTTTGTTTTGCATGTTCGTCCGCTTGTTCGTTCCAGTGTATACCTATATGTGCCTTCACCCAGTGGAATTTAAATATGTCCGGATTCGCTTTTATAATGTTAAATATTTGTTTAATAGTATTGTTATCCATTTTCCACGAATTTAGAGACTGTAAAACTGATTTTGCGTCCGAGTGTATATTACATTTTTCTATTTCATTGTGTATACAATAATTCAAGGTAGAGAGTGTGGCCACGGCTTCCGCTTCATAAATTGTTGAATTATCAGATAACCTTAGTTTCTTAATTATCACAGTTTCATCGTTTTTTCTGATTATTGTAGCACACCCGACTTTAATCATTAATCTTTGATCCATCTGTAAAAGCGTAATAATTTGTTGTTATTATTTCTCTATCCTATTCTATTGAAACTCTTTCCCAAGGTTGTTCCCATTTTATTTCTTTAGTTCAACTATTTTCTGCTGTATACATTCTCTCCTATTTTTATCGATATTTTCTGATTCCATAGTATAAATTTTAGTTGTTGTGACTTAGCTTTTATATCTATTGGAATACATCCTGTTAGTACATGTAATGCATCTGTAGCGACTGTTCTGTAACACTTGGTCAATTTGAAAAGTGGTATTCTCTGAATTTGCAATAATTTTATGTTCATTTTAACTGTGCCTTTATACCAGCTGGGTTTTCCGTGCAAAATTATTTTTTCGATTACTTGGTTATAGATTTTCTTTAATATATTTACTTTTAAGCCCCGTGTTGCTCTAGTTACTCTTGCTAGTTTATTCGTTAAATTATAAATTATTTCCTTTGTTTCGATAAGATGTGGTATCCAGCTACGTTTGTTATCCAATACTATTCCTAAGTATTTTATATTATCTGAATATTCAATATTTTCTTCTTTGTATTTTATTGTGGGTCTTCTGGTTATGTTTTTCTTGATTAGAAATATTCCATATTGAGATTTGTTAGTGCTGAGTTCTAGTTTGTATTCATCTGCCCAGTTTTGGACTTTGTTCATTGGTATCTTTGACATGTTAGTCAAGTGATAATATGATTTACTGACTATTTTGATTACTATGTCATCCACAAATGCTTGTATGAGTACTCCTGTTTCTATATTAAGTAATTCGTCGATAACTAGGTTCCACAGTATTGGCCCCAAACTGGATCCCTGTGATGCACTTTTGTCGTATTTCTGTTCAGTGTTTATACTATCTAGATAAAGTCTATAATTTAGAAATGAGGCAATAATACTCAATAAGTTATCTTTTTTCCCATGTTTCTCTAGTAATTTTAAAATCTGGCGCCATTGAATTGAATTAAAAGTGTTTTTGATACCTAAGGATATCATGCATGTGAATAACTTATTGATTTTATTTTCTCTTATTTTATGGACGATATTATACAGAGCATCATCAGTTCCTTTTCCTTTAGTAAATCCAAATTGATTTAGATTTAATTTATTTGTGATATTTAAGTAAAGTAAGTTAATCTTTTATTAAATAGATAGTTTATCTAATAGTTTTCCCCAAACTGGCAATAAACAAATAAGTCTGTATGATGATTTCAACATGGGATCTTTTCCTTCTTTCGGTATTAATAGTATCTTAGCTATTTTCTAATAATATGGGAATATTCCTCTGTTTAAACATGCGTTGAAAACACCCTGGAACCAGCTTTTGCTTATAAGGTATAACTCATAATAAGTATCTAAGCAAACAATGTTATGTCCTGGAGTTTTTTCCATATTTGTTTCCTTCTTCAGTTTCAAATTGTGTGAATTCTTTTTTTGTAAATTCAAAGCTGTCCTATGCTTGCTGGGCTATTTTTTTCATATGGGATATGGTATTTTAAAATTTCATTTATAGCTTCAGAGGTTGTTTTTGTTAGTTCGTTATTATTTAGTTTTATCATACCATTTATTTGTGTTCCTTTTAGTTTATCTCTGATTATTTTATAGTAATTTCCAAACATGTCTTTGTTAGTAACGGATTCTATATAATTTTAAAAGATCTTTGTTTAGTTAAAATTATAATTTTCTTATATTTGGATGCTCCTAATTTATATTCCATTTTATAATCTTTCTCTTATGTTTAATTCGCTTTCTCTTTGGAAACGTCTTCTTAAGGCTCTGATTTTGCTTCTTTGAATATTCAAATCTTGATTCCACCAATGTTTATTATTCCTTATTTCTTTTGTTAATTTCCAACATTCATAACAAATCTTTATAATTTCACTTTCAATATTAGTAATAAATTCATTCACGCTTACAATATTTTTATTGGATATTTCTTTATTAATTCCTAAAATTTCTGTTTTAATTTATCTAAATTTAGATTTTTCTTATCTTCTTTTACTTTCTTTACTATCATCATATGTTGTTAATATCAATGTACAAATCATCATATTGTGATCGCTTGCTGTATAGTCATCCAGAATTTTCCAATTTTCTATTTTGGATGTTTCTATGTTCTTTGTTAACATTTGGTCTATCCAACTGATGCCTATTGCGCTTTCATTTGTTGGGTGACTCTATTGATAATTTTCTATTATCAGACTATTTCTTGCTGTAAAATCTAGTACTATTTGTCCTCTATGGTCTGTATTTTTTATGCTCCATGCTGTAGATTTTGCATTTATGTCTCCAAATATTATACGCTGCTCTGTAGTATAGGTTGCTATATTTCTTTCTAGTGGTAATAGTGAATCTACTATATCTTTTGATGGTGGAAAGTATATTGATATTATAATTATTTCTTTTCCTTTTATTTCTAATTTAACCATCACCATTTCTTTACATATATTGATAGGAATTATTTTGTACTTTGATTTTGCTATTATTGCTGCTTTGGGATTTCTATTTGCGACTATTTTATATTGTAGAGGTATGCCTATTATTTCTCTTCCTAGTATACATATGGGCCTTTTATTGAAATTAGATCAATGTTCCTGTCTATCAAATCTTGGGCTAATTGTGGATTTGCTGTTCTGCAGTGGTTTAGATTAATATGTGCGAGCCTTAATTCATTATCTGTTGTTTTATTATTCATATCTTATTGTACTAATTAGGTTGTTCATCTCTTTTTCATATACATTACAATTTTCGCTTTTTCCTTCATGGTTTGTATCAAATTTTGTTCTATGTTTTAAATTGTGCTCACTGCAATTAGTACATCTTATTGGTTTGGTTTGGTTTGTCACTCAACGGTCATTTTTTGCACACGAGGGCTAATTAGACCGGTACATCTTATTGGATTGTTGCAATTCTTATAGTCATGTTCTTGGCCACATCTTCTACATTTCAGATTATTGCTACAATTCTTGGCAAAGTGACCAATTTTAAAACATTTGAAACATTGTATTACTATTAGATATTCTCTGAACTTAAACTAGTGTTACCGAGTGCCACTACGTGGAGGTGCTGGTCGGGTGAAGAATACAGTGATCTTAGTACAAAAAGAACAATTTTTCTCTAGCAACTACAAGACAGCACAAAGCTTGCCCCGAATAGCCTTTGAGAATTTGTTCGAGAGTGCTCTCTCTTGTTTACGATCACTGTGGGGTGGCTCCCTATATATATATATATATATATATATATATATATATATATATATATATATATATATATATATATATATATATATATATATATATATATATATATATATATAACTTCCACGGTACATAATATTATACATTAAATATTTCATAAGAAAACAATTTGTTTCTAGTCTCATTTATAATTTAATTGAGTATCAAATATAGCACGGCAAAATTAACAAAGAAACAATTGTTATATAAAAGCAGTAGCTATCCCATTAATTTTAGATCTATATGTGTTAATGTAATATACATACCATTTTTGATATTTCAACAAATCAAGAAGGTAAAGTACATGCTTTTGGAGATGAGCACGTGTATCCAACTGATAAAATGCAATGTGCCATGAAAAAGTAATGTATGTCGTTTCTCTTTGAAATACAATGTTGGTCGATGACAACGAGCTGTAATGACACAAGGCAAATATTGGTAATTAATGTACTATTAAATGTCTTTCAAAAACTCTTCAAGGAGTGAATGTTAGACAATTTAAACTTCATCCAGAGAAGGCATTTTCTCAATCATCAAGACTCGCAACTGAATTTTTTCAACAAAAACACATCTAAATGATAGAATAGTCACTCTGTTCTTGTAATCTAGATATGTGTAGCTTTTGACTAATTTTAGTCTAAAAATAGCTTATTTATTTTAACAATATATCATAAATATGACAATAAAATTAAATCATAAAATTAATATTAACAAAAATAATTTAAAGCTAGTTATTAAATTAGTTGTATCTAAAATCTTCAGAGTACTTAGTAATCGTATTTATTACGAAACACTTACAAATATATTTTGTGATAACTTTGATTTCTGAAAACTGCATAGTTCTTTTTTTCATGATCAGCGTGATGTATGTATATTTTTAGTTACAAGCGATTATTACGTTTCACATAGTAACATTACTTTTATTGGTTTTTTGGCTAAATCTTCTACAAAATTAAACAAACCACTCTTTTCAAAAATCAGTGAGAAGAAAGGAGAAATTTCTCTCCTGTCTTTCTTCTATATTCTTTGCATAAGGTTCCTTAAAATGTAAAACGCTCTCTCAAAATCTACTGTGAATAACAAAGAACATTTAGTTATCTATTAAATATCGAGATTACAAATGAAAGTAAAGCGAGTATAATTACAGCTGCGGTGTAATTAATTGCTAATGAGATGCTTCAAGCCTGTCTAGATATTTTATTTAGTTCTATAGAAAGCATTTCGAATGTCTAAAAAAATTTTAGTATTTTAATTGATAATATACTTTTAAAAAATATTACTCATCAATTCTACTCATATCTAGGCATACATAAAATATATATACCTGTTACAGAATATAATTTTTAGTGGAAAATGGTTCCAAATCATAATTTTTAGGGAGAAAAATTATGATTTGGTTTTATAACTTTTACTGTGTTTACTTGTTGTATGAACGTCACGATGTTAGGTGACGTTGCTACGCAATTTGTAGTTCTCTTTCTCAAAAAATAAACTTGAGAAGTAGAAAAAGAATATATTTGGGTGAGTAAGATCATGGCCGCGCTTAGAGTAGAAACACAATATTAAAATTTTCTTGGATGAACATTTAGGGATTTTATTGTAAATATCTATGGCTTTTATTAAAATTTAAATTGAATATCAGGCTTGAATTATTTAAGTAACTTCAAAAGGAAATTTGAACTATGTCTTGAACAATAATTGTGATCAAATGAAATATAATTACTCTCCCACCGTTCATTTGGTGCCGAAAAACCCGGTATTTACCATGAAAAGGTTAGTAATTTCAATTTTTTGCATGAAAAGAAGCATCGATCTTTGAAATAAAATGAAAATAAAGAATCCAACTGATATAAAATAAAATCTTGAAAAAAATAGAAAAATTAAAAATGAAACGCTCATCTTTGGGAGTTGGAATTACCAGAACAATTACTAAAGCTAAAAGCATAAGAATAATTGAAAATTCTACTCTTGAAAATGTTCTAGTTCTAAAGGAATATTTATACACATAAACTGAGAAACATTTGTCTTTGAAAGAACTTGATAAAAAATGGATGCTCTGATTAATGATAAAAATAATTATGAAAAGAAAATTCACATATTCGAAGTATATAATGAGATATTGATAAGTTATAAATCTAGAATAAGAACTTATCTAATTAAATATGAAAAATGTGTTGAAACTACTAGTATTTTTGTGAAAATACGCCTTCGCATGGAGTGGTTTCGCGCGCGTATAACGTATCAAATGTTAAACTTGCAAATTAAATTTGGAAAAGTTTACTGAAGATTACAGCTCTTGGCTAGAACTTTACAATATTTATTAAAAACTCGATAGATAAAAATTCAAATTTAACAAAATCATGAGTGCACCATTTGCTTTTTGAAGTTTATTACTTCCATATTACTTATTATCATTGAAGAAGCTAGCAGTTTCTCAATAGCCTTCACTGCAAGCTATTGTTTGAAATTAATGGTGAAGGAAGATGTCCAAATAAAGAACAGTCACTTGCATTGGCACAGCCTGATTTATTATGTGAAAATTCTGCAAGTTCTCGATTAGTTGCAGTGCCTTGTGGAAGTCGAATAGCTAAAAAGAGTAAGCACAACAAAAGTTATTTAAAAATGGGCTTTATCGAGGCAGAGGAGGGTAAAACTCAACGAATAATTTGCGCACGAGTTTTTCCGAACAGTTCGAGGTTTCAAATTAAATTGTATCGTCATTTTGAGGGCACTCACCCGGATCTCCATACTAAAAGGATTGATTTTTCATGGGAAGAGCTCTTCATGGAAAACCACATTAAACCATGTGTTAGCGATATTGATTCTTATGTGTTAGACAAAAAGGTACTAAAACTTATAAATTCAGTGCTAATATCAAACAATACTGTTATGAAACGGATAGTTGACACGATGTTGAAATGATGAGAAAGAATCTCTAGATTTTTACCTCAAACACAGCTCCTTTTCTCCCCAAATAGATGAATCTACTGGCGTTGTGAGATTAGCAATGTTATTGGCTTTTGTTCGTCATGTATACTCGGGAAGTTTCGAAGAAGACCTCTTATTGTGCAAACCACTACCTGCCCTTACAACAGGTTCTGAAATATTCCATTTGTTGAACGATTTTTTAAGAACCAACGAAATTCTATGGTTTAATTTTATCAATGTGGGCACAGATGGCGCAAAAGCTATGACGGGTCCAACGATTGGAGTGGTAACAAACACAAAAGAGAGCTTGAAGGATTGAAGTAGTAGTCATTGGGTTCTCCACAGACATGCTTCAGTTACGAAAAAAATGCTTGCATTCTGCAAGAAAATTTTGAATGGACCTGTCGGAATTAATAATTACATGAAATCACGGCTTTTGGTGTCAAGACTTCAAAATATTGTGTGAAGATATGGGAAGCCATCATCATTCTTACAGAAATAAGGTGGCTCAAAAGTGGGAATGTACTCTCTCGATTATATGAATTACGTTTAGAAGTCCTAGCTTTACTTTTAAACTACCATAATACCAAATTAGCAGATATTATCAATGAGGAAAAACTGGCAATGCATATTTGCTTATTTGGCATATATTTTCTCCAAATTGAGCTAAATAAATACTTCACTCTAACAATGGTCACTGCAAATGACAAAATTTGAGCGTTAAAGAGGAAAATCTATTTTTGGGTAAAAAGGGTGGAGGATGGGGAGATCGAGGGTTTTTCGCTTTTCAACGATTTTTTGAAAGACAAGATATTGAGTTTTGGGAACAATATGTTTTATGAAATCCTCAAACTCCTCCGAAGCACGACCTTATCGTTTGAGCATTATTTCCAAACAGCTCATTATCAGAAAGTGTAGGATTACGAAGGGATGGAAGGGTCGCTGTATCAAAAAATCCGAATATTCTATCGTCGAATGAATAAGAGTTGTTGATAAAAATTTCCACAAACTCAACCTTGAAGTCTACTTTCAATAATGATAGTTACTCACACATTTGGATACGTTTGGAAAACAAAAATTTCTACACCCATGTTGAAAAAGCAAAACTTGTTATACTTCCACGTGCGAATTCGGATTCTCGATCGATACCGGCACCAAAACTAAGTACCGAAGCGGTCTAGATGATAAAAATGACATCCGTCTCCAGTTGTCAAGCATTTTTCCCGAATTTTAAAAATTGTATCATGAGAAGCAACCTAAACCTTCACATTAATATTCCATTATTATTCCTACAGACTCATCTCTAGTAAAGCAGAATGCATTGTGTTTCGTAGACGAGCAGTGAATGCTCCCGGACTATAATTTTTATAGGTATTTGTTTGTATTTTCTATATATTAATAATTAATTGTAATCTGTTTGTATCGATATTTTTGTTCTGAAATTTAAAATGTAATCCAATGATTGTTGCTTTTCTTTGCAATATTTTCCCCTCCACTCAATTTAAAATATGCCCTGCCTAGTGTGCTGAACGAAGTAAGTAAATTCAACAACAAATATCTAAATATGCGCAGCAGGAATTCAGAATAAATGTAACGTACTTAGTTCAAAGTTGTTTCCATTCATCATTAAATCAAAGACTCTTGATTCATCGTTGGGCTATAGAAAAAAAACTGGCACTTGCATTAAAGAGTTTTCAATTCCGATTGGCTTCGATAGTTAATTTTACTAGTTACTGTGCGCTTAACTGACAGGGGTTCGCCATGTAGTGTTGCCTGGAAAAGGAGTCTGCCAGCTGAAAAGTTTGGGAAGCCTTGATCATATGTATACCTATTACTTAAACTTTATGATCACTTAGAAATGAGTGTAAGAAATTTAAATTTATTATATGTTACAAGTGGTAGATATGGTCACCTTTTGAACCCAATTATACTAAAATTACTTCCTCTGAACTTGACACTCGAATTCAATAGAAATTGTACTACTAAAGACAATTTTGAAGTAACAGAATTAATAGAATTCTTAAGACATGAAATTGAATGCTGTGAAGCTACTTTAATGATAAATAAAGCTAAAAGTGTAAAATTTATGAAAACATTTAATCGTAGTCAGTCTTCAATAAGAAACAAAAACACGTATTCAAATAATTCTAGATCATTAACCTCATCTTTTAATACCTCAACAGAAAAAGTTGCAGACTCTCACAGGTACGTACATACTTCTTCGAACTTTATTAGATTTGAAAAGAACTCAAGCAATTTATTTCCATTTAATTAAGTTTGTAGGAATTCGGGAACTCCAATAAAATTAATTGATTAATTAGTTTATTATATAGTTTCAAAAGCTCAAGTAATTCTATTAATTTTTTGCTCAAGGACGTACACGATGTTACAGTCATCATGACAGATTTACAAGGCGGTATACAATTTATTGAATGTGAATTTGGCATACCAAAACTTGCATCGAATTCTATATTAGACTTTGATAAAAATGCACCTCTAGCTAAACAATTAGCTTCAGAAGCTGGAATTTCAAATTTCACAGTGTTTTTGTGTCCTTCAGAAGGATATGCTTCTGTTCCTAAGAGGCCTTCTCAGTTAAAATCTGATCTATTAAATGCTATTTCTAACAAGAATGGGATTGAAGTCAGACAAACCAGAAACAGAAAATTAATTATCAGTACAAATGATTATAAAACTGCAACAGAAATTTGTAAAATCGAAATATTATTAAATGCCCCTGGGACTCTCCAAATACAAATTTAACAATACACTACGAAATTTATTATTCCGTTCATATCAATGGACGAAAGTCTAGAAAATCTATCATTAAATTGAAAATAACGGCCTTATTGTATCTCAAATACGACGTTTCAATAAAAAGGGATCTTCAAAACTGTCAGAAACTATCTTGATTAGAGTCTACGGACATAAAATCCCATCTCAAATTAACTATGTTTTTATCTATTCTAAATGTAAAGATATTTGTGGATAAAGTTCGTCAGTGTGGAATTTGTTTTCAATTTACACATGCAACAAAAAAATATAAAGTACGATCAGCTTTATGCAGACTCTGTGGCTTACATCATAATAATGATCCTTGTTCAATTAAAGTCCCATATTATGTAAAGTGCAAAGGACCTGACGCTTCAGATGATCCTTCATGTTCATCTCGTGAACAAGAAACTCGGGTTTTAAAATTTAAGGCAATAATGAATCTATCTTTTATTGAAGCAAGAAGACAATTTAAAAGCTCTAAAACCAATTTTTCTGTAATTGTAAAGTCTAATCAACCATCAGAAATTACTCGTGCTAAAATAAATGATATAGTGACTTCAATACTAATGAAATTTGAAGAGTTGGTAGACAAAAAAATCTTAGCTATTCAAACCCAACAAGAAGCCATTCTTAATACAGTTTTCCAAAAATTTGAAGAAACTAAGTACAAAGTTTTTTAAACTAGAAGTCTGTAGTTATCCCCTGCTAGAAGGAAAACTCGGAAAAGTAGTGGAATCCAAAAACAATCATCAAACCCTAGTAATAGTGACATTCATTTCAATCCAATTTTACCTGTGAACAATGTATTTAATTTTGAAAACAATTCTGAAGAACAGTCAGAAATAATTTAAAATACAAAATTCAGAAAAGGAAGGAATAAAATTTCAATATATAACAGATGGGACTTCCATCATGGGTGCATCAGACCTTATTAGTCAAATTGTAATTATAATAATTTAAATTTTTTTCATGTTCTCATTAATTTCGTGGAATGCTCGAAGTGTACTCAAAAAGTGCCCATGCATGAAACTTCATTATTTTAACTCTGCAAACGTTATTGCAATACCTATATATATAACTTGGTTTAAAAAAAGTTGACAAGATATCTTTATTTAACAAAATAATCTTTCGTCAGGATAAAGAAGATAGCCGAGGTGGCGGCCTCTCCTAGCAGTAAATAAAAACATTCCAACAAGGTAATTTTCTCTTATCCGTCTCTCATATGATGGCAGATTATTCTTAGCAATCAAGATCACAGTGGCAACGACTACAATAACTATTATTAATATACATATACATATATATATATAATATATATATATATATATATATATACATATACATATATATATATAATATATATATATATATATATTTACATTCCTTCTGGCAAATTTTCTTCAGAGTGGCTTCATAGTATAATTCAAGGAATTCAGCCAATTATATCATCATAGGACATTTCAATATTAGACATTCATCATTAGGAAGCTGTTACATTTCAACAAGGGCAAATGACTTTATAAAATGGATTCAAGAAAAGAATTGTTGCCTTCTGAACTCTGAAATTCCAACACATTACGGTTCACATCATAAACCTGCCACTCATTGATTTTACCTTTGTATCACCAGACATTTATCACCTAAGTCATAGTGAAGTTCACCCAGATTGTTTTCGAAGCTAGCATTTACCCTCTAAAACTAGCATAGATATTGGAGATATTGATCACAATAAACCGAACAGATTACGCATCCTGTGGTCAGAATTGTTTGCTTCCATCAATATTGATTATGAAATTTCTAATCTTCACTCTATTGAGCATTTCAATCATCTCTGCATAAAAAAACTTCATAAGTTTCGAAACTGCCATGTAAACCTTTTCCCCCATGGTGTTCTTCTAGATGTGGTTATCTCCTGGGCCAAAAAACGTCTTTGGCGTAAAGCTAAACGTCTATGTGATAAGTACGTTTGCCTGGCCTATAAAATAACTTCAGCAGAACTACATCGACTACTCATATATCTCTCTCGAAAATATTGTGACGAAATAATAATTTCAACTGGAACATATCAAAAAATATTTTTAACCTATAAAAGAATTTCCAAAATATAGTTACAGTATCTCCAACTTTACATGTGATCATATTACATAATAATTCTGCAATAACAGACCCTACCCATCAAGCTAATATGTTTACAGACTTCCACACTCGTTCACCAATTTCAGAGGTTAATCCACTGTATTTCAGTACAAGTGAGGGTTTCTCTTACAATAAACCCTTTACTGCATCTAAACTGCGAAAAGCTTTGGCAGGATGCAAAAACTTGTCTGTTGGTCCTGATAAGATATCTGCAAAAATATTATAAGGCATTGCTACTACCAACCGAGACTACCACCTCTCCCTGATGAATAAATCATAGCTTACAGGTATTGTACTAGAAATAGGGAAATCCTCATTGTTATTCCAATTTTAAAACCTGAAAAAATGGCCAATATTGTGGCATCGTATCGTCCTATATCTCTGACTAGTGTCATGTGTAAATTAATGGAAAGAACGATTTTAAAGAGATTTATTGACCACATATATCAACGATATCTTTCTTTCATCCAAGTATTTCTGCCACATCGAGGTTGTGATAGTATTTTATACATCATTCATCATCACATAATTTTTGCTAGATCCTCTAGAAAAGTTGCTGTCTTGGTTGCAGTGGATATTTCAAAGGCCTATGATTCAGTTTGGCCAGATGGCCTAGTTAATAAATTACTTCAAGCAAGCATCAAAGGAAACGCTGCTTTGTGAATTCAATAGTTCATTACAACTCGCTATTCTCAAGTAAAGTGGAGAAATAAGCTATCTTCATCAGCCACCTCATATATGGGAGTTCAACAGGGGAGCGTATTATCACCTTTCCTGTTTATGGCAGACCTCTACGATATCCTTCCCCCTGTCATCAAATGCCTTTTGTACGCTGATCATATGTTTCTATTATATGAATCTATTAACTTGGGAAAACTTCATCAGAAACTAACATCTGCACTTGGAATATTACCAAATTGGTGTCAAGAATGGAATTTATTGATAGACCCACAAAAATGTTCTATAATTAACTTTTCTTCAAAACGACAAGAACCTAATTTCAACTTGTTTCTCAACAATCATCCTTTTTCCTGGAGTAAAAATATTCTAATTTTGGGATTACATTTTTCACACAATTTATCTTTCCGTTATCATTTTCAGAAAAAGAGAAAAGCACTATTAAAGAATTTGAATGCTTTAAAAGGTATCACAGGTAATATATAGGGTGCTCGAAAATTCTGCAAATTGTCAAGTATTCCAAAATAAAAGCCTAATTCTCTGAGCCGGAATTCCTTCGGAATATCATTACATGTTCTATGTATTTCGAAATGTGTTCTCAGATGCCTGTGTAAGTCATTCCTTTATTCCAGTGACCACCAAGTAGTTATCATCAATGATTTTCAGAAGAATATCTCGCTTACGCGAGATATTCATCCACAGTGCGATTCAAATCACTTTTGCAAATGATTTGAATCGCACTGTGATTAGGATGTTTCTTTTAAGGTTAATGAAACATACAATATACTTCTGTCTTGTTCATGACGAATCGGTTTCCTCCTTTTGTTTACTTGAAATTTCATTTTTTTACTGCAGAGTATCATGTAGTGTAAATTTTTATTCATTGTAAAATATTAATAATATTCTCCTCTTTATAATTTTTTTGCATTGCTAAATGTAACTCGCAAATGTTTTTGTAGAAAAATTATTGTATTAGCTAAATATTATAAAAAATCATTTTTCGAATAAAATGAAGAAATGAAAAAAAAATCTGAAGACTCTCAGTAGCTCCATAGAAGCATTTTTTCAAGTAACTTGAAAGAAAATACTTTACAATTGCAACTTTCATCTTCAAAATCCTTGTAAGAACATTTTTCAAGTTGAGGTAAGATAATTCCATTTAATTTTGTCCATTATATGTTGAATTAATTGGCAATAATCAGTTTTATGATTTCATTATTGCCATTAAGCAGTTTTCATAGGTAATTTTAATCAAATAGTTTATACTCTTTATAAGAACGTTAATAATGCTTTTGTACGCTTGACTAAGCATATTTTCAAAAAAAAATTTCCGTCCCTCAGTTTTTTATCACGAAAAACTGCTCGATATACAATGACTTTAAAAATCCCGATCAATTAACTTTATATCGGATGGATGTGCATTTAATACGTGAAAAATTTGATAACGCTGGTTCCAGGGATATATTTTATGTCTACGTTCATCTGATATAGCTTGCGGCCAAATTTTTTATGAATTTCCTGTATCTCATTATCAGTAATTATTTTAATTGTTCTTTTAACTCCCAATAGAGCTTAAGCTAAGTTCTATTTTCCAGAATGCAGCCATCATTTTTAAAGAACATTTTAATTACCTACCTTGCGCAATAATTACACAAGGGATTAAGTTTTTTTCATCGTTAAAAGAAGCCTACTTAACAAATAGTATTCAATAATAAAATAAGCATGAATAATGAAATTGGCATGAAAATAATGCATTAAAACCTTAGGGACACCATTTTCCGGAACGAGAATTCTGTGATTATGTTAAAATCTAAAGAAAAAATGGTTTTATATTACTTACTTTCCTTTTATGACTTAGAAATCTCTCTAAATTGAATGATACCTTAATAATCAGTGTGGTGTTTCAATTTTTGTCCTTTTATTGGTTTCAGTTAAAAATATATTTGTGTTTTCTATTAGAGGGCTATTTTTCAGACCTTGTTGTTTTCGAATTAATAATACCCAATGCTTGGAGTGTTTCATTTTGTCGTCTGTCATAATAATTCTCTTATTATAAGACAAAAATCGGAAAGTCTTCCACTAAAACACACCTCACCACAATAAAATATAATCAACTTTTTTTCTATAATTATAGGATTTAATTCTAATTTTTTTCCTAAAATATATTTCCAGCCCCAGAAACGAATTCATATTTTTATACCGGATAGATTTAATATATTCCTTACAAATAATTCTGTTGTATTCTAAATGATAATTATTCCAATTCCATGTATAGAAAGTTTCAAACCTAAAACCACACAATTTTTCTCCATTTAAAGAAAAATCTTTGGCCTTTAAAAAGCATTTCTAAAAAATGCATATTTTTTTAGAGTTAAGCATTTTTCAACTCTCATTGTGTAGTTTGAAAATTTTGTGCTTTGCTCTTTGACTCTGTACTCTGAAGGCATATTAGTTAGGAAATTTTATACAATATTTCCAAATTAATAACACAATAAAAAGAAAATTACTTCAGATAATAAAGTTTTAATAAATTATACAGATAATAAATTTTTATTATATTATACATATACAAGGAATTTAGAATAATCTATTAAATTTTGGTCGGACTGGTAGCCGAATCTTGCATTCGATTCAACAGTTCGTGGTTTCCACAATGGGCATGATGTTCGAAACTCACTTGAGGTCCTGGTCTAATTTTCCCTCGTAAGCAAAATATGACCATTGAGTGACAAA
Source organism: Latrodectus elegans (assembly GCA_030067965.1). Lineage (NCBI taxonomy): Eukaryota > Metazoa > Arthropoda > Arachnida > Araneae > Theridiidae > Latrodectus > Latrodectus elegans. Next base: position 118,352,931 of record CM057809.1, read on the forward strand.
CAAGATATTAAATGAACAAAATTATTTTGGAAGTAATATCTTTCTTTCTACATTATTTTTTTCTACAAATTAAAATATACAAATTTTTTCTACAAATTAAAATTGTGTTGTTTTCTACAAAAAAACAACACAATTTTTATTTACTTGTTTAATTTTCTATCAGAATTGAGTATATTTCAAAATTAGAAGCGATTTGATGATTTAAATCTTTTGAAAAAGGAGAGGAATAAATCTGTGCTTGTATCTCAAAAAGTCATCGCTGTATAAAGAAAATAATAATTCGTCTATTTAAGACAGATAAACTAACAAAATTGTAAAATATGGTGATGTGAATATATATATATATTCAGCATCAATATATTGCTGAATAATTATATATATATATTCAGCAGAATAAATATGTGCATCCATAAAATTTTCAAATTAAATTCGAGAAAAAGTCTAGTATAAAATTGTCATATATATATATATATATATATATATATATATATATATATATTCAGCGCATACACGGAACATGTACGTTAGTCGGAATGTAACACAAATATTATCACAAAAATTGGGAAATATACTCATCGAAGAAATTATTAATTGATAAATTAGTATTCCTTTTATTGAAGAATATTGTTCGTCTGCAAGTGAGTAAGAATTTTCTGAACACATCACATATTAACCCATATCACATAACGTAATGAGATTATGGCTAAAGTTGAATTTCTCAGTTAAACACTGTTACCAATCTCACACGATGAGTTGGTAGTTATTTGCCCACAGGCTACTCTAGTCAAAAAAGTTACATAGAAAATATTTCGGAATGACTCAGAAGACTTTTCACAACGAATATTTTCAATAGCTTCGGCATGACTAGAATCATTTTATTACTTATTGCATATTGGTCCTCAAGGAAAGTTATTGTAAGTAAAGTTTACTCCTGGACATTGTCCTAAGCCTAAGAAAACTTGAATTTTTAAGTGGGTTGAACCTCTAACAAGGATTAGCATTATACTCTATTTTCCCTTTTTATTAGATTTGTGGCCGTTGTCATTATAGTAACAACATTATTGCATAAGCAAATATTAAATATAGTCCTTAAAAAATAAAAATAAAGAAATAGTCGCATAAAGCAAAAGGAAAACAGTTTTCATATGAAATTATATTGATCTAGAATGAAATATTAATTCGTTACAGGATACAATATTGTAAAGTTGAGGATACAAGAAGGCACACATGCATAACACGTAATAAATTAATTTTATTGTTCAAATTTTACCAAATTTATTGCATATAATAAATTAAATTATTGTTCAAATTTAACAGGAACTTACTTTAATTCACAAAAGCGATAATCGATCTTTTGAATTGTTTTCTAGTTTGACTTAATCCCATTATCTTCTCAAAAGGGCTTAACAATGATGCAAAGTGAAAAGCGATGAAATAATGCAAACACTGAAACAGAAATTGCATAATCAGACTCCAGCTGTCACCGTAAACCGGGATGCAATCGAAAGAGCTGTAAAAAAATCGGATTTATTCATTATTTATTATTAAAGAGTGCCCGCACTTTTTAATAATATTATTATTAAAGATTACGGCTGTTCAAAAGAGCTGGAGTAATTTGTCAAGGCTCTCAGAGAAAATTCAAAAAATCTCTCACGAAAATTACATAAATTTATTGAAAATCATGTATGGAATAGATTGAGTTTTCATGTTTAATATAAAACTCTGTCCACAGACTTTCAAGAAGGAGTACTTGAAGATGTCCATTTGATCAAAGTAGTGTGAATATGAGAGAGCTGGCACAGTGATATATAGATCATAAGTCACCCCCATAAAAACTGACCTCCACCTTTGGAAATAATGAAATTGGCATGAACATAATGCATTAAAACCTTAGGGATGCTATTTTCCGGAACGTGAATTGATATCCTTTACCTATAATTTTTTACACTCACTTTTTAAAAATAATAGTCACAAACCTCCATAAAAATCAGACCCACTTTTATAGAACAATGGTATGATAAGCGCCATAATTCTTTTCAACCCCATTTAAAAGTAATGGATTAAAAAACTCCATTAAAACCCCACCCACTTTTAGAAAAGTGATGGCTATCATTCAAATATAACAATTTTTTAAAAATAATAGTCACAATCCTCCCCACTCACTTTTAGAAAAGCGATGGCTACCATAACAATTTTTATAAAAAGGTGATCCCGAAAAGTCACCGAGACGGGTGAGCACCCCCTTTTTTCTCAGATGGAGAGGTTCCGCCGCATTCAAAAACAATGGTTTCAAAACCCCTCTTTTTCTCCAAAGAGGATATGAATGTATATACTAGAGTAATATTTTAAGTATTTAAAGACAACAAACATATAAACAAAGAAATGAAAATGAATAAAAAGAAAACCCTAGAACATTTGATTAAAGTATACACTCGCATCTCATTAATTTATGGCTTTCGAACTGAATTTGAGAAGCTTCAATCAATAATACTTTCATCATCTGAAAGGGATGTATTAATCGAATGCTTAAGAAGTTTAGAAGAAACGTTTCAAAAATAAATGAGAGCCTTAATGAGAGCTGAAGGAAACAACTGTTTTATGAGTACAAAATAGAAGAATTCCAAGTGTTTATCTTTTAATAGTTCGAAAACTAGTAAAAATATATTTCTGTTTTCCTTACATGAATCATTGAAAGGTTTATTACACATTTCGCTTTATTCCTCATTTTGTTATTATATAGTGACCGATAGCTAAAGTGTTAATACCATCTGGTAATATATGTCACTTGTCATCTTTCACAAATAGGGCAATCTTATTCACATATATGGAATGAATCTCATGCTTTGTGCTTGTGATAAGATTCATGGATCTGTGTAATTTCTGTTGTGAGAATATGCAACTTTTATAATTCTCGAAGGAGATCTTATTTTTAACAACATTTTTTTCACACCTTTTGATTTCTTCACTAAACTTTCTTCAGTTTTACAAGCATACATTTTGGATCTTAGCCCCACAAAGTCTTCCAAAATTTTCCCCGCATTTTCAACTTTCATTTTCCCCAAAACCTTTTTATTTACTCGCGGTATTCCATATCTATTATTTTCCGGATAATCAGAAGTGTCAAAATAATCAATCATCTCTTTCATATCTTCATAAAAATCATTGGTCTTTATATCATAAACATAACTATTGGAGGGGGGTATCCATATATAATAACTTAATATGTCTCCATATTTAGGTTTCATCGCATTAAAGTGAAAGTCATAAATTAAATGCTTGGATAGGTCTATGGTACTCATTCCCACATATATGGGTTTATCGAAGATTACCTTGGTTTTGTACATGTGTATGGCGGCTAAATTTTCTTCAAAAATAGTCCTTTCCTTAAAGAATCTAATTATTTAGTGTACCTGGATGCTAATAATTTATACGGCTTGGCAATGAGCCAACTTCTACCTTATGATAGCTTCACGTGGGTGTATACCGATGTAGATGTAACCACGGTCCCCGACGATTCAGGCAATATCCTAAAATGCGACTTGAAATATCCTGCATATTTGCATAATCTCCATTCGGACCTCCCACTAGGATCTGAGAACAGAGTTTCTGATGCCTCAAAACAATCAAAATTAGTGACAACCCTACACAGTAAAGAATATTATGTGTTTCATAATAGGTTTTTGAAACAATATTTACTGATAGCAATTAAACTGAATAAAGACCATAAAGTTTTACAGTTTAAACAGGCACCTTGGCTGGAGACATATTAAGGCGTAAACACTGAATTGAGAGCCAAAGCAACCAATGACTGAAAAATATGTTTTTGAATTGATGAATAACTCGGTGTTTGGGAAAACAATGGAGAACATTAGAAAAAGGCTTGGTATCAATGTGTTGTGATGCGGAGAATGTTTCAAAGCTTATTGTGTTAAACCCAATAATTTTGTCTTAGTTTTTCATGTATTTATTATTGGCTTTTCCATACCGATTGCAAAACTGAGGGATCTCTCCTCTGGTTCCTTTTTCTAGCATAAGTATCACATCATTAATCATTTAATAACTGCAATTCGATACCAGTCAATTTTAGCATAGCATCCCACGATAGCTCAAGAGCTGTGAAGTACTATGTGAGATCCAGTTTGTAGATCTTAAAACAGACATACCTAAAATTTTCCACAATGTCATACAAGATCAGTACATCAGTCTTCACATACAAATCAGAATACTCACCCAGGTTCTTAATGTTGAAGCTTTCCCATACTGCTTTGGCATGTTAATAGTCATCATGTAATATATCTGTTCGGTCATTCTATTGTAAAATTATTTTTTGTTTAGCAGCTTGGTATCTTCGCATTTTTCCCATGAGTCCATAAAATTGTAGGGATATACGCCGTTTTTGGTAACGAGGTCTAATTTGTCCCTAGGAAAGTATTTAACTTTTTCTCTAAAATCATCAACTTCCTTGGCTAAACAATCGATGCAATTGCCCATGAACAGAAACGAATCTACAAATCTCAATTTTATCCCAGTGACATGACCTTTTCCCCTCTCCCACATCCACCATTTTCGCCCCAACTTCTCTACTAAATGAAATGTATTTCCTTTCAGTGTTTGGAATGACATTGATATCCCCTTAATTATCCCCCATTTTCTTTATGAATAAATGAAAATCGTACCCAGACAAGTTGTGAAACAAAACTGGAATGAAGAAAGGGTTTTGGTATATTAAGTTGCATAAATTCTGTGTGGGACCTCTATAGTTTGATTTGTATATCCATGGATTTAATAAATGATCGCGATCCTTTATTTTCACGAAATCTGGATCTTTCTCGGGTGAATACGGCGTCGGTGATTCGTTGATGTTCAACCGACAAATATGACATACATGGGTTCTCTGAATGATGGGTGCTTTATAGTTTCCATGTTTGTATTTGATAAAGAGGCAGAAAATCATGGGTTCATGCTTTTGGTATTTCTGCATGTAGGATTTGTCATCTTTGAGTTGACAGGTATCTATTTTAAGCGTCATGCTTTCAAAATCTGCGTACATTACAAAAGGTGTTTTCTCAATGATTTATGGTAATTTTTGAAATTTATAAATTTATCTTTCTCTAGTATTACTATTTTAACCGCCTGATTTTTCAAACAATCCTTTTCATGCTTTGAAGATCTTCCTCAGAGTGATAAATTAGCAGACATTGTTCACAAGGGTATCTTCTTCCATTATGATTAAATAATTGGCCACTTATTATTCTAGACCAGGTCTCCCCAACGTGTGGTCCGCGGACTTGTTAGTGGTTCGCCGGCATTTTCTAGGGGTCCGTGGCTACCTTTGAAAGGTGACTGCAGTTCTCATCATATTGACCCTCAGGTAGTTTAGTGCCGGTGGATGTGACCTCCCAGCTCAACTTTCTGTAAAGTCCGGGGGTCGCATGCGACCTAGTTTACGGCGCACGATGCGTAGAAACCTTTTACGAATGATGTTCAGAAATGGCGCTAGCTCAGCTGACGAAATAGAGTGCTCTCTGCTTCTTATGCTCTCCTCGTTTTGATGTGCGGTGAACGGTCACCGGCTTTTCCTCGTTATACTCGATGCATTATGCAATGTTGAACTGCTTTCATGAGTATACCATTTGCTTTTTGCAAATATTATAACTTCCACCATGGATCGGTGGATCGGGATCATTGAAAAGATAACAACACCTTCTCCATCGTTTTCACAGTAGGGAATGCTCTAGGTTGAAATTAATGATGAAGTATTAAGATTAATATTTAAAAATGGGCTTTATCGAGACATGAAGTTAAAATACAGTGTGCAATTTGAAACGAGTACTTCCGAACAGTTCGACGGTTCCAGTTAAATTGTCTATTCATTTTGAGGGTATTCAAACGGATCTCCTTACAAAAGAAATGGATATTTTCAAGAGGAAAATCACTGAATCAGTTGCTTCTCAGCACATCAGGCAAAATCTCATGCAAAAACAATTAAGGAAAACTCAGTAAATACATCATTCTTGGTAAGATATCGGGTGATAAGGGCAGGCAATGCTCATACCATTGCCGAAACCCTCATAAAACCAGGTGTTATTGTTTCTCGTATGTTAGACGAAAAGGCGGAAAAACGTATATCTTCAGTGCCACTATCAAACAATGGTGTCAAGGGACGGATAGTTGACATGTCAAATGATGTGAAAGAATATCTGGTGTCTCGCATCCAACACAACTCCTTTTCTCTTCAAATAGATGAATTTACTAACGTTGCGCGATGAGCGATTTTACTAGCTTTTGTTCGTTATTCACACTCGGGATGTTTCGAAGAGGACCTCTTATTGTACAAACCACTACCTGCCCATACAATAGATACTAAAATATTCCATTTGCTGCTCGATGTTTTAAGAACTAACAAAATTCCATGGTCTAATTGCATCGATGTGTGCACAGATTGTGCAAATGCTACGACAGGTCCATTGGTCGGAGCGATAGCAAAAAAGGGAGCTCGAAAGATTGCAGAGTAATCATTGTGTTCTCCATAGACAAGCTTTAGCTACAAAACAGATGCATGCATCTATCAAGGAAACTTTAGATCAATCTGTTCGAATAATTAATAACATAAAATTACGATCGTTGAAGTCAAAACTTTTCAAAATACTGTGTAAAGATATGGAAAGCCTTCATCTTTCTCTGCTTCCCCAAACAGAAGTAAGGTGGCTCTCACGTACGAATGCACTCTCGATTATATGAATTATGTTTAGAAGTTTTAGCTTTATATTTATACTGCCATAATACCAAATAAGCAGAGATTATTAATGACGAATATTGGCAATGTATACTTTCATATTTGGCAGATATTTTTTCCAAATTGAACGAAATTAATACTTCATTGCATGGGAAAACTGTAACAATAGTCACTGCAAACGATAAGGTTCGAGTGTTCAAGAGGAAAATCAATTTTTGCGCAAAGATTGTGGAGGAGGAGGAGGTAGATGGTTTCTCTCTCTCTTCAATGATTTTTAAAAGACAAGACATAGCAGCTTAGGAACAATTTGTTTCTTGAAATCCTCGAATACCTCCGAAGCTTGACATCATCGTTGGAGCATTATTTCCCAACAGCTCAAGATGAGACACTGCAATAAAACGAATGGATGGACAACTTATTCGCTGTATCCAAAAAGACGAATATTCTATCGTCGAATGAATATGAGTTGATAGAAATTCTCTCTGACTCACAATCTTGAATTCTACTTTCGATAGTGAGGGTTACACTTTTGGATACGTTTGGTTTAAGAAAATTTTCTACCACCTTGTTGAAAAAGCAAAACGTGTTCTACTTCCATCCGCCCAAACATACATGTGCGAATCCGGATCTCGATCTATGCCGGCACCAAATCTAAGTACTAAAGTTGTCTAAATGCTGAACCTGACATCCATCTCCAATTGTCAAATACTGAGCCCGACTTTTAAAAATTATGTCATCAGAAACAACCTCAACCTTCACAGTAAGATTTAATTATTATTTCTACAAACTCACATCTCTAGTTAAGGAGAACGCATTGTGTTTCGTTGACAAGCAGTGAATGTTCTCGGACTATAACTTTTGTAGGCATTTGTTTGTATTTTCTCTAAATTAATAATTAATTGAATTCTGTTTATATTGATATCTTTGTGGTGAAAATTAAAATGTTATCCAACTAATCTTTCTTTTCTTTGCAATATATTCCCCTCCATTCAATTAGAAATATGGCCTGCCTGGTGTGTTGAATGATGTAAGCAAGTATATAAATATATAGTGTGAAAATTCAGACTAATGGAAACACAGTTAGTTTAAAGTTGTTTTCATTCATTATAAAATCAAAGATTCTCGATTCGTCATGTGATTATTGAAAAAATGCAACTTGCATTGTGAAGTTTTCAATTCCGATGGGTTTCGAGCTTAATTTTATTTGTTACTGTCCGCTTGACTGACTGGGGTCTACCTTGGATTTTTGCCTGAGAAAAGGGTCCGCCAGCTAAAAAGTTTGGGAAGCCCTGATCTAGACAAATTTTTTATCCTACAGTAATAGCTGTTCCTCTCTTCATTTTTTATGTAGAGCAAATTGATAGGTTTATCAGATTTATTTCGATTTATCCTCAAGGGTTATATGTCATTATTTTTGCTCTCATATAAATATATTTTAATAATATTTTTAATAGCTTTTGTCAGATATTAAAAATAAATTTAAAACACTAAATCTTTCTTATCTATAAAGCTACTCTCTAGATAACCTAACCACTTTACCAGATATTTAATCCCTTTTTGAGAATTTTTTTCGATTTTGTATACATCGTCCCCCTTATCGTATCTTACCAGCTCGTTTTCATAAAAGGTTCCTTTAACATAATCATTGTTTAAAGCCTTTATTCTATAAGTGACAGGATTGGTTTCCAATACTTCAGAGAAGACAAATATTTCTTCTGTAAAGTTTGCTTGATAACCTCTTCTGAAAGCTATTTTATCAATATATAAATTAGCTTTCAGAAGAGGTTATCAAGCAAACTTTTACTCCTACTTGGTATTTGGGCTTATGTATGACCTTCTCTTTAAACAAATTTTAGTAGACATCACCACTGTTTTCTTCTAGACTGGCCTCAACCTGCGTCATGTTTATACTTCTGGGGTAAAAGTTGTTATAATTTTTCACTAACTGATCCAATATATCTATGTATCCATTGGCATTGTTAGCCGCTAAATATTTCTGAATTTTTCCTTTTAGAGTTCTATTGAACCGTTCCACCACGGAGACTTTGATTTCGGTACTGAATCAGTGGATGTCTATTTGTTAATGAACTCGGTCTCGTTGTCATTCTAGATTTTAAGATGAACTCTGGCTTTAAACATCTTCTTAAATGCCCTAGTCACTTCTTCTCATGTTTTTCTACGAATATAAGCACAGCTCAACCATATTTGCTGATAATATCTATAACTGTTAACAAGTAGTTGTAGCCAACATTAGATTTTTAAAATAGCTTTCAAAATAACAAATCTGCTTGCCATTGATAATCAATGTGTGACACATACGTTCTCCTTCTTTTAAACTTACTCATGAGTGGTTTATGTTTTGTTTAAGCATCTTGTTGATGTAAGTAGTCTGAGACTTTTTTTCGACTTAAACCAGTTTCTATGATGAGTTCGTTTATGACACAATATCCAGTCTCTGGATCGTAACAAACTTTTTTTCGGGGCCCTCAATTACCCCTTTAACGGTAAAAAACGAATCAATTTAGAACCACAATCCATGCAGATTCCTTTCATCATAGATCTGCCGTTTTTAGAGGTAGCGTGCTGCACATTTTTAGTCTCTGTGTGGGTCTTACATTTTAGGCAGCATATTTTTGAGCCCATTCCCAATGTCTTCTTTGCTTTGATAATTGGAATGGGTTCCCTCATTTACTGCTTAAAATGTAAAACTCGTACAGATAGTAAAGACGTTGTAACTACTACATCCAAAAATGGAAAACCTATGATGAAAGGAATTTGTGTCAATTGTAATTAAAAAAAAAGTGTTTTTTTTAAAAAAAAAACAAATGGCAATTTAAAAGATGTATATTATGATCCTTTAAAAGGTTACTGTGGTATCAATGAGTTAAAAAGAAAAACGAAATTTACTCAAAAAGATATTACCGATTTTCTTCATACTCAAGGTGTATATACAAGATATAAATCAATTAATAGAAAATTTAAAAGAAGAAGAATTCATGTATCTTATATTGATGATCAATGGCAAGCAGATTTATTATTCATTAAAACTTTTAGTAAATATAATGATGGTATCAATTACATATTAACTGTTATAGATGTATTTAGTAAATATGCATGGGCTGTTCCAATTTAAAGAAAAACAAGTGAAGAGGTTTCAAATACTTTTAAAAAGATATTCAAAGTGAGAAAACCGTTAAATATTCAATCTGATTATGGTTTGGAGTTCTTATCTTCTTTAACACAAAAATTGTTTTCAAAAAATAATATTCAGTGGTTTGGTACTAATAATACAGAAATTAAATGCTCAGTAGTTAAACAATTGAATAGAACTTTAAATATAAAAATAAGAAAACATTTAGTAGCTAATAATACAAGAAGATATATAGATGTATTAGATAAATTAGTTTACAATTATAATAACTCTTATCATCGATCTATTAAAATGACACCAACAGAAACAAGTAAAAAAGAAAATGAAAATATTGTATATAATAATTTGTATTTAAAAAAGATAATCAAAAATACAAAATTTCAAGAAAATGATAAAATTAGAATTTCAAAATATAAAGAAACGCTTACAAGAGGTTATCCTACATTTACAGATGAATTTTTTAATATCTGAAGTGTTAGAAACAGATGCAATTACTTATAGAATAAGAGATTTAAACAATTAAGAAATCAAATGCACTTATTATGAGAATGAACTAGGTAAATATGATAAAATTTATAATGTATATAAAATTGAAAAAATAATAAAAAAGAAAGGAAACAAGTTATTTGTAAAGTGGTTAAATTATCCAGAAGAATATATAATAGTTAAAGAGATAAAAAATATTTAATTCAAAATTAAGAGGTGGGAAAATTACCCACCCCTTTAAAAATGATAATTTTGGGTAGGGAGAATCCTCACCTCCCAAGAATTGTTATTAAAAGAAAAAAAAATCATTCTAATTTCATAAATTATTTCATTTCTGACAGTGTCACGAATTCGGGATGTTGTCAGATAACTTAAAAATGCAAATCTTTTGATTAGTTTTTATTTTATTAAGTTTTTCGATATCTATTAAGAATTGCTCTATTGTATAATTGTTTAAAAGTTTTATACCATTGAAATATACTTCTATATTATCAATATACTCTCTAATCCGATTAAATAAATTAATAGAATTTGGATTATATTTAATTGTTGTTTTAATAGATTTATTGTTTTAATAGATATATCTTCTTCTAATTCCTTACATTCTAAATTTTCAATTTCTAATTCAACATTTTTATTTTTAATTTTTTCTGTTTCAATAAGTACTGTATCTAATCTATTTTCAAGTTTATTAATATCATTTATATATTTTTCATTAAATTCTTTTACATAATAATTTTTTACAATTAAATATACTATCATAAAAATCTTTAGAAATCCATAAAGATATACTTAAAATAAACTCTTCTGGAACATATGTACCAGATATAATTTAATTGTATTTTTCATCTTTATTTCCATTTCTAACATCTAAAAACTGATGGACGGAATTCCGTCTATCACTTTTTTACTATAATAATGTATTAATTCCTTAGAACGTTTATTTTCCAACCAATGTTTAAATCTTTAACCTCCAGATTTACATAACTTGGTAGCATTAAAAAATCTAGTATTTTTTTTTATCTATTATTAATTTAAAATCTCCAAATAATCTAAAGAGTTTATTGCATATTTAATTAAAATTTTAGAACAACCGAATTCGGTTGATCAGAAATCCGATAAAATTTTATATAAAGTGCATGGTAGTAAAGGGGAGGGGACGTTTTATACACTCCCTTTAAAATTTATTATTTTGTATTTATAATATTAATTTTTTAACAGGACACTATTTTACATTTAAATAAATATGTTTGAAAAATTTTTACAAAAGTATTACTATTGAATATCAATCTATTTAAATTTAGAATAGAATTAGAATATCATTATTTAAGACATAGAAATTATCACATAATCATATTTTTTGGAAGACCAGCTTTTAAATTAGATAGTTATGATAATATGAGGACAATGGAATTACATATAAAAAGAATATTAAAATTACATTATTTCAAGCGATTATGTTTAAAGATATATTTGAAGAATTTGAAGATAATTGTGATTTGTTAGATGTTTGGGTTTATAGATTAAGAGAAATTTTACGAATTAAAAAAATTATAAAAAAAGAAAAAGATTTATATATATTTATATTTTAATTATTTCAAAAATTATTTAATGAGTATATTAATAATTTAAAATTAGTTATTTGAAAAATATATTAAATAAATAATTATTAATAAAAATAAATAAATATTTATAGTCAATTAAAATAAATTTAGAAAAAATAGCAAAACTGCCCTTTTAGTATGACGATTTTATGTTGAAATAATAACATTTATATTGGGTGGTGCCAGCACCCCCCAGGAGGCCATACAGTCCTATGCTATTCAGTTACTCTAACCACTATACTAACTGGGGGACATGTGAGAGTTAATTTTCTTTTTTTTGGGCTTATATAATAACTTTCTCTAAAAAACTTTGTTCTCACAACTGAAAACAGTCTTTCAATGAATAGTGTTTCCATCTATATTTTAAAATTAGATATTATATAAATGGATGATTTTATTCAAGCTGAAAAATATATTCGTCTAGTGATGAAGAAAATAATATTTCAGTACCAAATCAATATTTTTAATTTTTTAAAAGTATTTAAAAGAAAGATATTATTTACGACAGTTCAGAAGATGAAAATTATTATAATATAAATATTCAATCATATTTTAAACAGAGATATGTAAGTAGGATAAATTTTTTCAAACAATTAAATAGAAAACATAATTTAAATTTTACATTGCAAGCTGATGAAATGTTTTACAAATATTTAGATTTTAATTATTACAAAAAAACTATAAATGATTTGTATATCATGAGAAAGGTTTGTGAATATTTTGGAATAGAAAATAATGTAAAAGTTAAAGAAAATAAAAATGAATGGAATGAGTTTTTAGCATTTTTAAATAATTAGAAATTTCCTATTTTATAGATAGTCCCAAACTAGCGCTACTTAAAAACTATTCAAAACATAATTAATATAAAGTATTTCTACTTAAAAATCACTTAAGAAATGAAGTAACAATTTTATGGACGCCATGAAATACGGCGTCATTAAAATTAATAATTTTAATATCATTAAAATTAATGCTATTATCAGAATTTCTATTTCCATATAAAAAATAAACCATAATAAATGGATATAATTTGTAGAGATTGTAAAATAAAAAGAATGAAGAATTTTATGTGCACATAAAGAAAAGAATGACTCGTTGTATTTCCTGTACTAAAGCAGAATATTCACAACGTGTGTTGTGTGAATGTGGAGTCTATTGTACTAAATGGCATAAAGCTAGAGATCAAAAATCAAATAAATATAAAAGATACTTTAATATTATATATAAGTATCTTTTATATTTATTTGATTAAATTATGTATTATATTAAAAGATATTAAATATAATACATAATTTAATATTTAAAACTTCATAAGCTGCTGTTATAGCTACTAATGAAGTTTTAAATATTAAATTTTAATATGCTTAAAATTATTTTATCTTTTTCAAAAGCCCTTATAAAAATACTTTCTAAATAAATTGATAGCTCTAGTTGTCAATTCTTTAAAATTCTATTTTTGGAAATCCCTTTATAAAAACTACTTTCTAATAAATAGAAATAAATCTCTTCCATTTTTATTTCGATTGAATTATGTCTTTTGTTCATATTGAAAATGCTTTGAATACTTTATGTATGCAAAAGTTAAAAAATGTTATACAAGATTTAAAAATAAAAAGCAAAAGTATATCTAACAATGGTATTATTAAATCTATAATATAGTATTAACAGATATATAAACAAGTATAATAGTATAACAGATTTATAAACAAGTATAATAGTATAACAGATAAATAGTATAACAGATTTATAAACAAGTATTAACAGATATATTAGATTTAGAAACTTCTGATTATTTAGATCGCAAGAAGAAAATATTTATTAAATATCCAAAGAGAAGAGAAAATATTAAAAATTTATTTGATTCATATAATTTAAAATTTAATAAAAGTACTAAAGATTTTGAACATGTGAAAAATAAAAAAATTAAAAGAGAAGTAAAACTGAATAAGTTATTTAAACCAGATTATGAGATTATCGAATCTAGAGGTGAATATATTAAAAAATATAAAGTATATAGAACACAATATAAAGTTACAGGATCTAAAATTTTACCTGAAAATTATTATGATATTTTAAGGAAAATATTTAAGACAGCTATTGGAAATGTAAATGGTAAATTTGATATAATTGCTTATGATCCTAAATTAAGTACTCCTTTTCATCCAGTAATGATGAATACTAAAGATGCTAATAATGTGTATTTAGATACATTAAATAATAAAATAGAATACAAAGAGTTAGATATAACAGAATGCACTTTGATTTTAATGTAATTGAATTACCTGAAGGTGGTAGATATTTAAAATTATACTCTGAAACTGATCCAGCTAAAAAGGAAAGTATTTTACAAATTAAAAATTATGATGATTTATGTTTAGCTAGATCAACAGTAGTAGCTTTAGCCATTCAAATTCCTGAATTATTAAGCGAGAAATTAGGTATTTAAATGTTAACATATAACGAAATTTTGTATATTAAAAAAGGTCGTGTATTACAAAAAAATCTAGCTATAAAATTACATAAACTATGTAATATACCATTAGAAATTTGTACCCTAGAAGAGGTTAAAATATTTGAAAAAGTTTAAAGTATTCAAATCAATGTAGTATGTAGAGAGAATGGTAATCAGATTATATATAGTGGTAAATATATACGAAAATGTACATGTATTTTCACTTATAAAGATAGGAATCATTTCAATGTAATTACATCAATGACAGGATTTTTAGGTAAGGATAATTATTGCGATTATTGTAAAATTGGATATGCAAAAACAAATAAACATAAGTGTAATTTAAAATGTGACAGATGTTTTGTTAGTGAATCTGATTGTAAAGGAGTTGATATATTTTGAAAAGATTGCTTTAGAAAATTTAAAGGACAAAAGTGTTTCGATAATCATAAACAAATAAATAATAAAGGATTGAGTGTTTGTAAGGTAATTCGAAAATGTTTAAAATGTAAGGGTATATTAAAAACGTACGAAAGAAAATTAAAGGATCACAAATGTAATGAATACGAATGTAAAAATTATTGGAAATGGGTTAACAAAGATCACAAATGGTTTATGAAGAAAAAAAGATTGTAAAGAAGGTGTGTGTAAAAATAATTGTGTTGAAAATATAAAAAATAAAAAGGATTGGTGTGTCAAATGTAAACATGATTATACTGAAAAATACTTATTTTTTGATGTTGTAACAACACACGATTCAGGAACTCATAAAGTTAATCTAGTTATATGTCATGATTTTGATGGTAATGAAAAAATATTCAATAACGAAAATTATTTTTGTGAATGGTTATTTAATAAATATCATTATGGATATAAGGTTATAGCTCATTATGGAAAAGGTTTTGATATCCAATTTTTAGCAAAATATTGTTTCGATAATAATATTAAAGAATATACAATTTATCAAGGTAATAAGCGCTTAATTTTATGAATGCTGAAGATTACAAAATAAAATTTGTAGAGATTCAATTAATTTTACAATGTGTGCACTTAAAAAATTTTCTAAAACTTTTGGATTAACTGAATTAGCAAAAGGTTATTTTCCTCATCTTTTTAACACTGAAAATAATCAAAATTATGTTGGTAAATATCCTAAAAAATATTACTATGGATATGATAATATGATTAAAGAAGAAAGGAAAAAAATTAATAAATGTTATAATTCAGTACAATATGAAATATTTGATCTTAAAAAAGAATTCATTAAATATTGTAGATCTGATGTAGATATTTTGAGAAAAGGATGTTTAGAATTAAGAAGATTATTCTTAGAAATTATGAATGTTGATCCTTTTAAATATGTTACTGTAGCTGGTTTATGTTTGGTAATTTATAGAGATAAATTCCTGAAAGAGAATACAATTGCTGTTGATGAAGATGTAATTCAAAATGATCAATACAGTAAAAAATCAATTGCTTGGTTAGATTATATATCTCAAAAAGAAAATATGAATATACAACATGCTTTGAATGGTAAAGAGAAAAAATTAAAATTAGCTAAAAAATATTATAAGGTTGATGGATTTTATGATAATACAGTGTTCCAATTTAAAGGATGCTTTTGGCATGGGTGTCCTAAATGCTTCACAGAAACACAAATAAGTAATGTGAATCAAATGCTTATAAATGATTTATATAAAAAAAAATCTAAAAAGTTGAGCAAAAAGATAATTAAAGCAAGATATGAATTAGTTAATATTTGAGAATGTGATTTTGATAATGATAAGGATATAAAGAAATATATGAAAAAAGAATGGAAAAGAGATTTTATTGAACCTTTAAATACAAGAGATGCTTTTTAAAGAGGAAAATGTGAACCAACTAAATTAAAATATGAAATGAAAGATAATATGAAAGGCAGATATATTGATGTATGCTCTTTATATCCAACAGTTAATTACTTTGATTATTATCCAATTGATCATCCTGATACAATTTTTAACCCTGAAAAATTTAATAAAAAGTAGTATGGATTAATCGAATGTAAAGTGCTTCCACCTAGAAAATTATATCATCCAGTATTACCTTATAAAGCTGAAAAGTTAATATTTTCTTTGTGTAAAAAATGTTCACAAACAATAAAATGTAACTATTTCAAAACAGTTTTAGAAAAGAGAAAATGCGAAATCTGTTACAAGATAAGGAATTCTGAATGTAAACACGATGGTAAGGAGAGATGTATAATTGGAACTTAGACAACTAATGAGATAAAATTAGCTATCAAAAAAGGATATAAAATACTGAATATTTATGAAGTGTGGCATTTTGAAAATAAAAGCAAAGAATAATTTAAAGAGTATGTTAAAACATTTTTAAAAATAAAATTAGAGTCATGTGATAAATGGAAAAACAATTTCAAATATGAAAAAAGAATATAGGCAAGTCGTTAAAGAAAAATTAGGTATCAAATTAGATAAAATCACAGAAAATCCTGGTTTGAGATTTATAGCCAAGATATGTTTGAATTCCTTATGGGGTAAATTTAGTCAAAGAATTAATATGAAACAAACTGAATATGTGATGGAAATCGAAGATTTTTATAGAATCCTTTTAGATGATACTATTAAAGATTTAAATATGAATTTTTTGAATGATGACTGTGTTGAAATGTCATATAAAGATAAATTTGAAAAGAATAATTTCAATACCAATGTACATATAGCTTTTATAACTAGTTCTGCTAAAATTCGTTTATATAAAATGATATCTAAGTTACAAGATAAAGTGATTTACAATGATACTGACAGTATTGTTTATATAGATGATGGAACTAACAAAATTGAAACTGGATGCATGTTAGGATAATGGACTGATGAATTGGGAAATGATAAATACATAAAATCTTGGATAGCTGGAACAAGTAAAGATTACGGATATAAATTAAATAATATATGTGGTAAAGTTAAAGGATATAAAACGTCATATCAAAGTGAAACGATATTAGATTTTGATAACAGAATGAAAATAATAACTGGTGAAACAGATTATTTATATGTAGAAATCAACCAATTTAAAATCGAATAAGATAGATATATTTACAGTATAAAAACAAAAGATAGACATTTGGATTTGATATAAACGTAGAATCTAAGATGATTACAACACAGTTCCTTTTGGATATTAATATCTTTGATATTTTAAATCTTCAATATTTTATATCTTTCGTAGTTTCTATCTTTAATGCTTTTTATTCATAATTTCTACACCTTTCATATTTTATATCTTATTAAAATAATTTATAAAAATGCATTTGAAATAAAATAACTGACATATCACTGATATTCAATATTCAAGGATTTATCCTACCAGGTAAAAAAAATCATCAGAGAAATTAGTTGGACACATTTAACAGAACCAATTGCTGAAACAATTCAAGTATTTACACCCAATTGTGAATAAACAGAACAAGAAATGAAAATTGTTTGTAAATGCACTCATAAAATTCATGGTGTAAGGCTTAAGAGATATTCAGATGATAAAAATTTATGGATTAGCAATGAAAATATTAAAAAATTATATTCAATATTCATATGATGAATATGGTGGTATATTTTCTTATAAAGGAGGAACAATTGAAAAAGAAATATTTGAAGAAGTAAATATACCATCTGTTGATATTGATGTACCTAAATGTCCTAGAATATTAGGGCCTATGTGCACTCTATATAAATGTTTTCAGTGTAAGAAATCCATTCAAAAAATAGTTTGTAATAAATGGAAGAAATAAAATACTTAGGTATTACTAAAGAAATAATAGAGAATTCAAAATTAATTAACGACCTAATTGAAATCAATAAAATACATGACAGATATGGAATTGATGATTTAATAATGAAATATATTGATCAAATAAAAGAATTAGTTTTAAAAGTTGAAAATAAAGATATAAGAGAAAAAGCACTTGATCTAGTAGATGAAATATCTTATTACATTATAAATAAATGCATTCAGAAACTATTTTTGTAAACGTAAAATCATTTAATAAAATGAAATATCATAAATGAAGGAATTCAACAACATTAAAAAGAATATTTTACCTGAAACTTTCAAATTTAGAGATTTAAGAGTTGGAAAATACAATTTGATATCTTTGAAAAAAATCAAAACAAAATTTGGATCATCTTTAATTGCAAAACTAGAAGTAAGTGATAATGAAACAGGATTTTACTTAAGCTCTTGCCATGCTGATTTATCTGAAAGAACAATTAAAAAAATAAATAAAAATAATTATCTATTCAATTATAAAGGTAAAATAAATGCTAAATATTATGATTACGAGTTGGAAGATGTTTAAATCTTTATCTTTGAAAAAAAAAAAAAACACATGCAATCGATTTTATCTTATATTTTCAAAAATCTTTATTATTTTAATGTCTATAGTTTTATTTTTAAAAATCGTGTATTTGAATAAAAACATTTTTATTATCATTATTTGACTTAAAAATAGAACATTTTTTAATTAAAAAATTAAAAAAATGCTGAATTTGAAAAATATGTGAACATTGTAAGTTGAAAAAATGATGCAAATTTTTGATTAAAGTATTTCATTTTTGAAGTAAATACATGCAAAAATGCTTAAAAATGGCTTCTTTAGGGCAGAAAATTGTGTGTTCTGAAGACCGGACATATACTACTTACAGGTTTATATATGTGATTTTGATTTTTAAATATTTCATAACAATATTGTGCAGTTCTACCATGTCAATTAAAGGGAGAAAATGTAATTTATTTAAGGAATATCTCATCAGAAATTTAAAAGTTTTTTTTTCGCATTTTCCCTATTTTTTAAAATTTATATCTGAAATAGCTCTTTATTTGCAGTTGAAGCCACATTTTCTGTTCTAATGATGGAATGACTAATGATTCCTTAGCACCCATGTGAAAGAGAGCAGACTCAGTGATTGGACGCTCTCTTACAATTAGTACTCCAAGTTTCCTTTCATTCTCTTTTTTAACGATGAACAAAAAATGAAAGAAGAGTTAAATGCAGTTATAAATGCGACCGGCTAAAAACCCAAAAACTGAACTGCAAATAAATGAACAATTAGCTGCGAACGATTTCCATGGTTAAAAACAAGGTTTTCCCTTTTCTGGCATCAAGATTAATCGTCCTCCTATCAGAAGCTTAGCTCAATAGAGCCCTCTTCTCTTCTTTTCCAACGCCTGCTCATTGTTCACACGTTCCGGATAATAACATGGGCGATTTTCTCTTCATCTGTGGGGTCGATGCCGCGAAGGAGGGGTGAAAAGGAGAGGGTTTTTACTTCTATCCCCCCACCAGCACTAAATGACGAACTCTAATCCCTTTGCTGCCAAATTAAGATTCATCTCAGAATCTTACTCTGAGTAATTAGCTGCTTTTTACCGATCGCAGTGGTGAAAAATTGTCCGAGAATAAATACTAGGTGAGTTAGATAAGCAGCCGTCTAATTATACCTTAATGACACCCCTGGGAGAAGCATGCACTTTTTCACAATTCCTCCAAAATGGTTGACAATCATTGCCAAGATCTGATCAATATTCTATGTCTTGACATTAAAATAAATCAAACGCAATATTTATCATTTCTTTAAAATAGATTTTTAACTTAGCCATCGTAGATTTGATTTGGAGATTTTGAGCACATTTATTATCCTAGTTTTCCACTGTTCTTGAATGCTAGATTTAGTTTTTTGACTCATTATTTAAATATTTTTAAAAATAGGCATTAATGTTAAGTGTATAAAATGTACTTTATCAACTATTAGATAAAGTACATTTTATATACTTAACAAGCAGTTATGATTTGTTTATTTGTTTTCATTACAAGAAATCCCATTTTAAAATAAAGGTTTAGTGCTCAAAAAGTGTATTTTTATTTCAACTTTATGAACTATCAAATTTTCTTCTGTTTAATAACATGCTAGAAGCAAGGAAAAGACAGTTAGAAAAATTGAGCAAAATCGGTACATTGTTTTCTTCTTTTTTATCTCAAACATTTAAAGACATTAATATGATTTAAGTATTTTAAAATATTTTATGTGAACATTTTGAAAACATTTTTCAACATTAAATTCCATATACCTCATGTAAGAAAAAAATAAATGTCTAAAGTGAACTAACAGCCATCCAAGGCTCTATCGGTGAAATTAAGTTACACTTTAAGAACAGATTTCCACTTTGAGTTGAATCATGGAAGTTGGCATTCATTCAGTAATTTGGGTAATATGCTAGAAGGCAAACATTCCTTTACCGTTCGCATTCAAAAATCTTTCTTTCATTTTTGTTCTTAAGGAATTTAATTTTCTTCTCATCTTTCTTATTTTACTTTTTAACATTGATAATTTTATTTTTTATTTTGAATTTCTTTTCCTTTACATCATACTTTAATATGAATAGCACTCTTTGTCTGTCATTATAAAATGCCAAAGCATCAATTAATACTAAGCTAAAAATAATTTTTCCATATTTCTATACTCTACACTAAAACATTGGAAAGCTAATGCTTGTATTATATCAAACGAATCAAAATAAATAAGCTTCTTCTTTAACAATTCAGCAAAATTTTGTTCATTTCAGAATTAAAACTGCAGAATGCAGAAACAGTTAACCTATTAGATGAAGCCTAATCTTATAAAACATGGTTTTGAACGAGGAACTTTATCTGACACTTCATACAACTTACTCAAAATATAACTGAGACCCTCTTTTCTTGCCGTAGGACAGAAAATTATTTTCATTGAAGACGGTTCAAACAAAATATACATAAAAGTAAAGCTTATTTTTTATTTTAGGTGAAACATTTTTGACATTTAATTGATTTTAATCAAGCAATTTTAACCAGTGATTTACATAATGTAAAGTAATTAATATTATTATAATTAATAAAACAAATTAATCACACTGAGTTTTATCATTATTTATCAAATATCAATAACTTATAAGTTAATTATTTCTTTGTTGCTGCAAAAACACTCGAAAATTAATTTGAATAATTATAGTTTTCAATTTTTAAACTAAGGCATTTCCAGTGAATGGGAATTTAAAATAATATTTTTCTTAAGCACGAAATCAAACATAATCCATCAGCTTCAGAATTATAATATTTTACACAATACTTGTTAGCATGTTGATTATTATTTCTGTGATGTTCATCATATTGTATGATAATAATTAACAAATTTTGCATGTGTATACAATATGATATTTTATATTATCATAAAAATGTGTGTGTGTTATGTTTCAGAACAAATATTATGAATTAATTAACCTCATTATGATTAAAATGAATATTTAATAAATCATGATTATCAAAAACTGCAGTATGGTAATTTGTACTCAAATGGAGCAAAACTTATTAGATTAAATTCTGTAAATAAAGCACATTTTGTTTTTTCTGCTTCCCTAACTTGGACAGAAATAAATTAGTTTTTCAATTTAATGGACTATATAAAGTAGTTTTTAATAAAAATGAGACACAAAATTTAAGCTAAAGGTAACTGTATTAAGGTACCTCAGTGTATTGAATAAAAAGGGTTTTAAAATTCAATAAAGGGTCTTTAACAGCATATATTGAAATTGTGAAACATCATTTGTGTTACAGCGCATGACTTTTAACATTATTCTTTGGATAAAATGAAAGCAATTTTGCATGACATTAGCTACACCTCCACGCATCTTGTTTACATTGCTAGAAAAAGCGGTACTAATAAAACTTTTTTTTAATATACCAGCAGAGCTCTGTCTTAGATGGAAAAGAATCCAGTCGTAAAAAACACATACAAAGAGGTAGAATGTTTCCTTATGCATTAAACAAGATGATGAAAAAAATTTAGAATAACTAAATAATTTCGCATTTTTCTAAGTAAAAGGCGAGAGCAAATCCTGCCTTCTAGACCCGAATCATTCAGTGACCAGGAGACTCTTCCTTGTCAGCCGACAAAATGCGTGATTAAAGTACATTGCTGCTGCACGAAAGGGACATACTGAGCAGTTTCTTTTAAATATTAAACAGTTATAAAGTATAGAAAGTATTAACGCATTTTTAGAACGATTTCGATAACGAATTAAAAAAAAAGTAAATGTTTAAGAATAAATATTTTTGGCAACAGCTTGTTATTTGAAATGAGAAATATCGTCTGCTACTCTTAAATATATTCTTCTTTCAAAATGTCACATATAAACATGCTCCTAACTGAAGGATATGTTTTTGCGCTATTCGAAGATAAATGTTCTTAGTCCAAAATTCAAAAACGTTGTGAAATGCATGGTTTTAAAATTTCTAAGTGCAAAATAAGCATTATTATTAATCGGACAGGTAAAAACTGTCAATCATTATTTCTACATAGAAAGAAGACTCCAAACGAATATCTGTAAAAGGTACGTACAGTTTCAAATGTTTCTAAAGTGAAATCACTGGTAACAAGAGAAAATCCGCCAACACAGAAATCAATTGTTAAGCCTTTAGTTACATCTGTATCAACAATATATAAAATAATAAACCAGTTTTTACAACTTAAAAATGCTAAAAAACATAATGAACATAATCACCAGCTTTTGCCGAGATATGTGGCACAACGCAAAATATTTTGTAGAATCCTGTATGAAAACCACTTAGCAGGAGATAAATGTAAATACATTGTGACTCTTGATGAAGCATGGGTTTACCTAAATGGGTTACAAAAAAGGTCTTTTTCTATAGAAAATAAGGAGAAAAAATGTACAAATTCGTTTCCGTCAATGTAAAGAAAGTTTCAGAAAGGGATTTATGATTGTCGCAGGTTTCTTCTACAATGGGAAATTAAAAATGAGAGGGGTGGAAAGAAATGTTAAAATCAACTCATCGTACTATCAGGAGAAAGTTTTACGCCCAATATTTACAAAAGAAATTACACTTCTTTATTCCAATGACTTTCAAAAAGAGAAACTTCATCAAAATTAAACTAAATGTCATACTTCGAAAACTACTACTGCATTCCTCGAAAAAATGATGACTAATACAGGTATTGCATGTATACATTTTCAACATATCCGTGCGAAGACTCCTGACATTTCATCTATAGACTATTGTGCCTTTGGCCTGTTAAAAAAGGCTCTTTCTAAACGCAAACCCACCACAATAGATGGACTCTGGAAAGTAGTGGAAGAGGAATGGAAAGCAATACCCCTGGAAATATTGCAAAGAGCTCTTCTATTATGGAAATCACGATGCAGACTTATAGTCCAGAAAAAAGGCTATCCGATCGAACATTTAAAAAAATAATCTTTACATTTTAAACATTAATTAAATGGTCACGAAATCTTTCTAAAAATGTGTTAATACCCTCTGTATATGTTTCTGCATACTACAAACGATTCCTACAAGTGGATTTTGCACTAGTTTTTTTTATTATCTATTATATGTCAAGTGCATAATTTGAATATCATATATATAACATTTTATCTCATTTGGAGCAGTAAAACGCATTCTAGTGGCCTTTGATATGGGCAGCACATTTTCTACTAACACTATACCGTAATGTCTATATTACGGTATAGACATTACGGTTTCTGTCTATACCGTAATGTCTATAAAATTGAAAGTTACATTGTTAGCTGTAACTCGTTTTTATCGATGAGGTGCTAATGAATATTGTTCAAATAAAAGTATTTTATCGTCATTAGTAAAATGAGTAAAAAGTAATTATTGAAATTAACGTTTATTATTACAGGTGTAAATATGCTGAACTCATGACTCCAGATAAATGAATTATCCAACAGCTGTATCGAAATATCTATAATATTTGGATTATTTAATTCCTAATATACATCAGAATTTGTGAAATAAAGGGCGAGTTAGATATTGAATGTTTCATATAATACACAATGTGATCTGCTTTTGTAGGCAGAAATGTCTAAATATCTCCTATCTCCATCCAACTTTATAGATTGCTGGAGCATTATTATTTTTACTGTGTACTATGCATATGATCTTCGTTAGTAGGTACAACAACAACATATTGCTTGATTTTCTGCCTTGCTATAGTAATGATGCTTAAAATCTTGTGGTCATTATTCGTTTGTCTGCAAACTGTTTCCATGCCCAACTCCTTATCTAGTTCCGCTGCTGAGAAGAATATCAGTGATTGTGGAAAGCTTATCTTCTGCGAGATTTCTTTCTTGGCTGAAAAAAAAACTGAATTCGCTTTATCTCACGGAAAAAAACTGCTTTTTAAGACTTCTTGAGTGGACACACAAGAGCTCTCATTTTTAAACAAGGTAAAAAAAAATACATATCGGGAGAGCCACTGGGGCACAGTTGACATGACGTCTCCTGATGATATTTCGGTGTGTTTAAAGTGCAGCAAGCAGGTGGTCCTGGGGGACCATCATCTTTTTACATTCTGAAATTTTTTAATTGGGATGATTAAATATTTATCCCTTTTACTGGTAAGTTTATAAAATCCTCAAATCGTAATGAGCACTACAATAAATTTCGATTATTTTGTTGAGAAATGATATCTTAATTCATAAAAATAAATATTTCATTCGGAAGAATTTCAAGAATCTCATGAGAATTTAGAATAAAACATGTATTCCAATTTTAAAATTTAAATAAGATTGGCCTTATTTCGAGTTCACTTCAGATAGATGTATAAGATAATAACATAAGTACAGATAAAATTTGTAGTGAAAGCCATTGAAAAATAGGAAATCAAAATTACAGAAAGTAAAATAAAATTTGGTTTGTTATTTCAATGAATACTTTATTTTTTCCAATCAAAACACACTTTAAATTAAAAACTGGCTAATACTTATAGATAATTTTTGTCTTGTTAACTAAAAGATTTGAATAAAAAAAACAATTTTATTAAACAAGATTATTAAAACTTATAAAAAAATCAGTTCTACATCAAAACTAAGTCAATATTCTAAAAATGTATTTGCTTAACATTTACTTGTAAACTTTTTACTTAGATATATTAGAAAATTATGATGTTTAGAACTTTCAAGTGTTTTTTCACTTATCGGATCTCCTTTCAAAACACATCGTTCTTATTGCAGAAATTTCCAAGGGATTCTGCAACTCTGTAAAAGGAGTCTCTCTTCACCAATTAGGAATTGGTACGAAACTAAAAAATTGTTTGTTGCTAAAAGACAAACGTCTCCGTTTTGAAATACTAATATCATCGCTAATAAATTTCGTGAATCACTTTTTGCTCTCTCGTAACATCTAGTAGTAGGGAAGAAATAAGATTTCTGCGCAAAGAGGAGAAGGGAGGAGACTCTCTTCCTTCCCACACACCCTTTGCTCCCTCTTGAGAGGTGACCCAACACCCCCTAAAGACAGGGGGTGTCTTTAGGGGGTGTTGGGTGACCCCCACCTACTACTCCCTCTTTTTAGATACTATAATCGTCTATGTCTAAGAAATGAGAATTATGTCTGGAAACAATTAAAATTTTAATATGAATATTGCATTGTTTTACTATTCAAATCAACGAAATAGTAATAAACTTTATTTTTCTATTATATAGTATTATTTCTCCTATATCGTCTATAATTAAGGGTAAATAAACTCCTTTCAAATAGAATTTGTTTTAACATACCAATAATTTAAGTTATTATTTTCTCATATTTATAGTTTATAAGTAGGAATTACTTATTGTTCATTTACATATCTTTTTTCATTTGTGTTTTCGGCTACATTTAGTGGTGATATAGTACAAAGAATTTTCTTTTATAATTTTTATATTCTTAAAAAAATTCTTAATTTTATGAAATGTTTATGCGTTGATATATTCAATAACTATAATTATTACGAAATTAACATAAAATTTTGCAATGAAAGTTCATGGACATTATTCTACATTTGCTGAACTCTTTATATGTGAGAAATATTTAGGAAGTATTTAAAAATAATATAGTTTCTCTTTCAATTTATTAAATGCCTATTAAATTTTAACAAAAAGCAGGTTTCTTAATTTTTGAATTAGCAACTCTTTTTCAAAGTTCAACGACTTTTATTTTATTTATTTTCGCCTATCGCATTTTATTAAACTGGCCAGATCGTCAAGAAAAACCGATTGGGTTCAATTCTATTATTAAAATTGTTAAAGGATTTTTTCTTCTATAGAACAAGAAAGAGTTATTGGAATCTACTTTTCAATTTCGAACAAAGTTAAAATCTAACTATTGTAAACTATTTTTCTGAACATATGTTTTTCATTGATATTTCAAAAATAATCTAACGCAAAAATAAATATCAATCTATTTTACACATCTTCTCCACCCAAAATGATATAATTTTAGAAGAAAGTAATAAACTTTTATGAGTTTCTAATGAACTATGCATTCGGAAAATCATCTATTGTAACAATATGTGACAAGAAAATAAATACAAGTATTAAATATTGAAACCTCTTTTCAACCATGCAGCTGTGTTGTACTATTAAATGATTCAAAATATGAATATATTCTGAATTGGAATACATTGTGAGAATAGTTGAATAAAAAGAAACTGTAAGAAAAATTTACTTTATATAAATAAATATTTTTCCCAACACCCGAAAAGCAGAATATTTATTGCTGTTTATAACGATTACATTCCACATTTTTTTCAGGCTTTCCAATTTGTAGGACTTTCTGCAGGTATATATATATATATATATATATATATATATATATGTATGTATATATATATATATATATATATATATATATATATATATATATATATATATATATATATATATATATATATATATGTATGTATATATATATATATATATATATTTCTCTTCTTTAACCGACTTGCTACTATTTTATCACTCCGCGCGCGTAAGTATACACCCCTTTACCAAACCTATGAACTGTTGACTCATTTTTTCATCAACCAATAAGAGAAAATATGAAATTCAGGTGAAACGAGTTATTTTTCCTCAGTTATTCCTTACACTTCTCTTGTTGAAGTAAAATGTTCTGATAGCAATTTCTTACTGTACTTTACTTGAAGATTTTCCTTTGACAATGAAGAGAGTTTCTGTTAATTTTTCAACTCCAGTTAAAAGGGTGAGATTTAACAAGGAGTCAAAGCCTAATCCATCTATTGCATCAAATCCTCTTCCAAGGTATCACTATCATCTTGTTGATAAGAACTGTGCTGTAATTTCTGACTTTGCTGGTCCCGTACGAGTGCACACACACACACACACATCTAAGAGAATATACATCCAACGAGAATAATAGACTCGTTCCTATGAGAAAAGGTCTAACACTCAGCAGATATTTGTGGGCAGTATCTCGCTAACAGCCTTCAATCAGATATGTCATTCTACAATGGTGAAATTCAGATTGCAAAAGACTCATTGTTTGTGTGCAAACCTTTCACCAATGATGTACCATTCATCGCTTTCAAAGCTTCTTTTTACTACCAGATCTTTCCAGGCAATTCACTTCTGGTGTGTGTGTGCTGAAAGAAATTGAACTGGCTAAATTAATTGAAATTCGTAAAGATATCACATTGGATGTTATCACATTGATGTTCGATGAAGTTCTTCCGCAAAAAATTTTAGAGGAAGTCTCGAAAACGGTATTTTCAAAAATCTAGAATATTCAGAACTGTGATGCAGAAATTGTGTTAACTACTTCCTTAATGGAACTTGTTAAGACTCATTTGGAGAAAAATATTGGAAATGTTTTTGAATGTAATGATTGTCAAGATGCATTAGGGAACCAACTCGGGCATGAATGCATTACTTACAGCCATGAAGATAGACTATCCTCCTTTGATGATTTAGCAATTTTAAATGTAGACTTAGTAGAACTAGTTAAAGAATTCATTCCAACTAACATTCAAATTGTCAACTATATGAATGATTCATTTATTTGTAATTTAAATATGTCATTGTTGTTGAAAAATGCAAAAGATTTGTATATTGCATCTGACTTCTTACCCATTAGAATATTTTAAATAAGATGTTTGATTATTATGATTCTTTGTGTTCGTATTTTATATAGATAACTTTTAATACTTTTTAAAATCATCTCATTCAATTATTAATTTTTAAATTTGTCATTTTCAAAATAATATTTAATATTCTTAGTGTTTTTTTAAATTTGTGAAATTATTTTGGATGTAAATATATATAAATGTAAAATTTATTGTTTTTAAATCACTTGTGTTATATTTTAACCAAATAAACATTTCATTTTATTTTTTACTATTCACAATATAACAAATTTTAATGTCTTTTAAAACTTTTTATCGTAGTCCAGAGAAACTAGCAAGCTTCAGAGGTATACATTTGATTTATCGTGCATTAAATGGTCAAGTAAAATGATCTGATATAATAAAAGTGGTTAGAGTCAAACGATTCATACACTTTGCATAAACCAGTTAGCTGCAAGTTCATGAGAAATAAATTTATTGTTAGTGGTATAAATAATCAATTTCAAGCAGATTTAGTTGATTTACAATCACTAACACATTTCAACAATGGCTACAAATATTTTCTTACTTGTATCGATGTATTTTCTAAGTATGCTTGGGTTGTTCCTTTGAAGACGAAAAAATCTAAAGAAATTTTATTAGCTTTTAAGAAATAGTTTTAGAAAGATATACAAGAAAACTGCAAACTGATTTTGGGACAGAATTTACCAATAAACTTTAACAAATTTATCTGAAGAGTATAAAAATTAATTTTTTTACTACAAATAATAATACAAAAGCATCTGTTGTTGAATGTTTCAATCGTACTTTGAAATTAAAAAAGTGGAAGTATTTCACTGAAATAAACACAAAATGCTACATTGATGTAATCAATAAACTTACAAGCAGTTAAAATTACACTTGGCATCGAAGCATTAACATGGAACCAATATCAGCCACCAAAGAGAATGAAAACACAATTTGGAACAATCTTTATGTAAAAAAATGGTAAAGAAATCTAAGAAAGCAAAATTTAATGTGGGAGACACTGTTAGAGTAAGTAAAGAAAAATTGTAATTTGAAAAAGGATATGAACAGAATTGGACAAGAGAGATATTTACAGTTCATGAAATTGTACTTCGTTCTCCAGTAGTTTATAAGTTAAGAGATTTAGGAGGGAAGTATTAAAAGGAACATTCTATAAAGAAGAACTGCAAAAAGTTGCTGACTCAGGTTTCTATCCAATTGAAAAAATATTACAAAAAAGAAAGAGAAAAGGAAAAACTGAATATTTTGTAAAATTTGACGGATATCCTGAAAAGTTTAATGCCTGGGTTAGTAATATTAAGACAATATAAAGAACCTGCTTACTATAAAATTATTTAGTAGTAAAAATGTATTTCTACGTGACACTAATTAGTGAGATCTCTAAGCTTTCTTCTAATCTCTAAGCTCTTCTTATCTCTAAGCTTTACTTCCATGAAAATAAGATTTCACATTTCATAACTCAGTTACCTTCTCCTATTAATTTATACATTAGCTCTAAGCTTTACTTTCCTGAAAATAAGATTTCACATTTCATAACTCAGTTACCTTCTCCTATTAATTTAAGTCCCGATGAGTGGGAAGTTGGACAGGTTGATTTAATTTACCCACATGCATGGAATAATGTTGGTCAAAATAACAATTTATTTGGTTTTGATTTTGGAAACAGAACAATGGTAGGAAGGCGAGTGCCCCCCAGATGTTAAAAAACAATTCCTAATATTCCAAAAGCTATGACTGGCGTCGCACAAAATTAAAATTGAATTTCATCATCATCCGATCACAAGAAGAGTGAAAATAAAAACCGATGGAAAAGCTAATTATTTATTTTACATGAAGGACTATCAAGTTTGTTAGGCTTCAATCCAGGTTAGTACACCGGTACAGTAGAGAGACCATTTGTAGCTGATCCTGAATCTTTATTTCATGTTATTTATGTGTATTGTGATATCGTAGAGCCTCAAATTATAGGAAATGTTCAAGCCCCTCTTTTAAGAATCATAAAGGTTGAGGGAAAAGATTGTGAATTTGTTAGTGCGCACTACACTAGACCACATTATGTCCCCGTTATTAGAAGACAATTTCTGTCCAATCTGTTAAAATGGTACTTTGACTAGATTCTGGAGAACTAGTACCCTTTGAACGAGGAAGAGTAATTGCAATTTTACATTTTAGAATGAAGAAAATTATATAGGCTCAGTGTTTCTTAAAATTAATCTAGTTTTGTAATTGAGTTTAAAGAAAAAAGATGCTTATTCCTTACGAATGTTGCTCAAACGATTACAATGATTATTACGCTAATCAAACAGGAAATGGTTTAACATTTTACCATGGACAATCATTTCATAAAGGGTAAGGTATTGGTGGTAGGTTTAAAAAATTATATCTTTCAGCAATCCCATTTTTGACCAGTGGCTTTAAGTCTATTGGGAAAGAAGTTCCGAAAATTAGTACTTACATTGCTAAGGATATGTTAGAGGGGCAGAATTTTAAGGAATCAACAAAAAATAGAAGTAAAGAAACTGGTCAGAAATTAGCAAAAATGGCCATAAAAAGGCAGATGACATGCTCGGAAGAGGGAAGGTACGTAAAAGAAAGATGAAAAAGCAAATCCGTTCCAGTTTCTCTAAAGTGAGGAAGGTGACAGGATGTGATATCTTTGATCTTGAAACGAAAAAAGAAATATAATGGCATTTATTCTAAAGGATTCTCTCTACTGTGTAAAATCTGAACTTAATTTATTCTCTCCTCCTCCTACTCAAACAGTTATTGAAAGAGGACACTGGGTTAAATTCCATCCCATCGCAAATGTTACAGATGGAGCACCAATTGAATTTTTGGCTTCTGATAATGGAGAGGATTATCTTGATGATATTTCTCAAACATTAATACATATAAAAGCAAGAATTTTAAAAAGTGACGGAAAAACTTTAATTCAAGAAAGTAAAGTTGATCCTGTGAATCTTTTTTACATTCCCTTTTTTCTCAAGTTGAATTGAGTCTGAATGAACGAACTGATTCTTCAAGCAACAACACATATCCTTATAGAGCTATTATTGAAAAACTTCTTAACCATGGATACCATGCAAAATTTTCTCAACTATCTAGTGAGCTTTTCTACAAAGATACTGCTGGTAAAATGAATAGATTAGACGAAAACGAAGGTTTTTAGAAACGAATAAAATTTACCGAAAATAGCTCTGTTGTTAACATGATGGGACGTCTTCATATTTATTTTTTCAACAAGATAGACTTTTACTTATTCTAGTTGATGTTAAATTAAAGCTCTTTCGAAGCAAGTATGAATTTTTCTTAATGGGTGAAGGTTACTATAAGATAACCCTTGATTATGTATCTTTATTTGTGAGAAAAGTTCGCGTGTACCCAGCTGTAGTTATTGCACACGGCAAAGTTCTAGAGAAAACAACAGCGAAATAGCCTATCGATTGAGTAACCTGCAAAGTCTATTCAGTACTACAATCTAATTATTCTTTCGTTCAAGACAATGTTTTTTCTGGTCAAATGCCCAACAGAATAGTGCTAGCGATGATAGATAATGAAGCATTTAATAGAAATTACAAGAAATCAGCCATTTTGAATTTAATCATTATAATGCAAATTTTATAAGTATTTATGCAGACGGACAACCCATACCATCTCAGCTTCTATAGTTAGACTTTGAAAAAGGAAATTATATAAGAGCCTATCAAAGCTTGTTTCAAAGTACGTAAGGAATTTTCTTATCAAGAAGTGAATACCCTGAAGGATATGCCTTATTTCTATTTAACTTAACTCCAATTATTTTTAAAGGCGAGCATTTTAATTTAATTCGTCCCAGTAATATGAGAATTGAAATAAAATTTAATAAGGCACTAGGAAAAACAGTATCATTAATAGTTTTTGCAAAATTTGAGTCAGTAATTGAAATTAACAAATCACAAAACGTAGTATATGATTTTGCAAACTAATGTATGCTTCTCAGATACAACGTATTTTATCGAAAAATAA
Source organism: Latrodectus elegans (assembly GCA_030067965.1). Classification (NCBI taxonomy): domain Eukaryota; kingdom Metazoa; phylum Arthropoda; class Arachnida; order Araneae; family Theridiidae; genus Latrodectus; species Latrodectus elegans. The sequence continues at coordinate 118,385,359 of CM057809.1, forward strand.
AAACTCTTCAAGAAACTTTATTGGTGTTTTTCCTGACGGCAAATTACCGCATATAAAAGGAAAAACATCTTTTATAGTTAACACCGATACTCATGAGAAAGAAGAATCTCATTGGCTTACTATGATTATGAACAATGAGAATCGCTCGGAATTTTTTGATTCTTATGGGTTTCCTCCTTCATTTTATGAACCCTATATATTAAACTACGCAAAACGCTTCTAACATGTGAAATGGAACAAGATCACTTTTCAGAGTACTACTTAAAATGTTTGCGGGCATTATTGTGTCTTTTATGTATTGAAGTGAAGTCAAGGTCTTTCTATGGAATATATTTTAAGTTATGCTTTTTCTAAAAAGATTTTCGAATGTATCTATATTTTACGAAAAAGTATTTAATTAAAATGGCTTTTAGAAGTATTTTCAGTGTATTCATTTTCTTAAGCAAATTTATTTTACATGTGGTTATGTTATTTATTTTTAAATTATAAGAATGTAGATAAGATAAGATTTTTTCATGAAAAGTCAAAATTTTAAAAATATAAGTTATTATATTTTAAATAAAGGAAAACTTATAAGAACATTTCAAAAAATAAATGTAAAACTTTTTCTTTATTTTCAAATTTTTGATAATAATATTCTAATTTCATTCATCATAATTTATCTAAATATTAGGTCTTGCATATTGATTTTTAAATTTTAAATACTTATTTTTTACAAACTTTCCAGGTAATTTTAGTTTTGTTAAAGTGTCAAAAATTTTTTTTAAATACAATGGGCATTCTTTCCTTGTCTCTCATTAAACGGGTCACAAGATCCACAGTAATAGAATCTTTAGGGGTTACACTCTTCAGAATTAATTCTTTTGATACGTTTCATAAAATTTCCTTCTTCTGCTGCATGATGACATCTATAGCTTCTCTAACTGCATCTTTTCGCTTCTTCGGAGCAGTACTGATAATTTCTTGTATTAAGGTTTCCTCAATATCGTCAACATTTTTTAAAGAATTTTCTCGAACTGATGCAACATTTATCTCCGACGGGTGAGACTCTTCTTCCTTTCGATGCATCTCCATCTTTTTTTCTTCTTTATTGTTTTCTACGGGATTAGGGAACTTAACAAATTTCTGCAATACCTGAAGGTATAAAGCTGATTTTTCTTCATCTGTAATGTTCTTCCTTTTTAAAGCAGAGTTCATTTGGACATCAAAGTCAGAGAGTTTTTATTCCGGAAATCTCTGGAGTCTTTCTTCCAGTGCAAGAACATATCTTTTAGTGTGATCCATTCACAAGATTTCTTAAAACTGAGACTGCAGCAGGTATCAAGAAGCTTAAGAATCCATCGGCTTTTTGAACGAGCAAATTGCGCTTTTTATACAGAGGTTTTTGCTTACGAGCTATCTTCCTCAACGTATTCTTATAAGAAAAAAGCTTTATTTTACACTGTTTACTGAGTGGCACATTACCCTTTAAAACATTTTATATACACTCAGTTAATGCTTTTATTAAACTATTTGAGCACCTATGTAAAATAACTGATTTAGTTTTATTCTTTGCTAAGAGCTTTAAATCTCTGAGATGTTCTTTGGCTGGTATTCTAGTATTAGAGTGATATGTTTTTTAATGTTATAAGGTTTTTAAATAATTTTTGAAAGATAATGCTTTTACTAATGCGCAGTGCTTAAAATTTATAGGGTGAAATGAACAAGAACACTCTTGCTTAGGTAAATCTTCAATCGTACTACAAGCGAAATCATCCAGGTTAAATATTTCACGATTACATAAAACTTGTAAAAAATTCTTTTTTCTAATCCCTTCAAAAAAATTTTATAACATGAATCAGTCACACGAAACAAAATCTCCTTTAACCTTGCATAATCCGAATCTCCATCCTCCCAAGTCATTTTATAATTATTTCATGATACCCAAGAAAATGTTGTTTTTTGTTTCCTATCTAAATGATGCCAAGGTTTAGGTGGTGAGAAGAACCATTGCTCATAAGTATCTTTACTTGCAGAAGCCAATTCATTATAACGAAAACCCCTAGCTGAAGTTGAAAGACTTCAAAGTCAATTACACCATACATACTGACTTATCGAAATCTGGATTGCAACTGACTAACGAGGTACGTATATTATATTCTTATCACCAGGAAATATTCCACTGAACAAGCGAAATCTATCATTTGTTTCCGGTCTCAAATCAATAAAAAGATAATTATATGGAAAAGAAGTATCATCTTTGAAACTCTCTAGGAAAAATTGTGTTTGATTTGGATACATCTGTCTACCCAAATGTGTATTTGCATCGTATCTCTGACATTTTTAAAACAAAACAGATGCGAGGAATTCAAAGAATTATTCCTCATTTCTTTTCCCTTGTGAAATATATTTTGTACAATAAATATTACAGAAATAGTTTTATAATGCAATCCTTTCGTAAACAAATTTGATAAATGTTTGCTATCAGCTAATTATGACATAAGATTATCGATGATTATAAGAGCATCTGAAATTTGAATAATGTTTGGAAATAATCTCTCAATGAATTCTACATTTGATATTTGATCAAAAAGTGTTTGATAAGCACCAAAACACCAAAGAACTTTAGAGGGCTTAGAGTGAATAATATTTGATTCAAGTAATTTTTTAACAAAATATGATTTTCCAGAATTAGATGGACTACAGATTAACATGGGAAAAGTATATTTTAACTTTGGAAACTCCAAATTGAATGTAGTATTGTCTTACAAGTTAACCTATTTATTTGATTCCGTTTCCCTACCACCTCTAGAGGTGTTAATCTCATGGCGCATTTTTTAAGAGGATTCGCCTGTAGCTGTAATCCTCCATATCTATCATTGTTAAGAAATGTGAAATTTATTCAGTGTGTATTTTAAAATGTCCAGAAGGAAGACAGGAAGAGATATTATCCCATCTGATAATATATATCGTTTCGTACCAAATGGACACAAAGTTGATTTTTGTACTGAAACAGTTTGAACACTATGATTTATACTAGCAATTCTTTTGGCCCCTGCAAGTGTACGCGATGTTAATTAAATAAACAATTTTTATAATACTCATAGCGAATTTGTCACTTGATAATTGTTGTTGATACTCCTTTTGCTGTTCTTTTTTCGCTGCAATCGCTTTTCAAGCTATACATTTTTGGTTTCAGTCCTACGAATTCTAACTCTATTCTACATTCCAATTCATCCTTCATCTTTCATAAAACTTTCTTATTATCATTGTTATATAGTAAACGGTTTAAAGGATAATATGAAAAGTTAAATAAGTGTTTCTCATTTTCCATATCCTTATAAATATCTTTTGTCTCCACTTCGTAGCAAAGAGAATCTGTATCAGTAAATAAGAGTTTGGCATTGCTAGCATATTTTCTTTTCATATAATTATAATTAAAATCATACATCAAGGTTTTAGAAATGTCTAAAATTGAAAATCCGTAATGGTCTATTCAGCAAGATGGAAGTTTTTTTCCTTTGAATAGATACGAGATTTTAATTTATAATACTATGTTGCCTGGAAAGCTGGTAATGCAGTCAGTTTCTTAGCTTTTACTCTTCATCATTTAAATCAATTTGAGACCCAAGTCTCAAATTCTCCATGATTTTTCCAAAAACCACATTATTTAAAAGTTTAAATAAATCTTTTTGAAAATTATTATTAGCCTTTTTCCTTTGACTTGTATTAAAAGCAACATATGCTTTTAACGAAGACTTTGACGAAACTTTAAAATTCTGTGTATGTGAGTAACTTTTAACCCTAACGAAACGTATTGCTACAAGTTCCTATAATGGATAATGTACTTCTTTTTTGATGTTAAATTTTGAATCAATTTCCCAGAATTATTTAATTTAATATTAAAGTTTTTATCCATTTGTTTATTATAGGGAGATAACATCTCTTTCTTAAATATAATTCTTTCAGGACACAGAGGATAATCCACATGTTGGTCATGCAATGATGGAGGGTACTATATGTCTACTTTAAATATGTATCCCTCCTCTGCATCATCATCTATATTCAAAAAATCTATTGTTGTAGTCACCCAATGGAAGTCGTATGTTGGCAAATACAGGGATATTACCCAACCATATAAATTATTGGCAACTAAATACATAATGTACTTCGACGGTTTTCTGGGGTTAAAATTACTCATATATACATTATTAGCTCGACTAAATTTTTGACTAATCATTGCAATGCTACCTCTTATGCCTCGCTCGATGAAAAGATGTTTATCAACATCTGTTAAAAGTTCCAGCCTAACTTTAGACATTCGTAAACAAGCTTGCCAAGATAATCCTGGAGCTGTGTAATTGTGGCAAGGATCAATTTTATAATATTTTACGCATAAATTTCAGAAATTTTAAAAAATGTCACCTAATATTAATATATCGCTCATAACATATATTATGGTATTCCCCATGTTTTTTATATCGATTTTTTTCCAAACAGCTTGTGCATGAAAGTAATCATCATCTGTGATATTTTCACATGTTAAATTGCTGAAAAATTCCTTCTTTGGGGGCAAACATTCAAATTTTTCAAAATTATCCATGAGTTCATACGAATGTACACCTTTCCGCAACATGAATTTAGTTTTATTACCAAATATAGTATGAGCAAATTTCATTTCTTCGGGAGGTAGATTGCATATAAGTTTTTCAAGGGAAGAATTAAAAAATTGCAGTCTATAAATCGTAAGTTTCCGAGACTAAACGAAACAAAACTCTCGCCATTGCTCGGAATATAACTTATTTTACGTGTTTCACATTTTCCAATACCCTGCATTATAAGATGTGATTCATATCCTTTCAAATTATGCATTATTACTGGATTGTAAGAAGCTAATTTTTATTTTAAATTACATTCGGTGTGAGCTTCAGAGCGATATTTTCCACTTCTTCTATCATGATCATGAACTTTATAATTCAATAATGGAAGTTCACAAATATGACAGTGGATTGAGTTTCCAAAATTTTCTATATCAGTTTCTGTCATATGAATAGTTTCACTTGTTTTCAAAATATTTAAAATTTCATCTTTTTCTCTTAGCAAATTTAAAAGAAAATGATCTACTGCATTCGGGCCTCCATATTTTTGTACATTTTTATACATATTGCCATTTGGACCCACAATTGTGTAGCAGTAACCCGAAGGCACATGCTTGTTTAATGGATGGGAAAAAGATTTCGATGTATTTGGCGAGCAAGTTTCCAATTTCACTAGAAGAAATTCGAAGTCTGTATAAATGACAAAAGGTACTGGAAGCTGATACTGCGGTTTATCAAAAGTTAACCATTTTTCATTCTCTGAAGGCATCTTCACCTTTTGCAGTCTGTGTTCCCTGCAGTTTTCAATATGTTTATCCGAATTAACTTTTTTTTATAAATCTGTGTGTGTGTGCAAATAATATTTACAATAATATACTTTGCCATTATATTTGGTAAGATCCGAAAGCAAATGACTCATACATTTAATTAAACAATAACATTTTTTCTCATTTTCTGAAAACTGCAATAAATTGATATGTTGGTCTTTTGATTCCCTTGTGATGTATAAAAGAAATATTTCCTTGTCATAACCAAAAACATTTGTGGAAAATTGGTTTTGTCTCGTTCAAATTTTTGTAGTTGGCTTACTGGAGTAGGAAAATCAATTCCTTCTACATTTATTTCCTTTTCAAAAGGTACATAGTTTTTCGCTAGCTCTGGATGTTTTTTTGAATTGATTGGATGTAGAGCAGCTAAAACAGACCAAAGTAAACATTTCTCATCATAGTTCTTTATATTTAAAAGAACACGTTTTACAAGCAATTTTTTTTTTTGGTAAGGGAATGTATGACGCTGCTGTCAAAGGTTCATATAATGCAGTTTTTACTTCGGCATGCTCAATTTTTCTAAAATCAATCCGGAGCCTCTTCCTTCAAACTCGTTAAATTTATTCGTTAAATGATAAAATCACTTAAAAATATAAATATTTTTAGGTGATTTATACAAGAAATAGATAGAATATATGTTATTTATTTTTATGTGTGTGTTTCTATACTTATTACAAATTTTCAAATCTGCATAAATAACTGAAATCATGCTGAATAATTTTTGTTTAAGATAACAAGATTAAATTTATCAAATAGTTATTTTAACAATATTTTAATAATATATTTTTGAAATTGTATATTTTGTCTCATAACGAAATACAATTAGGAATAATTTAAAATACTTAAAATTTTTCCCAAACTACATGTTAATGAATTTATGATGTTCGTATCCTATATGAAGATAAATACAAAGTATCTGACGCAATTAGATGCAAACAACACACATTACCATTCTTTCTGAATCAATTCATTACCATTTTATCTCTCTATCTACCTGCCTACCTCTATCTCTTATTTAACTATCATAAGAAATAGATTAAAATTAGAAATAGGTAAATGATTACTACAAAACAAGCATTTACGTTAGAACTATTATTTTCTTTTAAAAAGTAAAAACTCTCAAATTAAAAAATTTTACAAAATACAATGTTTTCAAAATATGCTTTTGTTTTAGAAACAAAAAATCATCTTTAAAATCACATTATAAAAAATAAAAATAAAAATTTGACAAATAGTATATACAATTTTCATTCCTTTAATCAAAATGTAATAAACATTAGATTATAAAAGTAAAAATAATGTATTTCTAATACTTGAAATAAGTTTAATCAGAAAAAATAAAACATTTCTTACCTTTTCAAAAGCTTCATCTGTATTTAGAGGTTGTCCAAGGAGATTGATCATACACTTTGATCGGAAGTGCGCCGAACACTTTTCACAATAGTAAGCAGATATTTTTCTAACAAATATCACGGAAACGGTGAGGTACCATTTTATAACTCGCATATTATCTTCTAGAATTTTATCACGAATTTCATTTTTAATTGAATACAGAAATATTCTCATATCAATATTTGTGTCTTCTGTAGGCAGAATCTTATGGGTTTTAAAAACATTTAAACTATGATTTTTATTTCTCGACATAGATTTCCCAATTAGTTGAGAATCCTTAAGAATTCGTCGTTGTTTTCTAAAAGGTTCACTACAGGAGCTGGTTGATGATTCAGGTTGAGCTGAATTGAACTCATAAATCCTTAAATGTCTCTTTAAACTATCAAATCTCGCGAATAATTTATTACATTGAATGCATTTATAAGTTTTATCGGCATGTTTCGATTTTACCTGCCTCTTTACATTTCTGTGGCATGAAAAGGATTTTTTGCAAATGGGACACATAAACATACCTGGGATGTCATCAAAGTTATGGTTATCCAGTTGTGATGATTCAATACATCCAAAATCAGCGACAGCTAATAACTGGTCACTTAAAGGTAAATCAACCTTATTAAAGATATTCTCGACAGAGTTCATCTTCAGAAAAAATATTTTACTGGACACTTTAAGTATTTACTTTTATAAGTAAAGTTTTAATTTAAAAATAACATGCAGCACTTAGAGCATTCCCAAGCAACTGGGGATAGTGAAATGCAGTGACAAAGCTGATCAGAAACTACGAAAGTAAGGAAATTCGCACTCCGTATATAGCACCGATTTCATTGTTAAATTCATATTTGACCTTTGATCTGTTTTTATTTTTTCCCAACGAATTACATTCATATTGAAGGATAGTTTCCCTTAAAAATATTTTCCCCTCCTCAGCTGTGTGAGATGGAAAGGTGAAAAAACTCTGGTTGACAAAAGAGGAGAGGAAAGATTACAAAGAAATATTTAGATATTGCAGTATGCTTTACCAATTTCCCGCCGGAGTGAAAAAAGAGTGATGCATGGGGAGCGACGACAAAAAGTAGCAGTGATAATAATTTCCCACCTTTTCAATGATGTTAAAGGATAAAAGTCAAATTGTGCTAAAAATTGAAATGCATGAGAAAAAATGTGGAATGTCATCGTTATAAACAGCGATAAGTATTGTTCGGGTGCTGGGAAAAATATTTTTAAAGTAAACTTTTCTTACAGTTTCTTTCTATTCAACTATAATCACAATGTATTCCAATTCAGAATATATTCTTATTCATATTTTGAATCATTTAACAATACAACACAGCTGCATGGTTGAAAAGAGGTTTCAATGTTTAATACTTGTATTAATTTTCTTGTCACATATTGTTACAATAGATGATTTTCCGAATGCATAGTTCATTAGAAACTCATAAAAGTTTATTACATTCTTCTAAAATTATATCACTTTGGGTGGAGAAGATGTGTAAAATAGATTGGTATTTTCGCGTTAGATTATTTTTGAGACATCAATGAAAAGCATATGTTCAAGAAAAATAGTTTACAATAGTTAGATTTTAAATTTGTTCGAAATTGAAAAATAGATTCCAATAACTCTTGTTCGATAGAAGAAAAAATCCTTTAACAATTTTAATAATAGAATTGAACCCAATCAGTTTTTCTTGACGATCTGGCCGGTTTAATGAAATGCGATAGGCGAAAATAAATAAAATAAAAATCGTTGAACTTTGAAAAAGAGTTGCTAGTTTAAAATTAGGAAATCTGCTTTTCGTTATAATTTAATAGGCATTTAATAAATAGAAAGTGAAACTATATTATTTGTGAATACTTCCTAAATATTTCTCACATATAAAGAGTTCAATATTATAAGCAAATGTAGAATAATGTCCATGAACTTTCATTGCAAAATTTTGTGTTAATTTGGTAATGATTATGGTAATTAAATAGATCAACGCATAAACACTTCATAAAATTAAGAATTTTTTTAAGAATAAAGAAATTATAAAAAAAAATTTCCTTGTACTCTTTTTACTTAAATATTAGAAGCTTTAAAAATAATTCAATCATTGCGTTTTAAAATAAATGATAAATATCACCACATACACACTTGAATAAAAATATGTAAATGAATATTAAGTAATTCCTACTTATAAAATATAAATGTGAGAAAATAATGACTTAAAGTATTGGTATATATATATATATATATATATATATATATATATATATATATATAAATATATATATATATATATATATATATATTTTAAAACGAATTCTATTTGAAAGGAGGTAATTTAAGATGATATAGGAGATCAGTCTTGAATACTAGTCTAGTGTACAGAAGCTGTTGTCTGTTTTAATTATTACTGAGTTCTGCAATTAGAAACTGTTTTCTGATGTATCAACTGAATTGGATCTGTGAAATCGTGATTTCTACTGCTGAAATTTCCTGTATCTTGTTACATTTGCTACAAACAAAAGTCTTGTGAATTTTAAATGATTATTTTATCGATTGCCAACGAACACGAACAATGAAGCTCGGTACAACTGGTGTTGGAAGTCATGTTGAAGAGTTGATGCAGTTTATCAGTAGAAAAATGGATATAGATGGAATGAGAAAAGTTTTCCCGAATCATGTGTCAAAACCGAAGATGAAATTCAGGTTTTCATCTATGTCATCTGAGCAGATGTCTGAGATGAAAATCGGGATGATAGCTGAATTAGAAGACATGAAAAATGGACAGCAAGAGAGGAAAGTTGGGCAGAAAGAGATGAAAACTGGGTGGGAAGAGATTAAAAACAAGATGAGGTTAAAGATAAAATGCATACAGGAGGAGCTTAAAAAGAAAATTTTAAGTGTTAAACCAGAATTTTCTAATATCATTCAGGAGAAGATGAATTCAAGTGAAAATAAGGTAATTACAGTTGATATTAAAGTTTTGAAGTTAGAAGAATGTCTGGATACAAAGGTTCGAGAAAAAATCAAGTAGCTAACACAGTATTAAAGATTCAAGTTCAGCAGTATGTTTCCTGATTCAGCATGCCCTTACAAATTCATTCAGAACAAGGGATGGAGTTCACCATTGTTGTGTTCAAAGGAATGTATTAAATTCTCGGAAAAGACAAGATGCAGACCACGCCATTATATCAACATTCGGATGGTATGATAGAGAGGTTTAACTGAACCATATTAAATAACCTCTCACCTATGACTTTCAGAAACCAGCAAGAGTGGGACTTGAAGCTACCACTGTTAATACTTTCATATTGCATTACTTTTCACGAGATTACCATAAATATCCCATCTCTGATGTCTTCTAGTCCTAAACTTCGCCTCGCTTGTAACATTCAGTTTGATGTTCCACGGGATACATCTTCATCGCACAACTTTCGCGTTTTCCAGGTACTTTTTGAAAATTTTTATAACATTTCTCGAGGAGTATTCAATATAGAGAAAATAAAGACCAGATATGACGCAAGAGCTATGAGATATTAACTTTTAAGAAAGTAACAATGCTTGGTTGTGAAACCTGATTTGGTATAAAGAAATTTTTCCAAAGTTGCTAGTCAACTGGAATGATTCATGTACAATCCTAAGAGCACTGAACGACGTTGTGGTTAGAATAAGGAAATCACTTACTTCAAATTCCAAAGTAGAGCATTATGACAGATTAGCTCTTTACTTCAGTGTAAATAAAAATTAGAAGGCCACGATCTTTTTGTAAATAGTGTAAATAATTGAAAAAAATTGAACATTTTCATTTATTGGATTTGTCTAATACTTTTTTATGTGACGTTTCCTGTATAACATTAATATGTAAATTCTTTAAACGTTAATTTCGACTTCCTGTCTGGAGATAGTACTGCCCGAGACGTGTAGTACTTGACAGTGGCATAGGATAACAAATTTATAAACGTTAATGGTATTTCTCTTAAAATATCTCAAACAATTTAGAAATACTCATATTTTGGACAAAAATTGCATATTTTACGTTAAAAAGCATCATTTCTAGCGATTTAGTGACTTAGCAACTATTTAGGGAGGTTCTTGGAGACTTGACAAGAAATAGGTACTTCTGCAAGAATTTCACTAAAGTTCTGGTACTAATATTAAGCGAGATAGCAAACAGTCTATCAGAAAATTAGTGAAACTTAGATTTGCACGAAAAGTGAGATATAAATACCACCGCCCGGAACAAAGGAGTTAGTGAAGAGGCTGAAAGTAAAGATGTTAAAGGGAATAAGCAGAGAGAGTGAAGAAGATCAGTCTTGAATACTAGTCTAGTGTATAGAAGCTGCTATATAATTTAAGTATGATTATTACATCCTGTTGTATCAGCTGAATGTAGAAATAATTTAATTCCAAATTTTCACTTTAATTCTCATTTTAACACTTACTCAATCTGATGTATTACTCAAGTTAAATATCATTATAGGCTAGAGCATTCTATTTAAAATTTCTTAGGTTTATAATTCATATACAAGTTTTAACAACGTGCGATTTCAGTATTTTCTTTACACTTTTCACAAAATTTAATGTTATTGTGTTTAATTCTATTTTTAATTATATTTAAACACATTACCTATTGTTTAGGGATTAAAATTTAATACAGTGAATATGTACCGCATGTGTGAGCGCGACCAGAGGCTCACTGTAGAAAACATTTGTTATCAATTATAGATTTATTAGCACAATTAGCCAATAATCTCAGTAAAATCAACATTTGAAGCTTACTTTTAATCATTACTATATTTGAAATTATTCAATTCCACCAATTTTAAATTATAGTCATCCACACCATAGCAGTTTCATATAACTCACGGTATAACTTTTCTAAGGACATGGTATATAAACTGAATACTACTCCATAATCTCATTGGTTTTTAATATTATTTAGGAATTTGGTCATAACTTCTTTCGAACTCCTTAAATGACCACGTCCCCCATAGGGTTAGCCATACCTCTGACCCAATTTGTTCAGGTGACTTAAAGCTCACCCCTTTTTTATTTATTTAAAATTTATTCAGATTGTTTACCATCCTAAGCAAAAACATTGCATAACAATAGCATTAATCATTTAATAAGTATTAAAATTTCAAATTATTAACAAAATTTTAAAATCTCTATTGCTCCCATAATAACAGTCCCATCTTAACTGAAGCAACAAAATTGAATCCAGCTTAACTAATTTCTCCTAATTAGGTTCATCTTTTATAACTTTTTCAAATTTCAACGTCTTAAAATTTTTCTTTTACTTAAAAATCTTAAAATTAAGGTTTAAATGACAATCGAAAAAAAAAAAAACTTAAAATATTCTACTTAGCTTAAAAACTTGAGCCGTATCGCTCTCATTATAATTACTTGAATATGTTTTTAACATTTTAAACAGCAAAAATTTCTTAATCGTTTTTAAATTACAATAATAAGCCTCTTAATCACACTATAGACGTGGGATATTCGGCATTGAGCAAAGCAAACGACATTACACACTTATTTGCCAATTTACCCTCCTTGCCATAACCCAAACGAGCAGTCTGGTCTCCCATCCCCCCTTTTCTTATAAGGATCTGCTTTTTGATTAGTGCATCGAATACGTGGGTTTTTGTGCATCTGTGATGGCATCTAGGTCACTTTTGCTTCATCACGGTAGAAAACCGCAAAATCTCTCATTCTTACCTATATAACAATAAACATGACAAAAAGATGGAATCAGGAGCTAATTCTCATATATCAACTCTAATACTATCAAAATCCACGTCTAACTTAACCAACCTGGAATAAGGAAATCTATCAGTTGGCTCCATATACTTAGCAGATCCCAACAGCTCCATTGACAAACATTCAAAAGTATTAATTCCAAGAGCAACAATGAGTCTCTCAGAAAATGGTCACCCATCGTTCCTCAAAATTCTTTCTTCCCTTCAGACTATTATTAACTCTAAATCAGATAAAGGAAGAAAACGCCTCCTACCACAAAATAAAAGAACCGAAGCCCACAAGTTGCTCAAAAAACTTAAACTTTTTAACCCAACCCCAAATCTTACCTTACAAGACCAACTGTCAAGTGAAGCTCAACAGCTTAAATACTATCAAGAAATTTTAAATAAAAAATCTAGAGAACCTATCAGAACTACAAAATGCTCACCTTGAATTCTCAGCAAAAATATTAAATATGATTAACACAAACTCTAATAAGCTTAAAGAAATCAAAACAAACTTATCAACTCCTCAACTCTCAAACCCATTAGCCGATTCGTCAACCACTCCTCCTCTATACAGTGAAATCCTGCAAAACCCTCCAACAATTATTTTAAAGAAATCTCCTGAAACAGATATCCGTCAAAAAAATGCAATCAATTGATACAAATATATGCCCCAAAAATGTTATTTATAGGAATAACTTTATAGAAATACAATTTAAAACACATCAGGATTCAACAACTATCAAAGAATTACTAGCCAAAGAAAATTTAGAAGCAAACCATAAAACCCCATCAAAATTAAGACTTATTATATCAAGCATTCCAGAAGCCATAATAGAAAAAGCAATAACAGAAGAAATCAATGAAGCTCTTCAACTAAATATCTGAATATCCACACTTAAAATAATCCAGACAAGGAAAACAATAAGTAACCAGAATAGATGGAATTGGATCTTTGAACTCCCTCTCCCTCTACCCCTTGGCTACAAACTATTAGAAAATGAAACTATATATCTCGGATTCAAAAGATTTAGACTAGATCAATTTCCCACCATTAAACGTTGCTACAATTGTTAGGACCTGAACCACATTGCCAGGGACTGTAAAAATTGCTACATTCTGTGGAAGATGGGGTGGAGTACACACCACAAATCGATGCAAAGAAGAAGTAGTGTTTTGTATTATTTACTATCTAGAAAACAAAAGCGGGTAAAACTAGTCTACCAATCATGCAACCTATGACCCAAAATGTGCAACAAAAAATTTCTTAAAAAAATTTAAACTATCAATAATATAAAAAAATGATCACTTCAATTAATTTTCCACCTTTCATCAATAAAATTCACAATCCAGGAATTGGTAGTTTTCAAATTAATTTACAAAGAAGTCAATCAGCAATAACACAATTCGTAAATCATTTCAATAGTAATAAACAAGACATCGCTTGCATTCAGGAACCATATCTACAACAAAACCCAATTAAAGGATATCCTTTGTCTTGGAGAAAATATCCTTCAACAGATGAAGCTCCCCGTGCAGCAATAATACCCAAAGCAAATATTAATCCAATAATCATTCATTCTCATAAAGATTGAATTGCAATGCAAATAGACTCTCAAACCTCATACTTAATACGAATTTCTTTATATTCCACCCAGGTGAAGATCTAACATTAATTCTTGGAATCCTGAGAAATTTATTACTTCAATACAGATCAGCACGATATTTAGTCTGTGGAGATTTTAGTTCTCACAAAATTTGCTTTGAGGATACCTTTCAAACAATCGCCGTGGTTTTATTTTAGAAGAAGTTTTAAGCTGCAATTCCCTAAATCTGCTAAATACTTCTCCCAGAACCCCAAATTTTACGGGACCAATGGATATTGGCTGGCCGGATTTAATCCTATGCTCAAACTCTCTACTCCAAGTGAATTAGGACTGGACAGTTTGTGACGAGGAAGCATGTTCAGACCATAACTATATAACATGTGTCATAGCTGAACCAATAATTATAACCTTTAATAAAAGATTTAAAAGTAATATACAGACACTTCACAGATGTCTGTGTATTTAATCATTTAACACTTGGTCTCAACATAATATCTACAAAATAAATTTGGTTTTGATATCTCTTGTCTTTCTTGGTGTTGCAATTTGGTCTGGCAGCATTAAACATTTTAAGATTGAAACAATTAGAAAAAAATTCTAAAATCTGTAAAACCAATCCTAAAATCTTTAAATAAAGAAATGCATAAAATTAAAAGCATAGGAAACTTGGATGAAATCACCAACACATTTTTAAATAATGTTCATAGGGCAGCAGAAGTAACAATTAAGCAAAGAACTGCAGACAAAAAAGTTGAAACACACTGGTGGACACCAGAACTAAAGGAACTAAAGAACAAAACATAGGTACTTAGAAGAATACTTAAAGCATCTACTTCAGAAACAGATAAAATTTCATGGTTACAAATATCAACAAGCAACTTATAAAAGATTAATTTTGAAAGCAAAATTAACTTGTTGGGGCAAATTTTGTGCAAACAATAACAAAGAATTCGGCATATTGCAAAGAATAGCAACTAGCAAAGTATTTTCTCCGACTCAGTTTGTCGTACTCCAAAACTCAATAAATGAATATTTGAAATCAATTTTAAAAGAGCTCATGGAAGCTAATTTTCCCAGAGACAACCAAGAAGAGAATACTCAATACCATACATCAGTTAGGTCAACATCACTAATCCTTTCTAGTCCAAATGATCCACTCTTCACACAAGGAGAAATTAGTTTAATAATTAAAAACCTTAAGAATTCTGAGGCCCAGGTATCGATGGATTACGCATCATAATAGTTAAGCTGGTTCATAGAACCAATAGCAAATTATTGCTTAAATATTTTAAAAATGTCTACAAATAAATTACTTCCCAAAAGCATTTAAGAAATGTCAAGGGATCTTCTTCAATAAAAAGCAAAAGACCCAAAGTTGGCCACTTCCTAACGCCCAATATGTCTTCTGCCTTCATTTGGGAAGGTTCTGGAAAGACTCATAATAGACCGCCTAAAGCATGCCTTATTCAAAAATAATTTTTATATAACAGCCAATATGGCTTCAGAGCAAAAAGACCAACAGACCACGCACTCTCGAACTGCAGTAATGAATTGCATAAATAAAAATAAAGAAAACAACAGATATACAGCTCTCATTAGCCTGGACATCCAGAAAGCAGTCGACTCTCTGTGGTTGCCAGGTCTAAAATTAGCACTTACAAAATGTAACGCCCCGAAAAATGTATCCTAGTGCATTTTTAGCTTCTTAAAAATAGAAAACTGATAGCCGTAGGTGAATCTGGCTTAGTACAAATGGAACATAACAGAGGCTCACAGGGCTCCGTGGGAGGACCTGTATTGTGGAACATCTATTTCAATTCAATCTTATCTGCTCCTTGGATAGAAAACACTGATATTATAGCATTTGCAGATGATACAATGCTAGAAGTTGGAAGCGCAACAAAAGCAGAACTAAAACATAATTGTAAGAAATCTTTATTCCAACTGTCAAATTCCTGCAAAGAACTAAAGTTCACAGTTTCAACAACAAAATCAACAGTAATGATCCTTGGTAAGAAAATAAAAGTCTGAAATCCAAACCAAAATTTACCTTAAATAATTGGAGTTTAAGGCATACAAAATGCCTGGTTTACTTAGACATATATCTAGATTCAAAGCTTTCTTTCCTACCACATCTTCGCTACATCAAAAAAAAATGCCAATAGCCCAAAGACTACGTGGAATGATCAGCCAAAACTGGGTTATAAAAGGAAAAATTTCTAAAGTAATTTACTTAACCATTATCGAAGAAATAGTTATGTACGGATGCTCAATTTGGGCAAATCATATGACTTCTAGGAATAAAAAATTATTAAATAATGTTCAACGATTTTTCCTGCTACTGAAAACATTTAAAACAACTTCCAATACAGCGCTAAATACTATATCAGGCATTCCATTAACAAATGAATAGAATGCCTGATACCGAATCAGGCTTACCATTAACAATCGAAGATGCTACCCTAAACACAAAAATCTTATTGTTTAAAAACTCAATACAAATAGATGGTACTCTCTACACCCGAAAGATTTTGAAGATCCGGCCCACAAAGATTCTATCCATCCCTTCCATAGATTAAGAAATCTAACAGTTTTCAATCTTCCTGAAGAATTCCTAAGATTATCTAAACCTCAAAAATTTATAACAGCAATAAATCTATATACAGATGGATCAAGATATGTTGAGGTAACAGTAGCAGGATTCGTGCTTCTGTTGCCAAAAAGACGAAAATATTTTCTCCCAACAATTTAAACTAAATGATTATAACTCTGTGTCTCAATCTGAGGCATTAGTGGTCAAGCAAGTTGTGAAATACATAATTACCAATAAACTAGCCCCGACAACAAAATGGACTAACAGCCAGTCTGTTCTCCTATCATTGCTCAACCCAGTGCACAAATCACAACTCATCCATGATATCCAGGAGTGTTTTTACACAAACATACCATGCAGAATCATATTAAGCTGGCTTAAAGCACACATGGGCAATTGGAGAAAAGAATTAGCTGAAAAAGAAGCAAAAAAAGCTGCTACCAATGAGGAAGTGTCAGTCATAAGTCTGCCGAAACTAAGCTCCTTCCTAAAACTTCTACTATATAAAAGGACCATTAGAAGTTGGCAAAGAACATTGGAGACATCGCAAAATGGTAGGTTCGCCTACCGTTTACTTCCAACTGCCTCCACAGAGTTTCTCATCCCAGACCATTTTATTAACTATCCAATAACGAATCACGAAGAATGGATACTTCGCAAGATTCGGCAAATCCAATTCGAACATCTGCAATTGTGGTGATTTTGGAACTGCCCTTCACTACATAGTGAAATGTCCATCTACAAAGTCCCTCCACATAAAAAACACCATAGTCAAACAGATCTTCAATTTCTGAAATTTTGTCTAAAGGATGGTTTTAGACGAAAATTGTTTATATCTAATGATGGTCATAATAGTGTAGTTATTTTAACTGTTAAAACTAATACTTCAAGTAACATGTAACATTAATGTCTTGTCAATTCATGCAAAATTTTTAAGGAAATAATGAACACGATTACTTTATACCAATTATTAGTGCTCCATAACATCATGACTTAATATGCTGTTGTTGCTTATCTCCAAGGGTCTGACGGAGTCACACAAAATCTAGGAATCCGTTGACGGAGAGGAATTCGATGACAAGGCGGAGAGAAGTGTAGATTTCATCGCATAGTATATTCATACAATTCAGGATATGCTCAGGAGAAGCTTGGTGTCCATAGTATTTCGGACAGAAGGGGAAGATCTTGTTACCATATACAAAAGTGAGGTATTTCAGATGACCAGAGGTGAGACGTGCAAGGCATGTGCTAGATTTACTATCACAGGAAAGAGCCAGAGAAAATCCCGGATTTCTACCCCTCCAAAGGTACCTGCCAATTGGTTTTAAATTGGGCTTTTCTCAAGGAAAAGAGTTCAAGATAGGTAAGCGTGGAAGAAGAAGAAACAGGATGACCTGAGCCCTCCTTTGCTAAAGTGTCTGCTATTTCATTGCCTCCAATATCCACGTGAGATGGGATCCACTGAAAATAGATATTATGCCGAAGGGAGACAATTTTAAGCTTGTGTAGAACAGAGAGGCTTGTTTGGTCTCCCAATCAGGTCCATTTTTGCAGATGTTGAATTGAACTACAGCTATCAGTTAATAGCCAGACATCACTACAATTTGTTTCGCTCATGATGCATTCCAATCCGATGTTAATGGCCTATTGTTCACTACGATAAAACGAACAGAAGTCGGGATTACTTTGACTAAGATAAAGTTTGTCATGCGGAGTCTCGATTAAAATTCCGCTGCCAGTTCGGTGATTTATTTTGCTGCCATCAGTATAGATTTTTATGTCATTTTGTGGTATATTATTAATGGTTTCCAAGGCTAGTTGTTTTAGCAATTCAGGTAAAAAATCCCTCTTGATGACTGCCGAAGAAAATTCGTAATTGAAGTGAACATTGGAAGGAAGCTCAACACGTGACGATGTTCAAACGGCAGTAAAGGGCATGAGGTTTAACATTGTTTTCAATTAAGTGCAGGGAGTTAACCAGACTGAAGGGACTGTGCTTTTTTAATCTTTGGAACGGAGTCCAGTTTCTTAGGTAACTTGACGTGAGATTGCCTTTGCCATAACTGTTGCGTTTATTGTAATATTTGACCAGACAGGATTGTCTTCTGATATGGAGTGATTGTAAGTCTCCTTCAAAAAGTACTAATTCTGAAGGACAGCTGCGTTTCAAGCCAGTAATGATTCTTGCTGCACTCATTTGGACTTTTTAAAATTTTTCCAGATTGGAGTTAGAAAAACAAGAATAGACTGTGAAGCGGTATTCTGAAATTGGCCTATAATGAGTGCTAGGTAGGTAGTTCTAATGGTAGTTGCATCCATTCCCTAGTCTCTAACAGCAATGTATTTCAGGATGTGTAATCGTTTCCTGGCTTTCAAGGTAATGTATTCGATATGTTTGTTGCATGTAAATTTCGGGTCTAGAATGAATCCCAAGTATTTTGGAAGTTTTTCGGAAGTAAGTTTCTGATGATTAAGTATCAAAGAAGGTTGGTAGTGATATAAGTGCTGATTTGTAGTAAATATGGTGGTAATTGATTTGGATGAATTAAAAGTGAACCTGAGTTCCGCCGCAAACTCGGAAAGAGCATCCAAAGAGCTGTTAATCCGAGCTTCTATCTCAGGAATGGAGATTCCAGAGCTACAGAGAACTATGTCATCAGCGAACATTCCAATGCTCGTTTCAGGAGAGTTATTCCTCTCAATACCAGTCAAATATAATAAAAAAAAGAGTTGGGCTGAGAACAGTTTCCTGGGGAACACCTTGCCCAAGTTGAGAAGTCTTCGAGAAGGATTTGTTATATTTAACCCTTATATAACTCTGATGGAGATAATAAGAAATCCTAGCCAATGTATTACTTCGGATATTTAATGTATTATGCAGTTTAATGATGAGTTTATGTTTCCAAAATTTGTCGAAAGCCTTTGACAAGTCCAATAGAGCCGCCGCAATGCTATGATTAGTAGGTTTAAGATTCTGGGAATCCCTGATGGTTAGAGCAAAAATAAAACTTTATCAATGGCGCTGTGGCTCTTATGAAACCCACACTGTTGCTCAGGGAGAATTTTATTTTCATCCAGAAAAAAACGAAGTCTGATCAAAATCATTTTCTCTATGATTTTACTAGTGGTACAAGTTAGAACAGTCAATCTGAAGCCCTCTGGGGAGTAAGAATTTTTGCTTAGCTTTTTAACTGGAATAATGATGGCCTTCTTCCATTCCTGGAGGAGTCTGCCTTTGGTCCACGAAGAGTTAAAAATGTCAAGGAGTCTTATTTTTCCCTGGCATCCCAGGTTTTCAAGCATAAAACTATGGATACCATCGGGGCCAGGAGATTGCTGAAACGGAGGAAGGACATTGCCAAAAGTAGTTCATGCATAGAGAAGTGAGAGCCATAGAAAAATCACCAAAGTCAGAGATATGACAGCTATGTACAATATTCCTAGCTTTACGCAACACAGGTTTGTCCTCGATGGTGAAGTTGAACCTGCTTATTTGTTGGTAATAGGTAGCAAGTCCATTAGCAGCAGATTGATCGTTCTTAAAGTTATCAGTTGTCCATTATAATCTTTGACTGAGTTGTACTGCTTGAATTGGGGTTGCACATTGTTGATGGCCTTAACTATCTTCCAAAGTTTTGAATTGAGAGTTCTCACGTCAATTTCGTTACAAATTTCGTTGCATCTAGATCTTTTTAAATGAGCATATGCAAATTTAATTTCTGTATTAATTTTATTGATCTTAGATATAGAACCATTCTCCTTATGACTACCAGTTCAAAGAAAATGTTTTCTTTTCTTGAGAAGACGCTCTAGAGTAGTAGAATCCTGTGTGAAATGAGGAATATAACGCTTCACATTACCTCTAGGAATAAAATCTTTAGCATTCTTAAGAATAATCTCCTTGAAATTCTACCAAGAAGTGTTTAGAGAGTCATTAAATGTCAAAGAAGCTAGAACACTCTCTACTGAGTTTCTAAAAGTGGTCAAGTTACCTCTGTGAAGTTCTAAAATTTTTCATTGGAGTTGAAGGCTTTTTGTCTATTATTGAATTCTATAATGATAGGTAAATGATCACATCCAATGTTATCCAATATTGACCACAAACATTGCGGGAATAACTCTGTACTGGTCATGGCTATGTTTAACGCCTCGGATGAGTTACAGCTAAAAGAACTGTGAGTGGGCGTTGCATTATTGAGGATCATAAAATTACATTCATCAGCCAACTGGAGAATGTCAAGACGTCTATAGTTAATACAGGAGCAACCGCAGATGGTATGTTTAGCATTCAAGTCACCAAGAATGATGGAATCTTTGTCCATGATGTTAGAGAGACTATCCGGTAGCCAGTTTTGGCTAGGCAGATAGTAAACATTGAAAATGCTTAAGAGTTTCCCTCTCCAAGCAATTTTTATACCCTGAATTTCAAGGTCATAGCTTTCAAAAGTGGAGTACTAATGCTTTCGTATTTGATGTCTCAGATAAAGAAGTCCAAGCCTCTACCTCTCGAATTAGGTCTATCCTTCCTGTAAATGTGGTATCCATTACACATAAGAGTTGTATTCATCCTTAACTTAGTTTCCTGAATAGCAATTATCTGGAAGTCATTAGTTTCCGCTATTTTCAATGATTGATCCAATTTGACCCTAGTAGCCAAAGTAGAAAATCTATTAATGTTGCACTGAAGATCTTAAGGGTTTTTAAAGTAAAGGGACTCTGTAGATGACTTTTCAAATGAGATCCTCTGTCTAAACCTCGAGCGCGTCCCTGTTTATCCTTACTTAATTTGTTAATTGAGTCAAATGTTTAAAAAAGTTAAATCTTGTAAATAGTGTCATTTAAATTTACATAATAATTCTATATAACTATACTTTTATTTAATTATGGATATATAACATATGTTGTACATAATAGTAGTTATTTTGTGTTAGTTAAATTTAAAACCCCTTAAGCGGCTATCCTGGGGCAACTCGGGCAAACAATTCTGTGCGTTTTCCGGCTATCCCGAGACCCTTGGTAAGAGCAACAGGCTTCATTTCTGTGCTTCAAATTCAATCCCCAAAATTGACAGATTGCAGTGATATCGTAGCTGGGGAACTTATCTACTGAACGGTTACGGTTGATTTAACTAAAGCGCGCGAAAATCGAAAGTGTTTCAAGGAAGCAACATCTAAAACATTTTACTTTTCTATATTTATTCGCATATATATATATATATATATATATATATATAGATTTCATAATTAAAGGCTATCTAAATATTAGAATTTATAACGAACGTATAAAATATTAATTTCACTTATTTATCAGGCTTTTAAATTATTGAAATTTTTTAGTTATACGCATATGTGTGTGTGTAAATTTTTGCTTAATTGTAAACTTGATAGTATGAAAATATGTGACTTTGCTACAAGGTTATAATATAAGAAATTTTTATTACTTAATTAGTTAAAAATATGAAATTTTAAAATGTTAAAATTTTGCTTAAAATATGAAGGAATAAAATAAGTAATAAATTAGATGCTATATTTTAACTTTTTAATGAATTTAGTATTTTAAGCAATTTTGCAATGGATTTTATACGTCGTTCTTTCATTTCTTATAGTTACATTTTATTAAAATTAGATTATATAGT
Organism: Latrodectus elegans; assembly: GCA_030067965.1. Lineage (NCBI taxonomy): Eukaryota > Metazoa > Arthropoda > Arachnida > Araneae > Theridiidae > Latrodectus > Latrodectus elegans. The sequence continues at coordinate 118,407,720 of CM057809.1, forward strand.
TTGTTCAGCAAATAATTAATCTTTGTGATCTTTCATGTTTTAATTAATTTCACAATGTACCTAATTTTAGTTTATAAATTGAATATATATATATATAACTTGGTGCTAGAATTATCATTATAATACTTATTTGATTTGTAAAAGATTGACAAAAAATAGGAACGGCAGAACTTTCAACTCTGTACCAATTACGAGCCCCAGAAAGATTATCGAATTCATAGTCAGTGTCTGAATAGTTATCTTCATCATAAAAATAAATTTCTTCTTCACTGATTGATATTCTTAAGCCGATAATATTTTCACATATACAACTAGCTTTAAGAGTAACTTATGAGAGTGAAACAGCTCTAATATATATATATACATGAAAATAAGAATAGTTAAGCGACAATATGGCATTTCAATAATTAGTTCAGGCCAGCTGAAGGTGATTTATTGATACGCTCACCTGGAATATATCATTAGACATATAATTCAATGAAAACTTGATTTGAAATGTGCATCCACTATATCAAAGCTACATTTGATTTAAATTTACATTTATCGGTTTCCCACGGAATGTGAAAATTCTCAAGTCCCCTAAATAGTAATTTGTCAATACTGTCAATCCTGATGTAAAATGGATATAATCAGAAACACTAAGCGATCTTTCTGCTATGTTCATTATACTTGTTAATAAGTTAAAGTTAACTACATGTGCATTGATTTCCTGTTTACTTGAGAATTTGACTAAACGTGTTTTGAAATTTTTTATATTGTTGATAGCTTTACACAACTCAAGTTTTCAGTACACATTTCAACCATTGTTTAAAATACCAAGATCAAAATACTTAAAAACATGAAGGAATAAATCCTATTACATAAGTATTTTCGAATTTTAGAATAGAAATTGTGTTACTCTTTGTTCCACATAAAATTATATTATTTAGGTCTATAACTTTACAAGGAAATTGTTATTTAAGAAAATTTTAATTTTGATTCAAACTTTCACTAAATTTACTTTTTGGTATAGGACTGGCAAATGATATTAAAATACATCAAGAAGTGCTAATTTCAGAAAAATTACTAAAAATATACCCTTAAATATTTAAGAAATCTGTTTCAGAGACATTGTACTATGATTTATTCATAAGCTCATGATCAAATTTAAATATTTAAAAAATATTTGAATTTAGTAGTTACAAGCGATTTTCAGTATAATTAAAATATCGGAGAACATGTTAAATTATTTAATGTCTTTATTGTGAGGTTCAAAAGTATTTCAGTAAACTTTTTTTGTAAAATTATGGATATTTTAATCTAATATTTCGTAAATATAATTTAAAATCATTGAATAAAAGTTAAAAATGCTTACAAATTTCGGAAAACGTGAAATTTCCTGTATCATGCAAAATAAATACTTAACTAATTAAATGATTACATTTTAAATATTACGATTTGTTTCTCATATACTTCAATATCTAACAGCACATTGTACTAAAGATTATATTTTTACCCTCTTCAAATAAAATACTTCAAATAAGCATTACATGTGGCTTTTTTTTATTCCTTTCGTGTGTTTTCGAAAAAAAATTCAATGACTTAAATCTAAAATTAAGCTAAATAATTTAGCCTTCAATAAGATGTTTCTAACATAAAAATAAATTGTATCTTTGTGATAAATTAATAAATTATAATACGTATTTTAATAGGTTAACTTTAATACAAAATCAATACAGTCGAAAGTGGATAAAGAATATATTTCTGGTCAGTGAATTTATGCTTACAAAAATTAATTTTGTGAAGATATACTTCTTTAATCAAAACTATTTAAAAATAAAATAAAACTTGTTTAATCAAATGAAAAGTAGTTAAGTATTTTTATTTTATAATCATCAAAAGAAAAAGGATGTTACATCATTATTTTACAAAAATACTTTTTTCAAAAAAAAAAAAAAAAAACCCACTAAATTTTTATTTTTAATGATTTGCATGTCAAAGTAGTTATAGTTCTGTGAAGAAAAAATATTAATTGCAGAACTAATTAGAATATGTGAAAAAGACAATATTGACATGTTCTTTACTAAATATTGAATTATTAGAATACTATTGTAAAAATAATAGCGTTAAGATTGCCTTGTTTTTATGCTTTTCCTTTTATTCTCCTTTAGGAAAACAAATTTTTAGGGGAAAGATGCATTCATTTTGATATTTGTGCAAAACAATTTAAGAAATACTGAAAGATAAATAATAACATGGATTCTTGTATAGAGTGATATTTTTACATAATTGGAAACAGAAATCTTTTGGTATGAGAGATTCAATATGAAAAATTTACGTTCAAAATTTTTCACAAAAATTTCAACTGAAGTTAGTAGCTTACTTGTTAAGTCTATTGCAATACAAATAAGTTAACTTTTTACTTTTTATAACTGTTACAAAAATACAATTTTGTCAAAATTCTTCAACTTGTATGATTAAATCAACAAAAGAGAGAAGGATCTAGTGTTTGTTAGGTTCCTAGCCTAAAAGGCCATGTACCTTCTATTCCTAAGAAATTTTTCTACACCTAGCTTTTGTTGAGATTAACATAATGATTTCAAAACATAAGACAATTTAAGCAAAAAATTTAAGAAAATATTTTGCTTAGGTTAAAATAATCCCAACTAGAGTTCTTTACATGAGATTGAATAAACATAAAAAAGAAAAATTTCAATACACATTACCAACAAGAGTGCAAGAAAATATATTTAAATTACAGTTTATATACATAGTATTAATATAACTTTATAAAGACAAAAATATTTTTTATTCTATTGCATATATATATATATATATATATATATATATATATATATATATATATATATATATATATATATATATATATATATATATATAAATACAAAAGTTTTTGTTTCCTCTTTTTTATATATTTACATTTTTTTAAGAATAAAAAGAAGAAATTGAATGTGGTTTAGCCCGCAGAACCACCCTTGGTCTGTGGAAATTGGAAAGTTCATAGGGACTGTAGTTTTCAATTGCTTGAAATTCAGAGTTATCAATTTCATAAAGTCTGTTGTAGAAGCGAAAAGCTAGGAAAGGGATGTATCTTGATAGCGGAAGGACACCCAAATTGTTTCTGATGTGTTCGTTTCTGATGTAGAAGTCTGACTGAGTGATCCGTCTAAGAAATTTACTTTGCTGACCGTCAAGAGGTTTTAGGTTCATTTCCGTAGCAACACCCCAGATTGGGGCTGCATAGGTGATAATAGGGCGAAGGTATGATTTATAAATCAATAGCTTACTAGCCATGGAGAGCTTTGATTAGTAGGCACTTAAGGGGTAGAGTGAAGATTTGGCAGAAATAAATTTATTCTTGATTTTATTAATATGGGCTTTACAGGTAAGTTTTTTATCTAACGTAAGACTCTCGTAAGGTACTCGACTTTATTTGATCAGGGGACCGAAAAACCGCTTAGTTGAATCTGATGTGAGAGGCTGAGTACGTTTCCTAGTAAAAATGACAGCTGTGGATTTGTTTGGATTTATTTTAATTTTCCACTTATTAAGCTACTCTACAATGGCCATGAGGTGTTCGGTAAGGGTAGCATGGATTTTCCAGTAGAGAGAGCTAGTGGAGAAAACGGCAGTATCGTCCGCGAACAACATAGTATTTTGGTGTTGCAGAATATCATTGATATAGCTGTTAAATAAGAGAGGACCCAGCAGGGATCCTTGCGGTACGCCTGCAAGAATGGATCTGTCCAGAGAGATATCTTTTCTTACTCTAACAGTAAAAGTGCGGTTGGAGAGGTAGTTATTAATTAAAGTAATTAATTGGGTGGGGAAATGGAATTTAATTAGTTTGTAAATTAGACCAGGATGCCAAACTCTATCGAACGCTTTTTCTATATCAATGAATATACCTCCAGTGGATTTTTTGTACGCGATTCTTTTTGAAATTTTTTCTACTACTCTGAGTAGTTGGTGGGTGGTAGAAAGTTTTTTTACGGAAGCCAAATTGTTGAGGAATAATAATGTTGGCCTCATCAAAGGAACTTTACACACTTTTGGAAAATGACTTGTTTTCAGTATACTGTTGATGATTGCAGACAGGAAGCAAATTGCTCTAATAGGGAGCTGTTTCATAATTTTGTTGTTGATATTATCAAGACCGGGACTTTTTTGGGTTTGAATTGTTTAATAATTTCTTCAATTTCTGAAGCAGGTGCTTCAATGAAAGGCTGATTATTAATGTTGTTAGTCAGGAAATTAATTACTGTGTTTAAGATTTGCTGTTCATTTTGTGGGTTACTGAAGTTGTTTGGTTGAAATTGATTAAATCTACAAAAGAATTTCTTGTAATATGTTTGAAAATTATTTAATGATTTTAAAAATATAGTATTGATTATGAAAAGTATCTGCAATTATTAAAACCAATTATTAATAAAACAGAAAATTAGGTACTTTTTTTAAAGCTATTTAAAATCCTTTAATTTTTTACTATCTGGGAAATTAAAAAACTATTTTTAATAAACAAAAATGATTGAAATGGATATACATATATATATATATATATATATATATATATATATATATATATATATATATATATATATATATATATATATATATATATATATATATATATATATATATATATTATATATAGGCAAAATAATTAATAAAATTCATATTTAGTGTAATGATGAATTATTATAATAGGGACTTCAAAAAAATTTCGAGCAGAATATTCACAAACTAAACTACTAGCCCATTTTGGTTTCTTTAGCTGACAGCGATTGATGGGCTTCTCCGCTCAAAGTCATTAGAAGATGATTATTATCAGGTGGTCCAAGGTAAAACGGAAATACGTCTCATCAAGAATTAGGGGCTTTTGTTTTCTTGACAATCTCTAAAGGGGGAAAAACGTGTAATGCAGTGAAAGCCAAAACTATGTTGCCACTGGGAAGCAAAAATAGAGCACTTTCTTCACAGAACCCCAGACGGTTAAGGGGTCAATACTTCAAGTAATATGATACATCAATGTTTTGTCAATTCATGTAAATTGTTAAAAATTTAAGATTTTATAACTCCTTATTTACTTTTCCTGTAATTACTTCTACTTTTTCTTAATATAATACTTTCACTAAATTTCATAATAACTAGTTTCAATCATGTAACTGAACTGAGATGCAGACACCTACTATGCCAGGATGTCTGCAGGCTTTCAAGCCCTACCAATGTGACAATAATTTTAAATAAACCAAAAGCTGGGTAGTAAGTGGCACCCCATAAATGTTATGAGTAGTATATGGGGAAGGGGCTTAAGGACACTCAAAAAATCCAATATTTTTTGCAAAATAAGATTTATTTTGCAAGCTTTATTGCTGTTTTTTGATAAAAATTTGCAAAGATAGAGCATTTTTGATTTTTAAAATTTAAACAAAAAAGTGTGTTTTTCACTAAAAATGACGTTTTTTCACTAAACTATACAGAACTTTTAGTGTTTTTAAGCTGTTTTGATGAAAAATAGAGCTTTTTTTCACTTTCAAACTTTCAACAAAAACATTTGACCTTCCATTAAAAAAAATGATCTCTGAAAATGCATTCTTTTTATGTTTTTAATCTGTTTTTTGGATAAAAATTGTGTTTATTAAGTTGTTTTATTATAAAAATTTGTGTTTTTTGGATATTTAAAAGTATGGTTTTTTTTTATAAGAAATACAAGGTTTTAGTAATTTTTTGAAAAGATAAGATAAAAGCCATTGTATGTGTTTTTTTAAAAAAAGATAAAGATTTAAACTTCTTCCAACTCGTAATCATAATATTTATTATTTATTTTACCTTTATAATTGAATAGATAGTTATTTTTATTTATTTTTAATTTTTCTTTCAGATAAATCAGCATGGCAAGAACTTAAGTATAATTCTTTTTCATTATCGTTTACTTCTAGTTTTGCAATTAATGAAGATCCAAATTTAGTTTTGATTTTTTTCGAAGATATCAAATTGTATTTTCCAACTTCTAAATCTCTCAATTTAAAAGTTTCAGGACATATATTCTCTTTGATGTTGTTGAATTCTTCCGATTATGATATTTCATTTTATTAAATGATTTTACGTTTTCAAAAATATTTTCTGAAGAAATTTATTTATAATGTAATAAGACGTTTCATCTACTAGATCAAGAGCTTTTTCTCTTATATCCTTACTTTTAACTTTTAAAATTAATTCTCTTATTTGATCAATATATTTCATTATTAAATCATCAATTCCATATATTTTATTGACATGTATTTTATTGATTTCAATTAGCTCGTTAATTAATTTTGAATTCTCTATTATTTCTTCACTAATATCTAAGTATTTTTATTTCTTCCATTTATTACAAACTATTTTTTTGAATGGATTTCTTATACTGACAACATTTATATAGAGTGCACGTAGGACCTAATATTCTAGGACATTTAGGTACATCAATATCAACAGCTGGCATATTTAATTCTTCAAATATTTCTTTTTCAATTGTTCCTCCTTTATAGGCAAATCTACCACCATATTCATCATATAAATATTGAATATAATTTTTAACATTTTCATTACTAATCCATAAACTTTTATCATCTGAATATATCTTTTAAATCTTAGACCGTGAATTTCATGAGTGCATTTACGAACAATTTTCATTTCTTGTTCTGATAATTCACAATTTGGTGTAAATACTTGAATTGTTTCAGCAATTGGTTCTGTTAAATGTGTCCAACTAATATCTCTGAAGATATTTTTATCTGGAAGGATAAATCCTTGAATATTGAATATCAATGATATATAAGTCATTTTATTTTAATTGCATTTTTATAAATAATTTTAAAAACTGAGAATAATAAATATTAAAGATATAAAATACTGAAGATATAAAATATTAATATAAAATATTGACGATATAAAATATTGAAGATATTAATATCAAAAGGGAACTGTGTTATAACCAAACAAGATTCTACGTTTATCAAATCCAAACATATATCTCTTATTTGATTTAGTACTTGAAATATCTCTTTTTTTTTCATATTAAATTGGTTAATTTCAAAATCTATGCAATCAGTTTCACCTGTAATTATTTTCATTCGGTTATTAAAATCTAACATTGCTTCACTCTGATAAGACATTTTAAATCCTTTTACTTTTCCATGTGCAGATCCATCATTAAGTATGTATCCGTAATCTTTACTAGCTCCAGATATCCAATATTTCATATATTTACCATTTCTAAGTTCATCAGTCCACTCTCCTAATATACATCCTGTTTCAATATCTTTGGTTCCATCATCTATAGAAACAACGCTATTTGTATCATAATATATAACTTTTTCTTTTAATTTATTTAACATTTTATATAATCGTATTCTAGCAGAACTGGTGCTATATAAATATTTGTGTTAAAGTAATTTTTCTCATATTGTTCTTTCATTTTGTAACTCATTTCTACGCAATCATCATTCATATCTACCATGTTTAAATCTTTTATTGTATCATCTAATATAATTCTATAGAAATCTTCAATCTCCATTGCGTATTCAGTTTTTTTCTTTTTTTTTCGCTGTCCAAACTTTACCCATAAAGAGTTCAAACATATTTCAGCTATAAATCTCAAACTTGGATTTTCTTCTATGTTTTTCAATTTTATACCTAATTTCAATTTACCTACCTTCTTATATTCCTTTTCATTTTTAAAATTATTTTTCCATTTACACAGGTTTCGAGTTTAATTTTTAAAAACAGTTTTACGTACTATTTGACTAATTCATTTGATTTATATTCAAAATTCCAAACTTCATAAATATTCATTATTTTATATCATTTTTTAATAGCTAATTTCATTTCATCTGTAGTCCAAGTACGTATAAAACCTCTTTCGTTTTCGCTGTATTTACATTCTGAATTTCTGATAACGTAACAATCTTTACATTTCTTCTTATCAAGAGACGCTTTAAACTGCTTACAATGAAGGGTTTCAGAACATGATCTACATAGTGAAAACAACAGTTTTTCTGCTTTATAAGGTAGTACAGGATTATATAATTTCCGATGAGGTAGTACATTAAATTTTATTAAAGCATACCAATGTTTATTATATTTTTCAAGGTTAAATATTTTATCAGGATGTCCAACTGGATAAAAATCAAAGTAATTAACTGTTGGGTATAAAGAAGTTACATCTAGGTATTTTTCTTTTTCATTCGTTTTAAATTCATATTTTAATTTAGTAGGTTCACATCTACCACTATAAAAACATCTCTAGGATTTAAAATTTCAATGAAATCTCTTTTCCATTCTTTTTTCATGAATTTTTTCATATTTTTTTTACCGTCAGAAGTACATTCCCATATAGTTATTAATTCCTATCCTTCTTTCATTTTCTTCTTAATAATCTTTTTAGTTTTTTCATATAAATCTTTCATCAACACTTGATTTTTAAGATTTATTTGTGTACCAGAAAAACAATTTTTACATCCATGCCAATAACAGCCATAGAATTGAAATACGGTATTCTCATGAAATCCATCAACTTTATAAGTTTTATTTCCTAATTTCAATTTTTCTCTCCTCCATTCAAAGCATGTTGAATATTAATATTTTCCTTTTTTAAAATATAATCTAACCAAGCAATTGATTTTTTACTATATTGATCATTATGAATTGTATCATTATCAATAGCTATAGAATCTTTTTTCAAGAATTTATCTCTGTAAATACCCATGCACACTCCTGCTAACGTTACATATTTAAAGTGATCTACATTAACAGTTTCTAAAAATAATCTCTGCTCAATTCCAAACAACCTTTTCTTAAAATATCTACAACTTATGTACAATATTTTATAAATTCTTTTTGAAAATCAAATGTTTCATTTTTAACAGACTTATACCATTTATTAAAATTATTTCTTTCATTATTAACCATTGTATCATATCCATAGTAATATTTATCAGGCTATTTACCAACATAATTTTAACTACTTTTGGTATTAAAAAGATGTGGAAAGTATCCTTTACCTAATTCAATTAATCCGAACGTTTTTGGAAATTTTTTAAGTGGTATCATTGTGAAATATATAGAATCACTAAATCTTATATTGTAAGCAGCAGAATGCATATAAGTTAATTTATTAACCTTGGTATATAGTAAATACTTTGATGTTATTTTTCAAACAATATTTAGCTAAAAATTGAAAATCAAATCCTTTTCCATAATGAGCTAAACAGGTATATCCATAATGATTATATTTAAATAACCAACTATAAAATTCATTTTCATCTTTAAATATTTTCTCTTTACCTTCATAATCATGACATATTAATAGATTAACTTCATGAATTCCAGTTTCTTGATCAAAAAATAGATATTTTTCAGTGTAATCAACTTTACATTTTTCACACCATTCTTTTTGATCTGATATGAAAGTAGGACACTTCTGTTTACACATACCTAATTTTGAACTCTTTTGTTTCATAAAACACCTCCTTCTGGTAATTCAATTACATGAAAATCAAAAATACATTCAGTTATATCAAGTTCCTTATATTCAATCTTATTATTTTATGTTTCTAAATATATTTATTAAGTATCTTTAATAGACATCATTTTCGGATGAAAAGGAGCACTTAATTTTGGATTATGCACAATTATATCAACTTTACCATTTCTATTTCTTATAGCTTTTTGAAACAAATCTGATAAAATATTAAAATATTGTACAGGTTTAATTTTATTAATCTCTACAAACTTATAAGATTTTTTATGAGTCATATATTTCTTTATATATTTACCTTAATATATATACAATTTCATAATCAGATTTAAATAACTCATTCAGTTTTACTTCTCTTTTAATTTTTTTATTTTTCATAGTTTCAAAATCTTTAATATCCTTATTAAATTTTAAATTATATGAATCAAATAATTTTTTAATATTTTCTCTTGTCTTTGGATACTTAATAAATATTTTCTTTTCACGATCTAAATAATCAGAAGTATCTAAATCTAATATATCTGTTAATACTTCTTTATAATTTCCAGTTTTTCTAATATAAGATATTATAGATTTAATATCATTCTTAGATTTACTTTTGATTTTTATTTTTAAATCATTTATAACATTTTTCAACTTTTGAATACTCAAATTATTTAAAGCTTTTTCAATATGAACAAAAGCCATTATTCAATAGAAATAAAAATGGAAGAGTTTTATTTCTATTTATTACAAGGTAATTTTTATAAAGGGATTTTAAAAATAGAATTTTCAAAATTGATAACTAGAGTTATCAATTTATTTAGAAAGTAATTTCATAAAGGCTTTTTAAAAAGATAAAATAGTTTTAAAGACATTAAAATTTAATATTTAAAACTTCCTTAGTAGCTATAACAGCTGCTAATAATCTTTTTTGTTCACTTGATTTTTGATGTCTAGCTTTAAGCCATTTAGTACAATAGACTCCACATTCACACAACACACGTAGTGAATATTCTGCTTTAGTACATGAAATACAACGAATCATTCTTTTCTGTATATGCATATAAAATTGTTCTTCATTTTTTTTTATCTTACAATCTCTACAAATCATGTCCATTTATTATGGTTTATTTTTTTAAATGGAAATTGTATTTCTGATAATAACATAAATTTTAATGATATTAATAGTATTAATTTTAAAATTATTGTTATTTCATTTTTTCTTCTTAAGTAGAAATACTTTATATTAATTATGTTTTGAATAATTTTTAAATAGTCCTAGTTTGGGGCTATCTATAAAATAAGAAATTCCTAATTATTTAAAAATGCTAAAAACTCATTCCATTCATTTCTATTTTCTTTAACTTTTAAATTATTTTCTATTCCAAAATATTCACAAACCTTTCTCATGATATACAAATCATTTATAGTTTTTTTGTAATAATTAAAATCTGAATATTTGTAAAACATTTCATCAGCTTGCAATGTAAAATTTAAATTATGTTTTCTTTTTAATTGTTTGAAAAAAATTATCCTACTTACATATCTCTGTTTAAAAAATGATTGAATATTTAAATTATAATAATTTTCATCTTCTGAACTGTCGTAAATAATATCTTTCTTTTAAATACTTTTAAAAAATTAAAAATATTGATTTGGTACTGAAATATTATTTTCTTCATCACTAGAATAATATATTTTTTCAGCTTGAATAAAATCATCCATTTATATAATGTCTAATTTTAAAATATAGATGGAAGAACTTTTCATTGAAAGACTATTATCAGTTATGAGAACAAAGTTTATTAGATAAACCCCCCCAAAAAAGGAAGTATCACAGGTACCTGTTAGTCTAGTTGTTAGAGTAACTGATTAGCAGGAATTCATCCTGGGTTCGAACCCTGCTCCATTTTCTAGAAAAAAATTGTTAGAATGCGTTGATGCAATTAAGATAGGGTTCGTAACCTAGAACCTGGAAAAAAAACTGTTACTGAGATGTAAAAAGTGTAGTGGACTGTGTGGCCTTGTGGGGGGTGCAGGGACACCCCAAAATAAATGTTATTATTTCAACTTAAAATCGCCATACTAAAAAGGCAGCTTTGCTATTTTCTCTAAATTTATTATTATTTTTTTTAATTGACTATTAATATTTATTTATTTTTATTAATATATTAATATTTATTTATTTAATATATTTTTAAACTAATTTTAAATTATTAATATATTCATTAAATAATTTTTGAAGTAATTAAAATATAAATATATATAAATCTTTTTATTTTCTTATATTTTTTTTAATTCGTAAAGTTTCTCTTAATCTATAAACCCAAACATCTAATAAATCACAATTATCTTCAAATTCTTCAAATATATCTTTAAATGTAATCGCTTGAAGTAATGTATTTTTAATATTCTTTTTATATGTAATTCCATTATCCTCATGTTATCATAACTATCTAATTTAAAATCTGGTCTTCCAAAAAATACAACTATGTGATGATTTCTATATCTTAAATTATCATATTCCAATTCTATTCTAAATATAAATAGATTGATATTCAATAGTAATACTTTTGTAATACTTTTTTCAAACATATTTATTTAAATATAAAATAGTATTCTCTTAAAATATTAGTAATAAAAATACAAAATAATAAATTTTAAAGGGAGGGTACAAAACGTCCCCCTTTTTATGAATAAATTATTCATAATAATTGGTATGGATTGTTTTGAGATTTTAAATTGATAATAAATAAAAATACAGGATTTTTTAATGCTACAAAGCTATGTAAATCTGAAGGTAAAAATTTAAAAAGCGGTTTGAAAATAAACAATCTAAAGAATTAATACATTATTATATCAAAAAAAGTGATAGACGGAATTCCGTCCATCACTTTTTAGATGTCAAAAATGGAAATAAAGATGAAAAATACATTAAAATTATCATTTTAATGGGTGGGTGATTTACTCCTTTAAAATGATAATTTTAATGTTTTGAGACGGTATTTTCGCTTTCTCCATATATTAATTTTTACAAGAAATTTTACATAATTCTAATGTCAGTTTATAATTCCCTTAATTTGTTATTAAACATCGAAAAATTATATAAATTTATTTTGACTATATCAGATTTTAGTAATTCAAAATGAATTTTTATTCATGTTTTTTTCTGTAGTATGACGTCCTTGAAATATATATATTTTATCTATCCAACTATTATATTCTTCTGGATAATTTAACCACTTTACAAATAACTTGTTTCCTTTATTTTCAATTTTGTATACATTATCTTTTATATTATATTTAACTAATTCATTCTCATAATAAGAGCCTTTAATTTATTCCTTGTTTAAATCTTACATTCTATAAGTAATTGGATCTGTTTTTAACACATCAGATATTATAAAAATCTCATCTGTAAATGTAGGATGATAACCTCTAGTACACGTTTCTTTAAATTTTGAAATTCTTACTTTATCTCCTTCTTTAAATTTTGGTTTTTTGATTACTTTTTTAACATACAAATTATTATATATACAATATTTTCATTTTCTTTTTTACTTGCTTCTGCTGGTGTCATTTTAATAGATCAATGGTAAGAGTTATTATAAATGTAAACTAATTTATTTAATACTTCTATATATCTTCTTGTATTATTATCTGCTAAATATTTTCCTATTTTTACATTTAAAGTTCTATTGAATCATTCAACTACTGAATATTTAATTTCTGTATTATTAGTACCAAACCACTGAATATTATTTTCTGAAAAACATTTTTGTGTTAAAGAAGATAAGAACTCTAAACCATAATCAGAATGAATATTTAACGGTTTTCTCTCTTTAAACATCTTTTTAAAAGCATTTGATACCTCTTCACCTGTTTTTCTTTTAATTGGAACAGCCCATGCATATTTACTAAATATATCTATAACAGTTAATATGTAATTGATACCATCATTATATTTACTAAATGGTTTTATAAATAATAAATCTGCTTGCCATTGATCATCAATATGAAGTACATAAATCCTTCTTCTTTTAAATTTTCTATTAATTGGTTTATATCTTGTATATACATCTTGAGTATGAAGAAAATCAGTAATATCTTTTTGAGTAAATTTAGTTTTTATTTTTAAATCATTGATACCACAATAACCTTTTAAAGGATCATAATATACATATTTTAAAGTGTCATTTGTTTTTTTAAAAAAACACTCTTCTTTGAATTACAATTGACACAAATTCCTTTGAACATAGATTTTCCATTTTTGGATGTAGTAGTTATAATGTCTTTGCTATCTGTATGAGTTTTACATTTTAAACAGTAAGTGAGTGAAACAATTTCAAATGTCTTTTTTGCATTAATGTTTGCTTTAACAATTCCTCTTTCTAATCTTTCTCGAATTGTAGGATTTGGAATTTCATCTAATTCTTTCAACATATTTATATCACATATTTCATTTCTTGTTTTAGTATCTTTATTTTTTAAATAACAAATATCATGTCTAAATGCAGTTTCATCAACACTGTTAATTGGTTTGCTCCATTATTTGTATGATAAATCTGGAGATAATCTTGTTTTTCCATGTAGTAATTGAATTCTAGATCCCGTAAATGAATGTCCAGGTAGATGCATTTCAAATGGTAAATTATTAATAGATTTATTAATAACACCTTTTCCATTTTTACATTTGCAATTCTTTTTATGACACATTTATTTAGAGATAAAATTATTTATCAACATACTTATAACCATTTAATTGAGTTTTCTTTATATATTTTTCTATAGGAAAATATTGTAAATGTTGAATATATTCATCTTCTCTCATATACACTTCTTGGCCAGTCAAACTATTTGATTTCAATAAATTTAATAACTGCTTATAAAATTTATAAGATAGTTTGTATTTACTCTTTTTAGCAGAGATATTTAAACACTTATCAATTATTTCAATGATGCCGGCTGTTACACTCAATGCTGATAAGGAAAGAAAAACGAATCCAGATAAACGAGATGCGCTGAATAATAACTTACTAACTGATAACTAAACACTCAAATTATTCATCAATTGATAAGACTTTCGATAGATATAAACTCTCTTTTTTCAAAATATTCTTCCATTTATAAAGGCTCAAAATTTCTTCGATACCTCATATTTATATTTACTAAATCCAACATAAAGAAATCAAAACGTTTTTGAATTGCTTTCTTGTATAATATCTTAAATTCTTCATTAGTAAGATTTCCATCAATTTCTCTAATTATCTGTTGGATTTCTCTTGGTTGTAAACTAAATAAAATAAAATAGTTACAATTCTTTCTTATATTAATAGGAGTGGAATAATATAATTGACTCATATAAATAATGGATGCATTTTTCTTTCTTTCTCTCATAAACAATTCAGCTATATCGCTTTGATCTTTTTCAGTTATACAATCATCAAAAATTATTAGATTTTTCATACATGGGTTTCATACATAGATTATTCATACATTTTCTACTTTTATGAATTATTTGGAATCAGAAGAAAATAATACTTGTTATTTTTTATATTTATTATACAATTCCAAAAATAATTCTTTTCTCTTTATGTTTTTACAATTTACAATACCTTCTCTTTAGATGTCATCAAACATTGTTATATTTTCTTGCAGAGTAATATATTTTGGTTCATAAATATCTTAAGCACATACAAACAAACTATCAAATTTCAAATAATCATTTATTAAATTAAGAAGCAAATTAGTTTTTCCTGATCCTGAACTGCCTGCAATTAAAAGTCTAAAAGGATGTTTGGTAATGAATGATTTTGAATTTCATCTTTAAATTCTTCAGGTTCTGTGTATAATCTTTTATTTTTATCATTTATTTATTTTAAAAATATCTACTCGGAGTAAAAAATAATCAACTCGTTGTAAAAAATAATCTACTCGGAGTAGAAAATTATTTACTGATAAATAAATGGATAATATTGAACGTGAAAGAAATAAAAAATTAAAGCAACAGATTAGGAATGAGTTAGAATTAATAAAATTACTATCTGAAAAAAGAAAAAATAATGAAGATAAGCTTCAATCCGATTTAGATATTGAAAAATCCTTAAGAGAATTTTATAAACCAGTAATTAAAAAATTGCAAGACCAGGAAATTTCAAGAAAACAAAACATTGAAAGTATTCAGTATGCTAGAAAGGATTTAACAGATAATATGTCTTTTTCACCTCAACATGAATCCTCTAAACATTTGGAATTAGACTATTCTTCAGATGCAGGAAATTTAATGGATAAAGCTGAAGGAATAATAAGATTGAATTTTAATAAAGATTTAGATTTTGATTTACTTAAAAAAGAAGGATTAGAATTGCCAACTGAGCTATTAAATAAAACAGATGAAGAGTTAGATGAAATAATTAGTATAGCAAAATCTAAACGACATGATTATAAAAGACTTAAAGAAAATTTAACTAAAAACAGAAATTATGAAACTAGTGAGAAGAAAAAACGAAATATACAAGATAAAATAAATGAAGCTGATTCTAACATGAATGGTTTAAAAACTTATATAAAAGCATTGAATACTCTTAAAGCAGGAAATGAATATTGTACCGAGCTTCGGGGTTCGTGTGGATTGAGAGTTGAAGAAAGCAACTACTCGATGAACACAAGACTTTTATTCGTAAAAATTCCACTAGAAATACCAGCTGTAATAATCACAATTATACAGATACAATTCGTCAGATACGATAAGTTAAAGCTTCCAATCACAGGTTTCAAATACCTCAGGCAGAGAACAGCTTCTCTAAACTAGCAGTCATGACTAATCGTCTTCACAAAACTGACTGTGTGCACAAAACCTGCCTAACTATGTTGGGCTGCGTTATTTATACCTGACTTGGCGGAGAGATCTACTAATTTCGCCAAGGTTCTGGAAGCTTCTAGGCTATCTTGCTAAATATTGGTCCTAGAGCTTAGGGGATGGATGTTTCCAAAACTATCTATTTCTCGCCAAGTCGCCAAGTTTTCTCGTCAAACCATCGCCAATTCACCAAATCATTAGAAACCCGCTTATAACGTATAACACGTCCAAATACCGCAATTTTTGCCCAAAATGTGAGCATTTCCGATCTGTCTGAGATATTTTAAGACATATACAATAATTATTTATAAATTTGTAACATTGCCCCCCTCTCAAGGACTGCACGTCCCAGGCAGTACAATCCCCTGATTGGAGGCCAAATTTAATATAAAAGAATTTACATTTCAAGAGGATGCAGAACACATTACATGCACAAACAATTAAAAATACAAAAAATAGAAAATATTAAAATTATCTATACTATTCACAAAGAGATTATGGTATACTAATTTTTACTTTACATTACGATAAGGAGCTAATCTATCATAATGTACTACCTTTGGTTTTGAAGAAGATGATTTCCTTATACGAACCACGACGTCATTCAGTCTTTTTAGGACTGTGTAGGGACCTTCCCAGTTGGCTTGCAAGTTTGGCAAAAGCCCTTTACGTCGAATGGGGTTCCACAACCAAACTTTGTCACCTTCCTGAAATTCATGTCCTGTCGCTCTTGTGTCATACCTTGTCTTCATTCTTTCGGTCATCAGGTTGATTCGGTCTCGAGCGAAGTTATGAACATCTTCAAGACGTACCTGAAGGTCTCGAAGGTATTCCTCTGGCGATGAAGATGTATCCGTTGGACGACCAAACTGAAGATGACAAGGGAGACGAAGTTCGCGACCAAAGAGCATTTGTGATGGGGTGTATCCGGTAGTCTCATGGACAACACTCAGATATGCAAGCGGAAACAGCGGTAGCTTCAAATCCCAATCTTGTTGATTTCTGGAAACCATAAGTGAGAGATTATTTAAGATGGTACGGTTAAACCTCTCTACCATGCCGTCCGATTACGGGTGTAATGGCGTGGTCTGCGTCTTGTCTATTCCGAGAATTTGACAAATACCTTTAAACACAGCAGAGGTAGAATTTGTCCCTTGATCTGAATGAATTTGTAAGGGTGCGCCGAATCTGGAAACCCATTGCTGCACTAGAACCTCGGCTACTGTAGTCGCTTCTTGATCTGGGATTCAAAATGCTTCAGGCCACTCAGTAAAGTAGTCCATGACAACTAGGATGTATTTGTTGCCATTTGAAGATCGTGGTAAAGGACCCAAAATGTCCAATGCTATCCGCTCAAAAGGTGCTCCTACATTATACCACTGCAACCTCCCTCGGCTACGTTTCTTTGGTCCCTTACGTGCCGCACTGTCATCACAAGATTGGCACCATTTCTATACATCTTGTCTAGTTTTTCTCCAATGGAAGCGTTCTCGAACTTTCTGTAGAGTCTTCATTACTTCGAAATGGCCGCCAGTTGAGCTACTGTGCAATTCTTTCTAAACATCTGAAATTCTTGATTTTGGAAGAATAAGCTGCCATTTAAAATTACGTCCATCATCGGACTCCCATTTCCTGTATAGCACACCATTTCTAATATGGAGTGAGTCCCAAAGAGCCCAATATTGTTTAGTAGCAGGACTGTAGATGGAGATGTCCTGCCAACTTGGTCTCATACTGGAAGATTCTTTTTATTCAAAAATTGGATTTATATCGGGGTCTTCTTTTTGGGCTTCTCTAAGTCCTTCATCACTCCATGGGTCTGGTTTCGATGGCGGTGAAACAGTAACTTGGCATACCGAAGGATTTACTAATTGATAATTGTTCTCTGCTCTATAACAATATCGGCAGCTTCTATTACACAGTCTCCTTGATAAAGCGTCAGCATTTCCATGAAGAGTGCCTTTGCTATAATGTATTTCAAAGTCAAACTCCTGGATTCGTTGAATCCATCTGGCTACCTGTCCTTCTGGATTTTTAAAATTTAAAAGCCATGTTAAGGATGCGTGATCTGTCCGAAGCAAGAACTTTCTTCCATAGAGATAATCGTGGAAATGTTCTATGGCTTTAACGATTGCTAGAAGTTCCTTCCTGTTTGTACAATAATTTCGCTCCGATTTCGACAAACATTTGCTCCAATAAGCAATGACATATTCTTTATCATCAATCTCCTGCGACAAAACAGCTCCTATATTTTCGTTGCTGGCATCTGTGTCTAAAATGAATAATTTTCCGGGATGGGGATATGCAAGAACGGGCGAAGATGTCAACGCCTTCTGCGGTTGTTTAAAAGCTTTCTCACATTAATCTGTAAATAGAAGTCTCTGTTTAACTTCTGTCAACTTGTGAAGGGGTCTGGCAATACTTGAAAAACTCTTAACAAATTTCCTGTAATGCGTGCATAGTCCAAGAAAATTTCTTAATTGGTGGACATCTTCTGGACGACTGCAGTCTTTAACTGCAGAGATCTTTTCAGGATCTGTTCTTACACCTTCAGCAGAGATAATGTGTCCCGAATAGCTTATTTCACGTCGAAATAAGATACATTTGCAAGGATTCAGCTTCAGGTTGGCCATTTTTAATTTTTGCAGCACCTTTCGGATGTTTCTTAGATGGTCTTCGAATGTGTGCCCTAAAATGATGATATCATCCAAATATACCAAGCAGGCTTCGTAAGAAAGTCCTCGTAATACTGTCTCCATCAGGCGTTCAAACGTTGCAGGTGCATTGCAAAGCCCAAATGGCATAACCTTGAACTGCCAAAGTCCTTGTCCTGTGGTGAACGCAGTCTTTTCCCGATCCTCAGGATGTATGTCTACTTGACAGTAACCACTGTTGAGATCCAAAGTCGAAAACCATTGATTTCCGGATAAAGCATCAAGTGCATCGTCAATCCTAGGAAGAGGGTAACTATCTCTTTTAGTGATGTTGTTTAATCGACGATAGTCAACGCAGAATCGGGTGGAACCATCTTTCTTCCGAACCAAAACAATAGGTGAAGCCCAAGAACTCTCTGATGGCTCAATAATGTCATTCCGTTGCATTTCCATCAGAAGATTATCCACCTCTTCCTGCTTAGCGAATGGTAGTCTTCTGGGATGTTGCTTAATGGGTGGATGATTTCCTGTATCTATTCGGTGCTGCGTTATTTTGCTTCGCCCAACATCATCTGATTTCTTGGAAAAGTGATCTCTGAATTCTAATAATAGGTTTCTTGCAGCATTCCTCTGTTTATCATCTAACTCTGCATTCTGAAGGAGTTCATTAATTAGAGTGTCAGGAGGCTCAGATAGTGTGGCTTGACAATTTCTGTTAATACAGGTCACTGGAGTACAAGTCGCCAGCACTTCTCCTTCTTTTATTAGTTTTGCCTTATTGCTTAGATTAGCAACTCTTACCGGGATTGCATTCCGTGAAAGGTGGACGAGTGAAGAAGCCACTAGTACTCTTTAACGCTATTGTCAGAATCAGGATATTCAATTAATCCATAGTGGAAATTATTATCTTCTGAAAGAGCTCCGGAAACTATCATCACAGTTCTTGGTGGTAGTGTTGTTTCACTCTTTGAAGTTATATGATGGACTATTTTAATATCTGAATATTTCCTCTTAAAAATCGCTATGACTTCAGAACACGAGTGTAGTTCACTATTTTTAAAATATAACTTGAAATGGTTTTCTTTGAGGAAATCCAATCCAAGAATAAATTCGTCATTTATATCAGCGACATATGCCATATGATGGTACACGGCATTACCAAATGCAATGTTTAGATTGACTTTTCCGTGCACTTTAATCGTATCACCAGTCACAGTTTGGAGTGTAATGCAGGGTGGCGTCCAGATGAGTTTCTCACCAAGTTTGCGAGCCAGATCTGTCTTAATGATGGTTACGTTGGCTCCAGTATCTATTATCATTTTGCAGGGAACTTCGTTGACATGTCCAATAAAGAAAAGTCCATTGTTTCCGCCACTTACGGAAGAAATGTGAAACATTTTAAAATGGGGCTTCCGACTCTCTGGGCATTTCCGCCCCGCGAGATTGGTTTCGGCCAGACTCTACGGACGTGTCCGACTGCACCGCAAGTCCAACACTGAATTTTCGTGTTTCTGTCAATTTTTTCAGTTCTAAGCTACGGAGTTTTCACCGCAGATCTTCAATTTCTTTTCTTAGATCATAGTCTGTATCAGTAGCAGAGACGGCTCTGATTGAGAGCCGGTATTTACGCGCGGCCTTCTGGGCAGCCTCTATCTTAAGTGCGTAGACTAGAGCAGATCCGATATTTTTGACATCGGCGAGTCTAAGTGCTTTCTGTATCTCCGGATCCCGCACACGATCGATGAAGTGATAGAGAGCCAGATCTTGACATGTCTCAGCTGGGCAGTCCGAAAATGCTAAATGGGAAAGTCGCTGAATATCGGCAGCCAATTCTTGCAGACTTTCACCCGCTTTCTGATAGCGGGATTTTAACTGTAACCTGCTATATTCTTTATTGCACTTTTCTCTAAACCAAGCGCACTCGATAGGGCTTGGAAATCGTGCCTTTGCTCTTCCGGATGTGTCTCGAGGATATCGGCCGCGTCTCATCTTAAAGCAGCTGCAAGGTAAAAAGCTTGGGTCCGTGGATTCCATCCATTAGCTTCCGCTACTATCATAAACTGGGTCTTGTATACCTGCCAGGATGATTTTCCATCGAATGCTGAGAGTTTAATCGTGGCCAGGGAAGGCATAACTGCCACATTGGGATCCTCATGTCTGTTTGACATCTGTTTATTCAAGCTTTCAATCGCCTTATTCATATTGTCTAATCCTTCTTCAACGTTTTCTTCGATCTCCAAAACCTTAGTTTCAACTGAAGTTACCTTAACTTCCATGGCATTCATCTTCTCCTGAATGATATTGGCGAATTCTTCTTTAACACTAACAATGTCCTTCTTAAGTTCCTTTTTAAGCTCCTCCTGTCCAGATTTTATATCTTTCGTCATCTCAGTTTTAATCTCTTCTTGTCCAGCTTTCATCTCAGTCATATGCTCAGTTAATTTTTGAGAAGACTTTTCATTAAATCCATATCCATTTTTCTTGTGACACGCTGCATCAACTCTTCAACCCCGCTTCTGAAACCAGTTTTACCGAGCTTCAGGGTTCGTGTGGATTGAGAGTTGAAGAAAGCAACTACTCGATGAACACAAGACTTTTATTCGTAAAAATACCACTAGAAATACCAGCTGTAATAATCACAATTATACAGATACAATTACTAAGTAAGTCAGATACGATAAGTTATAGCTTCCAATCACAGGTTTCAAATACCTCAGGCAGAGAACAGCTTCTCTAAACTAGCAGTCATGACTAATCGTCTTCACAAAACTGACTGTGTGTACAAAACCTGCCTAACTATGTTGGGCGACGGTATTTATACCTGACTTGGCGGAGAAATCTACTAATATCGCCAAGGTTCTGGAAGCTTCTAGGCTATCTCGCTAAATATTGGTCCTAGAGCTTAGGTGATGGATGTTTCCAAAAGTATCTAATTCTCGCCAAGTCGCCAAGTTTTCTCCCTAAACGATCGCCAATTCACCAAATCATTAGAAACCCACTTTTAACGCATAACACGTCCAAATACCGCAAGTTTTGCCCAAAATGTGAGCATTTCCGATATGTCTGAGATATTTTAAGACATATACAATAATTATTTATAAATTTGTAACAATATATAGGCAGTTGTATAAACAAATTAGATGAATTAAGAAATAAAATATGCAGAGGCTCTAAGTCTAAAAAATTATATAATCTAATAATTATTATTCTAGATAAACTTTTAAAAGAAGGATTATTAACAAATGATTATGTAAAAGATTCTTATAAAAAATTTTACTATAAATAAATGTGTATAACAAAATAAGTTTGTTTGAGTGATAAAATCAAATTTCAAAATTAAAATCTGGATAGAAAAAAGGAGAAGAAGTTTCATTGCATATAGATAAAATTAAAACTCTAAATTATGATTTATATCTTACCAATACACAAATCAATCAAATTGCAAAAGGTAAAAGAATTACAATTAGTAAAACTCAATTACAAAACACTGGAGGATTTTTTTTATTCCTGATTCCCATTCTAACATCTTTAGGTTTTGGAGCTGCTAGTGGTGCAGCAGGATGAAGTTCTAAGAAAATAATAGATAAAATTTCAGGATCTGTGGGATTAAAAAAAATGTTGTGGAAAGGGTTTTATCTTCTCTCGGAATATCCAACAAAATAATAGAAGAAAATATAAAAAACGAAAAAGGATTTAGAGGTATACATTTAATATAGATATGCTACAGAAAAATATAAGAAAATTTAAAAACGGAATAATTAATTTAGATGCATCTACAGGTAGTGGAACTCACTGAGTTTTCTACTATTATGATCCAATATATGATTTTGTAGAATATTTTGATACCTTTGGAGAATATGAATTTGAAAAAATAAAAATAAAAAATGAATTTCTTCCTAAAATTATAATCAATTATTTAAAATCTTCAAGAAAAGAAATTCGTTATAATTCTAGTTTTTTACATCAACCTACATCTGTAAAATGTGATTTATATTGTATGAAATATATAAGTGAAAGAAAAAAATGTAAATCCCCTATTGATATATTATATTAATTTACTCAAGAACCTAGTATTTCCAATGAGAAAATTGTTACTTATAAATAAATGAAGTACCTCATTTTAGATTCTAAATATGCTAGTACATCAGAAGATTTTACAATTGAATATTCCAACCCTTTTAATTTTAATGAAATAGCTTTTCAGTCATTTTCTATGTACATTTCTTGGAAAAACATTACTGAGAAAAATAATAAATTTTTTATATTTTGATGGTAAGAAATGGATAGATTTTACTATTCCAAATGGTCATTAGAGTATAAAATGTTTGAATCGATACATGGTTAAATACTTTGGAAATGATCCTCCAATATTATTTGGAATTATATAAGAAAGACAAAGATTTGCAATTAAAATGAAAGATCATTATAAAATTGATTTATCCAAAAGTGAATTGTAAAAAATTTTAGGATTTGAAGCAAAAATATATGAAGATGCAGAACAAGAAGGTAAATATATAGCTGATATAGCTAATGGATATGATAATATTTATATTCATTGTGATATAGTAAATGGTTCTTATATAAATCTCTTTCAATTTGATGTGATTTACTCAGTTACGACTACAAATCCTACTGGAAATTTATATTCTAAAGAATTTGAGAAACCTATATTTTTTCCAGCTAAATCTGTTTCCATACATAGAATGAAAATTACAAATCATCGAGGTGAACTAATTGATTTAAACAGACAAGAAGTACAGTATAGATTTATAGCTAAATAAATGAATATAGAACATTGAATATAGAGAAATTAAACATAAGAATAGAGATAAAAACAATCCATAAGAAAATCCTACATATTATTTCGTTATAAATAATACAAATGCTAATTTATTACATTCTGAAGGTTATCTGCAACAAGAAATTAAAATTGTAAAAGGTGATGAAAGCAATGTAAATAATGAAAATATTACTTTTGTAAATGGTGGTGGTTTAATTAATTCAAGCAGATTAACAATAGGAAATACTAAAATTCAATCTACTATTAATTATAAAGCAATCCTGAATCAAGGGTTATGATTGATAACATCGGAAGCTACTAATATGTTTTTCTATATGGATACTTCTGAATATGCTGACAGAGATAATTTCAAATATAATGGAACATAGGTTGATGCAACTAAAATTATTGATTCTTATAATAAGTACAAAATGAATGAAAAATATAATGATGGATATGCAAAGAGATGGCAATTCACTTAAGGCAGTCAAACTGTAAGAATATGGATACCATTAAAACATATATTTGATTTTTTCAGGGAATATAGGAAAGTACTTACAGGATTTCAAATTAAAATAGAAATTCAAAGAAATGATAGTAAAAATATGATATATACAGATATTCAAAATCCTGTTTCAAAGCAGTTATTGAAGATCTATCTCTCTAGTTACCATATGTTAGATTTAAAAATTCAGCTGCTGTGAAATTCAATCAACTAAAATTATCAGATACTCCAATAGAAATAAATTGGTATCATTATAATATTATCAAATCAAATTTATTTAATAAAAATTCTAATGGGTCTTATAATATTCCTGCAATATCTGATGAAGTTTTAAGTTTATACGTCATTCCTCAATATGATGAAAGAAATGAAAATATGAACCAAAACAACATGATGTTTGATAACTTGGATATGACAGAATGCTGGTTAATGTATAATAACATAAAAGTTCTAATAGTAAGATATTTCATGGATTTTAATAAAAAAAACATTATAATCGAATATATACAGCTCTTTTAGAAGCAGGGATGATAGATTATTCAAATTTTAGTAAATATCCTATAATTTGTTTCAATCTAGAGAATCATGAAAATTACACAAACCTGAATAATTTAATGATCGAATTCAATTGGAGGTTGAAATTAATACTACCAAAAATTACTTTTTCTACTTCATTTTGAGAGAAAGAAACAAATGCTC
This sequence comes from Latrodectus elegans, assembly GCA_030067965.1. Classification (NCBI taxonomy): domain Eukaryota; kingdom Metazoa; phylum Arthropoda; class Arachnida; order Araneae; family Theridiidae; genus Latrodectus; species Latrodectus elegans. The sequence goes on from CM057809.1 coordinate 118,432,716, forward strand.
TATGAATATGAAATCTGAAGAAATAACTATGATTAAAACATTGAAAGCACAATGAGCTTATTACATTAATAAATGACAGCTTATTATCCTTTGTTTGATGATGAAATAAAAGAAGCACCTCCAGGTCCTCCGGGTGTAGGATTTAAATTAGCAAACGATGGAAATTACGATATCGAAAAGAAGAATTTAAGAAATGTAAATGAACCAAATTATTGAATGATTCAGCAACAAATTCTTATGTGGATAGAATTCATGAACATTTTAAAAATGATGTTAGAAATTTATCAGATGCTTCTCTTATTCATTCACAAAATGATAACTATAATGCAAAACATAAAAGAATTTCAAATGTATCAGATCCAAAATATTTACATGAAACAGCTATTATGAATTATGTGAATAAAATTGTAAAAGAAATAAAACAGAAAAGTTTAATACATTCAGCTCAAGGTAGTTTTGATGCTAAAGATAAAATAATAGGCAATATAAAAGATCCTGTAAATGACAAAAATGCTGTTAATAAACATTACTTTGAAAACAATGCTTCAGTTTTGAAAGAAAATGCTTTTGATGCTAATAACAAAAAATAATTAATATTCCAACTCCTACTGATAAATACGATGTGTGTAATAAATATTATGTAGACAGAAAAAAACTCATCAATAATAAAAAGAGTGATAATATATTAATAAGAGATAATGATGGATTATATGTACCTTCTTTAATTAAAAATGGTGTGTATAATTTTGGAAATGTAAGATTAACAAATGTTGCAAATCCTGTAATAAATAAAGATGCCGCAACAAAACAATATGTCGATTCTCAATTTTTCTATGCTACTATTAAAGAGAAATATGCAACATATCACACAGGAGGATTTAGAACTGTAGAATTTCATTTAATGAGCTCTAAACTATTAGAACCTGATTTAAAACTAGTAATTAATATGCATATGAAAATTAAAATTTTTTTGAAATCTGAAAATCGTACACATAATCCTTTAGTACAATTACAAATTGGAGAAGAATTTATATTTTCTAGACCTTTAACAACTGATACCGAATCTGTTACATGTTTTGCATATGGTAAAAGAAACGATTGTGTTAAATTATCAATTGGTAGTGATGGACAATCAAGTAAATTAAAATCTTTCTTGCATATATAAAAATAGATTTTCTTTTAAAAAAACATATGCAGTGGCTTTTATCTTGTATTTTCAAAAACTTACAAAAACCATGCATTTCTTATAAAGAAAAAACATACGTTTAAATTTCCAAAAAAAACCAAATTTTTATAACAAAACAGCTTAAAAAAGTTCTATTTTTCACCAAAAACAGCTTAAAAACACTAAAAATACAGTATATTTTAGTGAAACAAATGTCATTTTTTAGTGAAAAACACTTTTTTGTTTAAATTTTAAAAATAAAAAATGCTCTATTTTTGCAAATTTTTATCAAAAAACAGCTATAAAACTTGCAAAATAAGCCTTATTTTGCAAAAAATATTGCATTTTTAGAGTGTCCTCAAGCCCATATACTACTGTTGTGTGTGTGTGCGTGCGTACTCTGCTAAGCATTACAATTCTTACATTGGGAAGATAATATGGTACACATTAAAATTTAAACTTACATATAAATGCTTGGTGTACATATAATGCATGCTGTCTGCTGCGAACATTTTTGAGCAAATGATACACAGGGGCTTTTCTTCTTCAGTTACTTCAGTACTAGTGAATCCAGCCAGTCCCGAACACCTACTGAACTGCATTGGCTTTTCAAAACATGAACTTTTATACAGCCCTGGAGCTGTCTTTAATTCTTTGAAGGCGAAGGATGTCATAGACCTAATCTGATTCAGACCAGGGGATAAGGAAGAAGAAGAAGACTAGTGAACCCAAAATTTAAGTATTCTTGAGAATATTTTCTTGATTTTATTTTTGGAACCACGCTCGTCTGTGCACTTGTTGATGCTTGTCTATTGTCTAATGCTCGCTTAAGCCTGCTTAAAATTTTGATGATTCTGCATAAGTCTGCTGCCGTAAATATTTAATACGGTGAATTGCAATTACGCAAAAATATATAACATACACATTCAGAAAGAATTCAATAGCGATGGCAGGATCGACTCGAAAGAGATTGCCTGGAATTGAAATTGGCGTCATAGAACTTTCTCCTTCTTTCTATGAGAAAACATTTGTTCACATCTGCGAACACTCGTAACTTAACTTTTAAGCTGACCAGACAAATTAAATCTTCTCACGAAACCGTGGGTATGCCTGACATATCGGGACGCAAGAGCAATAAAAATGCATAGGCTTCTTTTTTTTCAATGCTGAGGATCGGTGCTGTAAAATGTCAATAAATTTCCGTATTCTTGGTAATTTTTAAAGTTTATAATTAAGGCTGTAGTGTAGGTTTGTGCCAAAATATTTAAAATACGTTATTATTTTACACATTTTATTGTATGCGGTGAGGAGGGGGGGTGTCATGAAAACTATGATTGAAAATTGGGCCGTGAATTCTAAAAAGTTGAGAAACACTGTTCTAAGCTATTATTTAGATTTTCTCCCTTCCCTAGTGCTTAAAGTGTTATCTTCAGTATGAATTCTTTTCATTTTTAACTGAGCTCTGACCAACTCAAGCATAGATCTTTCTAATTCCAATGCTATTTTTGACTTTTGGCGTACTTTTTCAAACTTCAACAACTCAGATTCACTTCCTTCTTTTTCTATAGATTCAGCAACAGTCCTACCTAAAACTTTTTGACAAAATAGCAGTCATTCTTAAATTATTCCCTTTTTCTATTATTGCTTTCGAATCTATAATTCTGTGTTCTAATTCTACATTCAAAATTAGTTCTTTAGCCATTACCACTAAATTTTCCTTTTTCAATCCATTTATGCTTAACAGCGTTATATTTTTAATATAACACCTAAATAACAATACTTTATCAAATTATTCTACCCATAACAAATCTAACACAATTACACCACAGCCATTATTTTCATCATACAATGACTAAAGTACGTAAATAATTATCCTTTCTCAAACTATTATATCCTTAAAAATCTTTTCTCATTTTCATCACTTAGCAAACTAAACTGTATAAATATCTATTCTTTCTCAAATTACTCCTGATAAATCTTCCTCATACACTATTCTACCAATAATATATTTTTCTTTTAATTCAACAAATTAAAAACTTTCCACAGGCAGAATACTCAAAGATTCCTATCTCCAGTAATCCTCTGATTCTCGAGAGAACAAAACGGTTAATGCAATTGGTCATACCTACATCATTTTTCCCTTTTATTCTCACATCAACAATCATGAAAGAGATGTTCCCTTTTCAGGCACATTTACGAGGGTCACTCTGAAATTTTTAGATACAACTAAGTTCTTAAAGTTATACTCATAAAAGTTTAGGTGTGTTCAAAGTAGTCTCCTCCAGCATCATTACACTTTTGTAGACGAATTTTCCAAAGATTAAATGCCTCAAGCCATTCATTTCTTGGAATAGATGAAAAAAATGCATTTATAGAAACATCAATCTTTTCTTCTGAATGAAAACGACGTCCACGTAAATTCTTTTTTAGATTAAAAAATAACCAAAAGTCGCACATAGCTAGATTAGGTGAATACGGTGGATGTTCTATCACTTTAATTTGTTTTTGTTTAAAAAACTCAACTGTTAATCCGGTAGTATGTGAAGATGCATTGTCATTGTGAGGCATTAGTCCCCTAACATTCAGTTCTTGTAGAATTTCTGGAAGACATTTAGTGGTATATGACACGCTCCTCTTTTTGGTGCTCAGTTAGATTATGGGGAACCCAACGGCAAACTACTTTTTTCATATGTAATTCTTCATGAATGATTTTGTGTATGGTTGTGGATCCAATGTTAAGTTCCTCTGTATCATTTGATAGGTACAGCGATTATCATCCATTAACATTTTTCGCATGGCAGACACATTCTCCGCGATCACTGCCGACGGCGGCCTTCCTTTGTGTTCTTCATCCTGCAGAAAATTGCGATCTCTTCTAAATTCTCTAAACTATCTAAATACAGTAGCACGAGCTGGAGATTCATCACCAAATTCTGATTGCAACCGTTGAACGCATTTTTCTTGATTTAATCCTGCTTTGAAATCGTAGAAAATTATAGCACGAAAATGTCTCGCGTCAACTCCATTTTCTCTTCTGCTTAAAATATATTCTACACTAAACTGGTTGAAGTAAGTCAGCAAAAATAAAGTCTTCTGTGTTAAACCACTTTGTATTTTAAAATTAAACCGTTATTTTTATTTTGTAAATTTTCGTCGGCGCGTATTTCAAAAATTCCAGAGTAACCCTCGTATTAAGTTAATATAACGTAAATAGAACACAAGCACATATAATCAACAGTTAGATGTATACATATATTTACATTAGTAACAATTATCAACTACCCTATCATAAGGAGCATGAGTTTGCAACCTTCTTCGAATGAATGGGGAGGGAGGATGACGTCACCCAGGCATCACATTGGTTAAAATTAAACTGATGTTATTCAAAGCCTCCATCTCAATTAAACTTCGAGTAAATATTTTGTTAATTATTGTGGGTCAATGTTTTAGTGAAATAGTTTCAAATCCTGGCAAAAGATGGCAACGTACAACTTAAAAACACATACTTCTCTCATGGAATTTTGCTAAAAAAGAAATAACTTGTTTAGCGAATATGTGAATGAAAGAGATGAATTATGCATTGATGATAAGATAATTTAATCAAAATGAGAGTAATGCTCAAGCAGCCCTCCATGCTTATATAAAACTTATGTAAGAGACCCATGTCAGTGAATGCAATTAAGGGCCTGATGTAAAAGTTTATTGAAATTGGTTGTTTGGATGTTGTGCGAAGAAGAAAACAGCGTAATGATATGGGTTGACGTTACAATTACATCACCTGAAACACCAGTGAATACTTCTAACTTTGTTGTAAGTAGGCTCTCAATATCAGAAGATGCAGACACAAAGTAGACAACTGTGTATATGGTTTAGGACAAAATTTTGAAGCTATAACTTTTCAGGATACATGTTATGAAAAAAAAAGAAACCACAAGATTTCTCTACATGCTTTAATTTTGCCTAGCACTTTCTGATTCGGATGCAAATGGATGAATACTGGACATGGCAAAATCTTATATAAAGATGAGACTTATTTCCATTAGATGATTCTATGAACACAGAAGATTGTAGTTTCACAAATTCCCTTGCGCAAATGTGACAGCTCGATATGGAACACTTTTAATTTCAATTTATAACTTTTCTTCTTCAAAAATGTTGCAAGAAATTGATTAGATCAATGTGAAACCACAAATGAACAATACGGCATTTGTGTGAAAGGTCTTGCTATCAAGAAATTCTATGACCACCATAGTATTGATGTAAAATGAAGCAACAGCAAATACAGAAAGATAAGTAAGTAAATTTTCCAGAGATAAGCGTTTTATATCACTTATTATCTCACAGACTGGGACAGCGAGATCATCAGACCTGAATAATTGAGACTTTTGCCTTTGACAGTTTCTCAAAAATCAGATTTATCAAAGACGTGTCACAAATGAATCAGACTTGAATGTCAGCTCCACCACTCAATTTGCCTTTTTTACCAATTGATTTATTTTGTGAGAACGTTGATGATGCAGTGGTACGAATTCTGTATATTATTGGCCAGCAAATTATTCCCAGACAATACACGAATAAATAAATTATCATGTTATTAAATTTTTAATAATTTTTATTTCATTACTGTGTAGCAAAACTTAAATAATTTTTCCAAAGAAACCTCTGCCATATCTACATATATTTAAAGTTTCACTCAGTCAGTTTAATGTAATCGGAATTAGGTGCTTTTGAACACTTCTAATTTAATTTTAACCATGATGATGTTATTATGAAATCATGTTTTTAAATTCATATTACAGTAATGGGAATTATTGCCTTATGAGTTTCTTTAACTATAAACGTAATTATGAATTACTTTTTAATCATAAATTTTTTCATTAATTTATATTTAAGAAAATCACTGAACAACGATGACCATTTTCAGAAGAGAAAGTTTCTTTTTAATAGGGAAGCACAATATTTGATTAATCCTTGCTTATCTGTGAAGTTTTATTGAAATTCGTCTACACAGTTCACAAAGAAAACTGAAACACAAATTAGATAATACAATAATGTCTTAATAGCAATAGGATATAAGCATCATATCTTCAACTTTGCGTAAGAAATATTTCTAGAAAAGCTTGTAAATATTTTTTTGCAAAAAACAAATAAAGTGCAAATAAACTTGCTTTGCTTTTCTGCGCATGCCTGTTACAGAAATATAAACTATCTTTTACTATAAGAAAATCAATTTCTTATGCTTCAATATCAATACATTTGAATAAAGGAGACTATTAAAGCAAACTTCTTATACCACTTTTTCAGGTAACAAGAGTAAAGGCATTCACATATTTATCAGAGCTTACTCATTCTGTCTGCAATAAATAGAAAGCGAAGTAAACTATACTTTTAGAACTTTTCCGAGCGTAAAACGAATTTTATTGCGATGTCCAGTAGCGTTGATTTAGTGGAGACACTAGACTTTAATGGCCAACGCCATCCAATGATGAAATAATCACATTTCCAATAAACGCAGTTATTATCACCGATGGCTGGAGCATCTTAAATTATCAGTGTGGCTCACCCTTTTAGTGCCCCTTTTCCGCTCCTGACGGCCCCTGGATCAATGTTCAAATCATTGTGCCTATTAATAGTCGCCACTGGACCCCACCTAATTGCATCGCTTATTCACCGAAGCTCCTGAAGCAAGAAATTTGCACCATTTTTTTTTTCTTTTACCACCAAGGATGATAAATGTGTGATAAAAAATGGCTTTTTCTTTTTTTACGCAATAGGTAACTTCAGATTTATGGAAAATCAGGAATCTTAAGAGTAGAGTGCGATTCATTTAAGCATCTGTTCTACCTGAAAATGAAAGCCTTTGATAGATGGAAACATTTCATGAAGTATATTTTAATTTATTTTAATTTGCAGAGGTATTTGGAACATTCTAAAGTTGTTAAATGTATCTGTTTCTCTTAGAAAGACATTTCTTGGTAGTAGAACAAATTTATTAGCTTACAATATATGTTCATACTTAAATAATATATTTTAATGATATGTAGTGTAATTATCATATACCTAATAATTTTAAGAGCTAGAATTTTTTAAATGCTTTTCACATTTGTAACTGTGATATGGTATAAAAGTTAGTATCATGAGTTTTATGCTCAATTTCACAAAATAAAATGAACTAAGAAAAACTTGATGATATAATGGTAAAATCCTACTTTGCCAATCATTAATGAAAAAAAAATAACGTGATTGAACTTATTTTTTCATATATTTTTTAATTTGATACTCTAAGTAAGATTGTCACATTACATTTTCATAATTTATTGATAGTACTGTATTTAAAAAGATTGATACCTTCTAGTTTAATTTCAGAAAGGAAACTTCCTTATTTTTAATAATAAGGCTTGTAAATGTATTTTTAGGTTAAGAAAATGAACCACACTAAGAATCAATGAACGATGATAAATCGTAAAATAATTCAATTAAATCGATTGCTGATTTTCTTACTCACTCATTCTAAGCATTACATTTAAGTAGCCTTCAAAATGTTTAAGAAATTTCTCCAACAATTTTTATAAATCTTAAGAACGTAATTGGTTATTTTATTTGAAGCTTATTTCGAAACAAATCCTTTTATAGATGGGGTTATTTATGTATCAGTAAATTGAAGCGAAGAGTCTCCCAGTATGTATATATATATATATTATGTATATATATATATATATATATATATATTATTTATATATATATATATATATATATATATATATATATATATATATATATATATATACATACATAATTTTACGAAACTGTTATGCATTTTCGTAAGTTAAATGTAGATAACGCTTTAAATATGTGACTTGTTTTTGAAATATTAATGCATATTAATTAAAAGAGATGTTTTACAAGTCAGTATATTTTGTTTTCATTGCATATACTGATTCATACCAGAACTTCTTAAAGCTTCCTTCTTAATAGAATTCAATTTCTTATTGCAACTCTTTTTGCTTTGTTAATTCTTTTTATTTTGATTATAAATGAATTACGGGTTTTGTAAGGATTATTTTGAATGGAAAATATAGAAGTGGAAAATAGAAGTGCCTTTATATTTTATATGTACAAATTTATGTTTATTGTTAAAAAAAATTTATCTGGTTGCAAAACAAACGTCATTTATTGCTTTTTATGTGTGTTATTTCAAGATTTAAATTTCATCAAGAGTTAATTTTTATTGAGGAATTAATTATAATTATAGTGTGCAATATATTATGATTATAAATTTGTGAATAAGCTATATTAAATATTGTATTTAGTATGTATTTTAATTTAATTTTCACTTATAAATAGCTGAGTTTTTGAAATAAATGTTTCATTTTGATTAATCATTATCAGCTTTCCTTAATGATACTTATTATACTTAATTTCACTCTGGCAATTTGTAAGTTAGTTGTTTTGATTTGTTTAGTTGATTCGAAATTATAAAATAGCTTGGTTATACGTAAGAAAATCTAAAAAAGTAGGATTATAAATCTTTTAAAAAGAAGATTTATATATCTAAAAATGTGATTTATAAATAAATCTAAAAAAAAAAAAAAACTAATTGCCTTCTGAGATGGGTTGTTCAAACTTCGAAGATTTAAAAATAGTTCATTTGAAAAGGTTAATAGAAAAAAGAAGTAGAAAGAATAAGAAGAAGAGTTTGTGAAGGAAATATTAAATAATATTGTAATGCAGAGAATGGAAGAAGTGGAAAATAAGAAATGTATTGAACACGAGATAAAAAATGTGTTGAAGAAGAAATACGGAAATATGATTTCAAATTAAAAAAGTTACAAATTCAGCATGGTGATATATCACAACCTAATCAAGTAAGACCAAGGTATGATATAAGTTCAGTTATACCAAGGTTTGATCATAATGCAAATGATATCAGCCTCTATTTCATTTTATTAGAGCGCCAAGCAAAGATAATAGTAATTGAAAAGTCTAAGTTATGATATAAATTCTGTTATGCGAAGGTTTGAAATCATATGATATCAAAGATATCTTTGAAAATGATATCAGCCTCTATTTAGTTTTATTTGAGTACAAAGCAAAGAGAATAGGAATTAAAAATTCAGATTGGGTTTCTCATCTCTTAAGTTTTTACGTTATGAGATCACTGAAATAATTGTAAGGGATTTGGAAGGAAAACTGAAGACTATGACCATGTAAAAGTTCTACTTTTGAAAAAAAAAATTAAACCTAATCATGAAAAGTTTCGCCAAATGCTTATCAAACATCTAAGAAAGCCTCATGTACCTTGAAAGGTTTTTGTTTCTAAAAGATAATTATTTCAAATAATGGTTATTAGGATTAAACCAATCATGAATTTAGCATTATTGGGATTAAAATTTTCAACGTTTGAACAATAATCGGATGCTTTTGTAGCCGATCATTTGAAGCATCGTGTATCATCTTATGTTCGAGAACATTTTATTGATGAGTGAGTAGAAGTTATATCTCCTTTTGGTCTAGGGAATAAATTAGGTAATTATGAAAGAGTTTGTGTTGTTAATAAATGGAAACCGAATTCAGTGCCAACTAAAGAGAAAACTTTTAATAAAAATAGGAACAACACTTAAAATTTCAATAGTGAAGAAAAAGGAAAGAAATCAGAAAATTTAGCTGAAAATAGAATGAAAAACAACAATACAAATTTTGATTGACGAAATAAATTTCAATATTATGAATATGGCTGACAACAACATTTGACACCTCAATGTCCAAAATTGAAGCATAAAAGTGAGCACACATGTAGTGAGTATTAATAGTGTAATTCTGAAGATGAATATGTGTGTTTTACCATATGCAATAAAAAGAATGATGAATCGCTTCGAAATTCGAATACAACGCGATTCTGGTGCAAGTTTTGATATTGTGTTTTGGAAAGATATTGAACTGAGATGTTTATCTGAGAAAATGTGTGGGTCGAACAACCTTTGGATTTTGGGCTTAAGCGCTTACCATTAGCCTAAGTGAAAGTAACCAAGGAATTGGGTTGTGGGAAGACCAATGCAGCTGTAATTCGTTATGAATTGGATATGGAAAGATATCTGTTAAGAAATCGCACAGCTGCATTGTTTAGCAAAATTGATAAGTATGGGGATGATGTCAAGTTTGTAATTTATTTTGACTACCCCAATTGTTCTGAAAATTATGTTCGCAGAATTGATCTTTTGGCTCGTAGCAATAAAAGTGGTAAAGCATATACTTTTTTTACAAGTAATATGAAACTGGATAAACTTGATTGGTGTATTGAAAGGAGATAGACAAGTCATTATTCCTCAAATTTATGAAATAGCAGACATGGATAGAGGTGGAGGAGACAGAATATTATATCAAAACTGGTCTTTAACGTCAAAGGAATTAACACTATGAATTTTATTTTTTGATATGAAATCTAAAATAGGTTTATTGTTATTAATGATCCAAGTAGTATCTGATTTAATAATATAGTCTAGTATAATATTAAGAATTTTAGCAAAAATGATTCCAGGTTTATTCATGTACGATTTAGTACCACAGGTGATAAATCTAAACATTATAGGAATTTTGTGAAATTTAGGAATGACTGTTAAATAAGGAAACTCTAATTTATAGTTGTTAATGTTTAGAAGTTTATAAAATCCAAGGATTTTTTTTTATTAATGATGTTAACTGTGGAGTTTAAACGTTTATAAGTGCTGGAATTTAATGTTTCATTATCAATTAAATCTAAATAAAATTTCTTACAAAAAAATGCGTAATTATTAGAGGCTTTATCTACTGGAGTAATGATGAAATTATCTTTTAGATTATTAATGGCTGGTTTTAATGGACCAAGTTTAATGCCAGGAAACGTTAAATTATTAACAAAAATAGATTCTTTAATTTTATTAAAAAGTTTAAACTTCCAGACTGTAAAAAATTCAATGGGTGTATTATAAAATTTTGAAATATTAAAGATGAATGAATCAATATTATGTAAAATAGTTTTAATTATTTTAAATTTATTAAGTTGAAAAACTGGTCTATACTTAGTCCCTTTACTTAATATTTCTTTCAATTTAGTGTCACTGACAATATTTAGATTACCTGTAATAATACGACCAAAATCATATTATTAAAGGTAATCTATTATATATATATATATATATATATATATATATATATATATATATATATATATTTGTGTGTGCTCGCTTGTTTACGTTTACACAATCAGACCTTCCTGTTCCTTGCTCAAGAAGAGCTTTACAGTTTATATGGAGGCCACTGTAAAATTTATTAGTAGTATAAGAGGGGGGGGGCTTGAGAACACTCTAAAAATGCAATATTTTTTGCTAAATAAGACCTATTTTGCAAGTTTTATAGCTGTTTTTTGATAAAAATTTGCAAAAATAAAGCATTTTTGATTTTTAAAATTTAAACAAAAAGTGTGTTTTTCACTAAAAAATGACGTTTTTTCACTAAAATATACAGTATTTTTAATGTTTTTAAGCTGTTTTGATGAAAAATAGAGCTTTTTTTAACTTTCAAACTATCAACAAAAAAATTTGACCTTCCATTAAAAAAATGATCTCTAAAAATGCATTATTTTAATGTTTTTAAGCTGTTTTTTGGATAAAAATTGAGTTTTTTAAGTTGTTTTATTATAAAAATTTGTGCTTTTTGGATATTTAAAAGTATGTTTTTTTTATAAGAAATGCAAAGTTTTTGTAATTTTTTGAAAAGATAAGATAAAGCCATTGTATGTGTTTTTTTTAAAAAGATAAAGATTTAAACTTCTTCCAACTCGTAATCATAATACATATCATTTATTTTACCTTTATAATTGAATAGATAATTTATTTATTTATTTTTTTAATTGCTCTTTCAGATAAACCAGCATGGCAAGAACTTAAGTAAAATTTTTTTCATTATCGTTTACTTCTAGTTTTACAATTAATGAAGATCCAAATTTAGTTTTGATTTTTTTCAAAGATATCAAATTGTATTTTCCAACTCTTAAATCTCTAAATTTAAAAGTTTCAGGCAAAATATTCTTTTTAATGTTGTTGAATTCCTCCATTTATGATATTTCATTTTATTAAATGATTTTACGTTTTCAAAAATATTTTCTGAAGAAATTTATTTATAATGTAATAAGACGTTTCATCTACTAGATCAAGTGCTTTTTCTCTTTTGTATCTTTATTTTCAACTTTTAAAATTAATTCTCTCATTTCATCAATATATTTCTTTATTAAATCATCAATTCCATATCTGTCATTTAGTTTATTGATTTCAATTAACTCGTTAATTAATTTTGAATTCTCTATTATTTCTTCACTAATATCTAAGCATTTTATTTCTTCCATTTATTAAAAACTATTTTTTGAAGTGATTACTTATACTGACAACATTTGCATAGAGTGCACATAGGACCTAATATTCTACGACATTTAGGTACATCAATATCAACAGTCGGTATATTTAATTCTTCAAATATTTCTTTTTCAATTGTTCCTCCTTTATATGCAAATATACCACCATATTCATCATATAAATATTGAATATATTTTTTAACATTTTCATTACTAATCCATAAACTTTTATCATCTGAATATCTTTTAAATCTTTGACCGTAAATTTCATGATTGCATTGACGAACAATTTTCATTTTTTGTTCTGTTAATTCAAAATTGGGTGTAAATACTTGAATTGTTTCGACAATTGGTTCTTTTTAATGTGTCCAACTGCTGATGATTTTTTTATCTGGAAGGATAACTCCTTGAATATTGAATAGTAATGATATGGCAGTCATTTTATTTTAAGTGATTTTTATAAAGCTTTCTTAATAATTTTAAAATATATATAATGAAGGTATAAAATATTAAAGATATAAAATACTGACGATATAAAATGTTAAAGATATAAAATAATGAAGATATAAAATATTGCAGATATTAATATCTAAAGGGAACTGTGTTATAACCATACAAGATTCTACGTTTATCAAATCCAAACATATATCTCTTATTTGATTTAGTACTTGAAATATCTCTTTTTTTTGCATATTAAGATGGTTAATTTCAATATCTATACAATCTGTTTCACCTGTAATTATTTTCATTCGGTTATCAAAATCTAACATTGCTTCACTCTGATATGACATTTCAAATCCTTTTACTTTTCCATGTGCAGATCCATCATTAAGTATATATCCATAATCTTTACTAGCTCCAGATATCCAATATTTCATATATTTGCCATTTCCAAGTTCATCAGTCCACTCTCCTAACATACATCCTGTTTCAATATCTTTGGTTTCATCATATATATAAACAATGCTATTTGTATCATAATATATAACTTTTTTTTAAAATTTATTTAACATTGTATATAATCGTATTCTAGCAGAACTAGTGCTATATAAATATTTGTGTTAAAGTTATGTTTCTCATATTTTTCTTTCATTTTGTAACTCATTTTTACGCAATCATCATTCATAAATACCATGTTTAAATCATTTATTGTATCATCTAATATAATTCCATAGAAATCTTCAATCTCCATTACGTATTCAGTTTGTTTCATATTTTTTCGCTGTCTAAACTTTACCCATAAAGAGTTCAAACATATTTTAGCTATATATCTCAAGCCTGGATATTCTTCTATGTTTTTCAATTTTATACCTAATTTCTATTTAACTACCTTCTTATATTCCTTTTCATTTTTAAAATTATTTTTCCATTTATGACATGATTCGAGTTTAATTTTTAAAAACAGTTTTAAATACTCCTTGAATTTTAAATTACTTTTGATTTGAAAATTACTACATTTGATTTATTTTCAAAGTTCCAAACTTCATAAGTATTCATTATTTTATATCCTTTTTTATTAGCTAATTTCATTTCATCTGTAATCCCAATACCTATAAAGCATCTTTCGTTAACGCTGTGTTTACATTCTGAATTTCGGATAACGTAACAATATTTACATTTCTTCTTTTCAAGAGACGATTTCAAGTGTTTACAATGAAGGGTTTCAGAACATGATCTAGATAGTGAAAGAGCAACAGTTTTTCTCCTTTATAAGGTAGTACAGGATTATATAATTTCCGAGGAGGTAGTACTTTACATTTTATTAAACCATACTAATTTCTATTATATTTTTCCTTGCTAAATATTTTATTAGGATGACCAACTGGATTATAATCAAAGTAATTAACAGTTGGTTATAAAGAAGTTACATATAGATATCTTTCTTTTTCATTCGTTTTAAATTCATATTTTAATTTAGTAGGTTTACATCTACCACTAGAAAACATCTCTAGGATTTAAAGGTTCGATGAAATCTCTTTTCCATTCCTTTTTCTTGAATTTTTTCATATCTTTTGTACTGTCAGAAGCACATTCCCATATAGTTATTAATTCATATCCTTCTTTCATTCTCTTCTTAATAATCTTTTTAGTTCTTTCATATAAATCTTTCATCACCATTTGATTTTTATGATTTATTTGTGTACCAGAAAAACAATTTTTACATCCATGCCAATAACAGCCATTGAACTGAAAAACTGTATTTTCATGAATTCTATCAACTTTATAAGTTTTATTTCCTAATTTCAATTTTTTGTCTCCTCCATTCAAAGCATGTTGAATATTAGTATTTTCCTTTTTTAAATATAATCTAACCAAGCAATTGATTTTTTACTATATTGATCTTTATGAATTGTATGATTATCAATAGCTATATAGTATCTTTTTTCAAGAATTTATCTCTGTAAATACCCATGCACGCACCTGCTAACGTTACATATTTAAAGGGATCTACATTAACAGTTTCTAAAAATAATTTTCTAAATTCCAAGCATCCTTTTCTTAAAATATCTACGTCTGATCTACAATATTTTATAAATTTTTTTTGAAAATCAAATTATTTCATTTTTAACAAAGTTATACCATTTATTAAAATTATTTCTTTCATTAGTAACCATTGTATCATATGCATAGTAATATTTATCAGGACATTTACCAACATAATTTTAAATACTTTTGGTATTAAAAAGATGTGGAAAGTATCCTTTAGCTAATTCAGTTAATCTAAATGTTTTGGGAAATTTTTTAGGTGGTATCATTGGGAAATTTATAGAATCAATAAATCTTAATTTGCAAGCAGGAGAATGCATGTAAGTTAATTTATTACCTTGGTATATAGTAAATACTTTGATGTTATTTTTGAAACAATATTTAGCTAAAAATTGAAAATCAAATCCTTTTCCATAATGAGCTAAACAGGTATATCCATAATGATTATCTTTAAATAACCAACTACAAAATTCTATTTCATCTTTAAATATTTTCTCTTTACCTTCATAATCATGACATATTAATAGATTAACTTCATGAATTCCAGTTTCTTGAATTGTTTCAAGATCAAAGAATCTATATTTTTCAGTGGAATCAAATTTACATTTTTCACACCAATCTTTTTGATCTCGTATGAAAGTAGGGCACTTCTGTTTACACATACCTCCTTTTGAACTCTTTTGTTTCATAAAACGTTTATGCTCATTTATTACCCATTTCCAACAATTTTTACACCTAAGTTCCCCATATTTATGATCCTTACGTTTTCTTTCTAAGCTACTTATATTTCTTTTACACTTTAAACAGTTCCATAATATTTTACAAACACTTTAACTTTTATCATCTTTCGTTTTGTGATTTTCAAAACATTCTTTACCTACAAATTTTCTATTGCATTTATTGTACAATATTTCATCTCCTTTAAAATCAGAATTTTGAACAAAACATCTATTACATTTCAAAGGACATTTGTGACGATTAGTTTTCTTATATCCTATTTTACAGTAATTACTATAATGACCTTTACCTAAAAATCCTGTAATAGTAGTAACGACATTAAAATGATTTTGAATCTTGTATATGTAAATACATGCAGATTTATATTCTCAAGAATATAAACTTTGATTACAGTTTTTTCTACAGTAAATATTAATTTAAATATCTAAGAATTGTTCAAATATTTTAACCTCTTCTAAGCTATATATTTCTAAAAGAATATTACATAAATTTTTTAGTTTTACAGCTAAGATATTTTGTAATAAACGACCTTTTCTAATATATGCTATATCAATTTCTGTTAGTTTTTGATGATTTAATTTATCACATAATAATTTTGGATTTTATACAGCTGGAGCAGTGACAATAGATCTAGCTAAACATATATTATCATTATTTTTTATTTGACAAATACTTCTCTTCTTTGAAGAATCTGTTTCTGGATATATTCTTAATGATTTATGTCTATCTCCTTCTGATAGTTCAATTACATGAAAATCAAAAATACATTCAGTTATATCAAGTTCCTTATATTCACTCTTATTATTTAATGTTTCTAAATATTCTTCCTAAGCAACTTTAGTAGACATCATTTTAGGATAAAAAGGAACACTTAATTTCGGATTATGCACAATTATATCAACTTTACCATTTATATTTCTTATAGCTTTTATAAATAAATCTGATAAAATATTAAAATATTGTACAGGTTTAATTTTAATAATCTCTACAATCTTATAAGATTTTTTATGAGTCATATATTTCTTTATATATTTACCTTTAATTTCTACAATTTCATAATAAGGTTTAAATAACTCATTCAGTTTTATTTTTCTTTTAATTTTTTTATTTTTCAAAGGTTCAAAATCTTTAGTATTTTTATTAAATTTTAAATTATATGAATCAAATAATTTTTCTAATATTTTCTCTTTTCTTTGGATACTTAATAAATATTTTCTTTTCACGATCTAAATAATCAGAAGTATTTAAATCTAATATATCTGTTAATACTTGTTTATAATTTCCAGTTTTTATAATATAAGATATTATAGATTTAATAATAACATCCTTATAGATTTACTTTTGTTTCTTATTTTTAAATCTTTTATAACATTTTTCAACTTTTGAATATTAAAATTATTCAAAGCATTTTCAATATAAGCAAAAGCCATAACTCAATAGAAATAAAAATGAAAGAGTATTTTTCTATTTATTAGAAAGTAATTTTTCTAAAAGGATTTTAAAAATAGACTTTTAAAAAATTGACAACTAGAGCTATCAATTTATTTAGAAAGTATTTTTATAAAGGTTTTTGAAAAAGATAAAATAATTTTAAGGACATTAAAATTTAATATTTAAAACTTCATTAGTAGCTATAACAGCTGCTAATAATCTTTTATGTTTATTTGATATCTAGCTTTATGCCGTTTAGTACAATAGACTCCACATTCACACAACACACGTTGTGAATATTCTGCTTTAGTACATGAAATACAACAAATCATTTTATTCTTTATATGCATATAAAATTGTTCTTCATTTTTTTTTATCTTACAATCTCTACAAATCATGTCCATTTATTATGGTTTATTTTTTTAAATGGAAATTGTAATTCTGATAATAACATTAATTTTAATGATATTAAAAGTATTAATTTTAAAATTATTGTTATTTCATTTTTTCTTCTTAAGTAGAAATACTTTATATTAATTATGTTTTTAATAATTTTTAAATAGTCCTAGTTTGGGGCTATCTATAAAATAAGAAATTTCTAATTATTTAAAAATGATAAAAACTCTTTCAACTCATTTTTATTTTCTTTAACTTTTAAATTATTTTCTATTCCAAAATATTCACAAATCTTTTTCATGATATACAAATATTTTATAGTTTTTTTTGTAATAATTAAAAATCTAAGTATTTGTAAAACATTTCATCAGCTTGCAATGTAAAATTTAAATTATGTTTTCTTTTTAATTGTTTGAAAAAAATTATCCTACTTAAATATCTCTGTTTCAAAAATGATTGAATATTTATATTATAATAATTTTCATCTTCTGAACTGTCATAATGTATATCTTTCTTTTGAAAATTTTTAAGAGATTTTAAATATTGATTTGGTACAGAAATATTACTTTCTTCATCTCTAAAATAATATATTTTTTCAGCTTGAATAAAATCATCCATTTATATATTTTCTAATTTAAAAATATACATGGAAATTCTATTCATTGAAAGACTGTTATCAGTTGTGAGAACAAAGTTTATTAGATAAAGTTATTAGATAAACCCAAAAAAAAGTAGGTCTCACGGGTCCTAGTTAGTATAGTGGGTAGAGTAACTGAATAGCATGAATTAGTCCTGAGTTCGAGCCTTGCTCTCTATTCTAGAGAAACGAAAGTTAGAATGATTTGATGCAATTAAAATAGGGCTCTTTATAAGGAACCAGGAAATAATAAAAAATAAAAAAACTGTGACGGAGATGTAAAAATTTTGTCTCACAGTATGGCCTTCTGGATGGTGCTGGAACCACCCAAAACTAATGTTATTATTTCATGTTAAAGTCGCCACACTGAAAAGGTCGTTTTGCTATTTTTTCGTAAATTTATTAAAGGAATATTAATAATCAAAAATATTCATATTTATTTTTATTAATATATTTAATAATTAATATTTATTTATTTAATATATTTTTAGGTAATTAATTTTAAATTATTAATATACATATTAAATAATTTTTGAAGTAATTAAAATATAAATATATATAAATCTTTTTCTTTTCTTATAATTTTTTAATTCGCTAAGATTGTCTTTATCTATAAACCCAATCATCTAACAAATCACAATTATCTCCAAATTCTTCAAATATATCTTTAAATATAATCGCTTGAAATAATGTAATTTTAATATTCTTTTTATATGTAATTCCTTTATTATTATCATAACTATATTATCATAACTATCTAATTTAAAAGCTGGTCTTCCAAAAAATACGATTATGTGATAATTTCTATGTTTTAAATTATGATGTTCTAATTCTATTCTAAATGTAAATAGATTGATATTCAATAGTAATACTTTTGTAGAATTTTTTTAAACATATTTATTTAAATATAAAATAATATCCTATTAAAAAATTAATATTAAAATACAAAATAAAAAATTTTAAAGGGAGGGTACTGAACGTACCCCCTTTACTACCAGGACTTTATATTAAATTTTATTAGAATTCTCAACAACAGAATTTGGTTGTTCTAGAGTTTTAATTAAATATGCAATTAACACTTTAGATTGTTTATTTTCTATTCTCTTACCTCCAGATTTGCAAAGTTTAGTAGCATTAAAATAAATGAATCAAAATGTAAATATCCATATTACAATCAAAAAATCAACATGTAACTAAATTAAAAAAATTATCCAAAATTAAAAGTTATTTATGAAATAAAATATAATCCGAATTCTATTAATTTATTTAATTGGATTAGAGAACGTATAGATAATATAGAAGTATATTTCAATGTTATAAGATTATTAAATAATTATACAACAGAGAAATTCATAATAGATATCGAAAAACTTAATAAAATAAAAACTAATCAAAATATTTGTATTTTTAAGCGATCTGACAACAGCCCGAATTTGGGCCATTGTCAGAAATGAAATAATTTATGAAATTAGAACGATTTTTTTCTTTTAATAACAATTCTTGGGAAGTGAGAATCCTGCCTAACCAAAATTATCATTTTTAAAGGGGTGGATGATTTACCCACATATTAATTTTGAATTAAAAATTTTTTTATCTATCGAACTATTATATTCTTCTGGATAATTTAACCACTTTACAAATAACTTGTTTCCTTTATTTTCCATTTTGTATACATTATCTTTTATATCATATTTAACTAATTCATTCTCATAATAAGAGCCTTTAATTTATTCGTTGTTTAAATCTTACATTCTATAAGTAATTGGATCTATTTTTAACACATCAGATATTATAAAAATTTCATCTGTAAATATAGGATGATAACCTCTAGTACACGTTTCTTTAAATTTTGAAATTCTTACTTTATCTCCTTCTTTAAATTTTGGCTTTTTGATTATCTTTTTAACATACAAATTATTATATACAATGTTTTCATATTCTTTTTTACTTGCTTCTGTTGGTGTCATTTTAATAGATCAATGGTAAGACTTATTATAAATGTAAACTAATTTATTTAATACTTCTATATATCTTCTTGTATTATTATCTGCTAAATATTTTCTTATTTTTACATTTAAAGTTCTATTGAATCATTCAACTACTGAGCATTTAATTTCTGTATTATTAGTACCAAACCACTGAATATTATTTTCTGAAAACAATTTTTGTGTTAAAGAAGATAGGAACTCCAAACCATAATCAGATTGCACAGTTAACTATTTTCTCCCTTTGAATATCTTTCTAAAAGCATCTGATACCTCTTCACCAGTTTTTCTTTTAGTAGGAACAACCCATGCATATTTACTAAATATATCTATAGCAGTTAATATCTGATTGATACCATCATTATATATATTAAATGGTTTTATAAATAATAAATCTGCTTAGCATTGATCATCAATATGAGATGCATAAATCCTTCTTCTTTTAAATTTTCTTTTAATAGGTTTATGTCTTGTATATACATCTTGAGTAGGAAGAAAATCAGTAATACCTTTTTGAGTTAATTTCGTTTTCTTTTTAACTTATTGATGCCACAATAACCTTTTAAATGATCATAATATACATCTTTGAAAGTGTCATTTGTTTTTTAAAAAAACACTTTTCTTTGAATTACAATTGACACAAATTCCTTTGATCATAGGTTTTCCGTTTTTTGATGTAGTAGTAGTCTTTACTATCTGTATGAGTTTTACATTTTAAACAATAAATGAGTGAACCCATTCCAAATGTCTTTTTTGCTTTAATGATTGATTTAACGATTCCTCTTTCTAATCTTTCTCGAATTGTAGGATTTGGAATTTCATCTAATTCTTTCAACATATTTATATCACATATTTCATTTCTAGTTTTAGTATCTTTATTTTTTAAATAACATATATCATGTCTATATGCAGTTTCATCAACTCTGTTAATTGGTTTGCTCCATTCTTTGTATGATAAATCTGGATTTAATCTTGTTTTTCCATTTAGTAATTGTGTTCCAGGTCCCGTAAATGAATGTCGAGGTAGATGTATTTCAAATGGTAAATTTTTAATAGATTTATTAATAAAACCTTTTCCATTTTTACATTTGCAATTCTTTTTATTACACATTTATTTAGATATAAAATTATTTATCAACATACTTATAACCATTTAATTGAGTTTTCTTTATATATTTTTCTATAGAAAAATATTAAAAATTTTGAATATATTCATCTTTTCTCGTGTTCACTTCTTGTTCAGTCAATCTATTTTATTTCAATAAATTTAATAACTGCTTATAAAATTTATAAGCTTGTTTGTATTCACTCTTTTTAGCAGAGATATTTAAAGACTTATCAATTATTTCAATGACGCCTGCTGTTACACTCAATGCTGATAAGGGAAGAAAAACGAATCCAGATAAACCAGATGCACTGAATAAAAACTTACTAACTGATAACGAAACACTCAATTTATTCATCAATTGATAAGACTTTCGACAGATAAAATCTCTTTTTTCCAAATATTCTTCCATTTATAAAGGCTCAAAATTCCTTCTATATCTCATATTTATATTTACTAAATCCAACATAAGGAAATCAAAACGTTTTTGAATTGCTTTCTTGTATAATGTTTTAAATTCTTCATTAGTAAGATTTCTATCAATATCTCTAATGATCTGTTGGATTTCTCTTGGTTGTAAGCTAAAGGAAAGAAAATAATTACAATTCTTTCTTATATTAATAGGAGTAGAATAATATGATTGACTCACATAAATAATGGATGCATTTTTCTTTCTTCCTCTGATAAACAATTCAGCTATTTCACTTTGATTTTTTTTTAGTTATACAATCATCAAAAATTACTAGTTTTTTCATACATGGATCTAAATCATCTACTTTTATGAATTCTTTAGAATCAGAAGAAAATAATACTTGTTCTTTTTTATATTTATTAATCATTTCCAACAATAATTCTTTTCTCTTTATGTTTTTACAATTTACAATATCTTCTCTTTCTATGTCATCAAACATTGTAAAATTTTCTTGCAGTGTAATATATTTTGGTTCATAAATATCTTTAGCACATACAAACACAAACCATCAAATCTCAAACAATCAAATATTAAATTAACAAGCAAATTAGTTTTTCCTGATCCTGAACTGCCTACAATTAAAAGTCTAAAAGGATATTTTGGTAATGATGGATTTTGATTTTCATCTGTATATTCTTCAGGTTCCGCGCGTATAATCTTTTATTTTTATCATTTATTTATTTTTAAAATATCTACTCGGAGTAAAAAATAATCTAATCGGAGTAGAAAATTATTTACTAAGAAATAAATGAATATTATTCAACGTGAAAGAAATAAAAGTTAAAACAGCTGATTAGGAATGAGTTAGAATTAATAAAATTACAATCTGAAAAAAGAAATAATAATGAAGGTAAGCTTCAATCCGATTTAGGTATTGAAAAATCGTTAAGAGAATTTCATAAACCTGTAATTAAAATATTACAAGATCAGGAAATTTCAAGATAACCAAATCTTGAAATTACTCAATATACTATAAAAGATTTAACAGATAATATGTCTTTTTCACCTCAACATGAATCATCTGAACATTTGGAATTAGACTATTCTTCAGATGCTGGAAATTTAATGGATAAAGCTGAAAGAATAATAAGATATAATTTTAATAAAGATTTAGATTTTGATTTACTTAAAAATGAAAGATTAGAATTTTCTTCTGAGCTATTAAATAAAACTGAAGAAGATTTTTAGATGAAATAATTAGTATAGCAAAATCTAAACGAGATGATTATAAAAGACTTAAAGGAAATTTAACTAAAAACAGAAATTATGAAACTAGTGAGAAGAAAAAACGAAATATACAAGATTAAATAAATGATGCCGATTCTAAATCATTTAAAAATATATATAAAATGGTTTAAAAATGTATATAAAAGCATTGAATACCCTTAAAGCAGGTAATGAATATATAGGCAGTGGTATAAGCAAATTAGATGAATTAACAAATAAAATATGCAAAGGCTCTAAGTCTAAAAAATTATATAATCAAATAATTATTATTCTAGATAAACTTTTAAAAGAAGAAACATTAACAAATGATTAGGTAAAAGAATATTATAAAAAATTTTTACTTTAAATAAATGTATGTAATAAAAAAAGATTATTTGAGTGATAATCAAATTTCAAAATTAAAATCTGGATATAAAAAAGGAGAAGTTTCCTTGCAAATAGATAAAGTAAAACTCCTAATTATGATTTACATTTTACCAATACACAATTCAATCAAATTGCAAAAGGTAAAAGAATTACAATTAGTAAAACTCAGTTACAAAAAACTGGAGGATTTTTAACATTCCTGATTCCTATTCTAACATCTTTAGGACTTGGAGCTGCTAGTGGTGCATCCGGATGGGGAATTAAAAAATATTAGATAAAATTTCGGGATATGGGATTAAAAAAAAAAAAAAAAACTTTGTAGAAAGGGGGTATATCTTCCGTAGGAATATCAAACAAAATAATAGAAGAAAATAGGAAAAATGAAAAAGGATTTAGAGGTACATTTACTATAGGTATGCTACCTAAAAATATAAGAAAATTTGAAAACGGAATTATTAATTTAGATGTATCTACAGGTAGTTGAACTCATTGGGTTTGTTATTATAATGATCCAACATTTGGATTGTAGAATATTTTGATTCCTTTGGAGAATATGAATTTGAAAAAATAAAAATAAAAAATGATTTTCTTCCTAAAAATATAGCCAATTATTTACAATCTTCAGGAAAAGAAATTCGTTATAATTCTTCTCTACTGGCCATTAAAATTGCTACACCAAGAAGGTGAAATGCTACAGGCGTGAAATTTATACGAAAAGAAGGTGCTATGATATGCAAAATATTAGGTTTTCAGCGCATTCAGACAAAGCAGGCGCCAGTAGCGACACCTACATTGTGTTTAAATGAGGAAATTGTTCAGCTTGTTCCTCATGCACAAATTGCATTTGAACGTTGTTGCCTAGTGAAAAGTTGTTAGGATGCCTCGGGTAAGAAGGAGAAATGCGTACCAGCACGTTTCTGACTTTGATAAAGTTCGAATTGTAGCGTACCGGGATTGCGGTTTATCTTATCGCAGCATTGCTGCTTGCGTCGGTCGAGATCCAATGACTGTTAGCAGAATATGGAATCGACGGGTTCAGGACGGTAATACGGAACGCAATGCGGGATCTCAACGGCCAGCACGTTGCCCTGGCCTGCACGTTCTCCAGATCTTTCACCAATAGAAAACGTCTGGTCAATGGTTGCCGAGCGACTGGCTCGTCACCAAACGCCAGTCACTACAGTTGATGAACTGTGGCATCGTATTGAAGCTGTATGGGCATCTGTACCTGTACATGCAAGACCATCTTTATTTGACTCAATGCCCAGGCGTATAACTGCTGTTATTACTGCCAGATGTGGTTGTTCTGTGTACTGATTTCTCAGGATCTATATCCAGCCAAATATTTTGAAAATTTAATCACTTGTCATTTCTTGTATAATATATTTGTCCAATAAATATCATTTAGTTATTTGCATTTCTTACTGGGGTAGCAATTTTCATGGCCAGTAGTGCAATTTTTTACAACAACCTTCATCTGTAAAATATGGTTTATATTGTATGAAATATATAACTGAAGGAAATATAGGTTAATCCCCTATTGATATATTATATTCATTTACTCCAAAACCTAGTATTTCTAATGAAAAAATTGTTACTTATAAATAAATGAAGTACCTCATTTTAGATTCCAAAAATGTTAGTAAATCAGAAGATTTTAGAAATGAATATTCCAACTTTTTTAATTTTAAGGAAATAAATCTTCAATCATTTTCTATGTACATTTCTTGAAATAATATTACTGACAAAAATAATAAATTTTCATATTTTGATGGTAAGAAATGGATAGATTTCTCAACTCCAAATGGTACAGTGTAAAGGGTTTCAATCGTTACCTGGTTAAATACTTTGGAAATGATCCTCCAATATTTTTTGGAATTTTAAAAGAAAGACAAAGATTTGCAATTAAATCAAAAGATCATTACAAAATTGATTTATCCAAAGTGAATGGTACAAAATTTTAGGATTTCAAGCAAAAATATATGAAGACGCAGAATAAGAAGGTAAATATATAGCAGATATAGCTAATGGTAATGATAATATTTATATTGATTGTGATATAGTAAACGGTGCTTATATAAATCACATTCAATCTGATGTGATTTACTCGTTTATGACTACAAGGAAGTTTATATTCAAAAGAATTTGAAAATCCTTTATTTTTTCCAGTTAAATCTGATTGCATACATAGAATTAGAATGAAAATTACACATCATCGAGGTGAACTAATTGATTTAAATAGACAAGAAATACAGTATAGATTTATAGTTAAATAAATGAATAAACACAGATTGTACAGAAAGAGTAAGAAAATGGAAGGAAGAGGTTTCTTTTCTGATTTAATAGAAAAGTTAAACCCATTATAGAAGAAAAACCTAAATATTTCATAAAAGAAAAATTAAATGAGATTTTATCAAAAAAGAATAAAACATGGTGCAGGATTAAAAATTTTTATCCTACAAAATTTATGATTTCAGTGATACCAGTTATTATTATAATAATGAAATTGAAAGCATTCAATATAGAGAAATTAAGCATGAGAATAGAGATAAAAACAATCCATATGAAAATGCTACATATTATTTCGTTATAAATAATACAAATGCTAATATATTACATTCTGAAGGTTATCTGTAACAAGAAATTAAAATTGTAAAAGGTGATGGGAGCAAAAAAAAATATGAAAATATTATTTTTGTAAATGGTGGTGGTTAATTGATTCGAGCAGATTAACAATTGGAAAGACTGAAATTGAATCTACTATTAATTATAAAGCAATCATGAATCAAGTATTAGAATTGATAAATTTTACACCTGATTATTCAACATCGGAAGCTACTAATATGTTTTTCTATAAGGATAATTCTGAATATGCTGACAGAAATAATTTCAAATATAATGGAACTTTGGTTGATGTAACGAAAATTACTGATTTTGATAACTTCAAAATGAATCAAAAATATAATGATGGATTTGAAAAAAATGGAAATTCACTAAAGGTAGTCAAACTGTAAGAATATGGATACCCTTAAAATATATATTTGATTTTTTCAGAGAATATAGAAAAGTACTTAAAGGTTTTCAAATTAAAATAGAATTCAAAGAAATGATAGTAAAAATAATATATACAGATATTCAAAATACTGAATTCAAAGCAGTTGTTGAAGGCCTATCTCTCTCGTTACCATATGTTAGATTTAAAAATTCAGCTGCTGTAAAATGCAATCAACTAAAACTATTTTATACCCCAATAGAAATAAATTGGGATCATTATAATATTATCAAATCAAATTTATTTAATAAAAATGCTAGTGGATCTTATAACATTCCTGCAACATCTGATAAAGTTTCAAGTTTTTACGTCATTCCTCAATATGATGAAAGAAATGAAAATATGAACCAAAACAACATGATGTTTGATAACTTGGAAATGACAGAATGATGGTTAATGTATAATAACATAAAAGTTCTAACAGTAAGATATTTCATGGATTTTAATAAAAAAATATTATAATCGAATATATACAGCTCTTTTAGAAGCAGGAATGAACAATATAAATGCAGAAACAGGTTGCGTGATAGATTATATAAATTTTAGTAAATATCCTATTATTTATTTCAATCTAGAGAACCATGAAAATTACACAAACCTGAATAGTTTAATGATCAAATTCAATTAGGGGTTAAAAAATAATACTACCAAAATTACTTTTTCTTCTTCATTTTGAAAGAAAGAAACAAATGCTCTATGAATATGAAATCTGAAGAAATAACTATGATTAAAACATTGAAAGCATAATGAGTTTATTACATTAATAAATGACAGCTTATTATCCTTTGTTTGATGATGAAATAAAAGAAGGATCTCCAGGTCCTCCAGGTGTAAGATTTAAATTAACAAACGATGGAAATTACGATATAAAAAAAAAGAATTTAAGAAACTTAAATGAACCAAAATTATTGAATGATTCAGCAACACAATCTTATGTGGATAGAATTCATGAACATTTTAAAAAATGATGTTAGAAATTTATCAGATGCTTCTCTTATTCATTCACAAAATGATAACTATAATGCAAAACATAAAATAATTTCAAATGTATCAGATCCAAAAGATTTACATGATACAGTATTATGAATTATGTGAATAAAATTGTAAAAGAATTAGAACAGAAAAGTTTAATACATTCAGCTCAAGGTAGTTTTGATGCTAAATATAAAATAATTCGCAATATAAAAAATCCTGTAAATGAAAAAAATGCTGTTAATAAACGTTACTTTTAAAACAATGCTTTAGTTTTAAAAGAAGATGCTTTTAATGCTAATTACAAAAAATAATTAATATTCCAACTCCTACTAATAAATACGATGTGTGTAATAAATATTATATAGACAGAAGAACACTCATCAATAATAAAACGAGTGGTAATATATTAATAAGAGATAATGATGGATTATGTGTACCTTCTTTAATTAAAAATGGTGTGTATAATTTTGGAAATGTTAAATTAACAAATGTTGCAAATCCTGTTATAAATAATATGCCGCAACAAAACAATATGTCGATTCTCAAAATTTCTATGCTACTATTAAAGAGAAATATGCAACACATCATACAGGAGGTTTTAGACCTGTAGAATTCAATTTAATGAGCTCTAAACTACTAGAACCTGATTTAAAACTAGTAACTAATATGCATATGAAAATTACCAGTTTTTTGAAATCTAAAAATCGTACACATAATCCTTTAGTACAATTACGAATTGGAGAAGAATTTATATTTACTAGACCTTTAACAACTGATACCGAATCTGTTACATGTTTTACATATGGTAAAATAAACGATTGTGTTAAATTATCAATTGGTAGTGATGGACAATCAAGTAAATTAAAATCTTTCTTGCATATATAAAAAAATAGATTTTCTGTAAAAAAAACATATGCAGTGGCTTTTATCTTATATTTTCAAAAACTTACAAAAACCGTGCATTTCTTATAAAGAAAAAACATACGTTTAAATATCCAAAAAAAAACAAATTTTTATAACAAAACAGCTAAAAAAACTCAATTTTTATCCAAAAAATAGCTTAAAAACATAAAAATAATGCATTTTTTAAAGATCATTTTTTCAATGGAAGGCAAAATGTTTTTGTTGATGTTTTGCAAGTGAGAAAAAGCTTTATTTTTCATCAAAAACAGCTTAAAAACACTAAAAATACTGTTATATTTTAGTGAAAAAAATGTCATTTTCAGTGAAAAGCACACTTTTTTGTTTAAATTTTAAAAATCAAAAATGCTCTATTTATACAAATTTTTATCAAAAGGCAGCTATAAAACTTGCAAAATATGTCTTATTTTGCAAAAAAATATTGCATTTTTAGAGTTTCCTCAAGCCCCCCCCCCATATACTAATTTTATTCACTTAAAAATTTATATCAAAGAGCTCTTTGCTAAACCAAGTTACAAGTATTGCACATAAAATTTATATTTACAGATTACAAGTTAAAAAATAGTGATAAAAATTTATGTACAGAACACACAAAATTTATTTACAAAGAATCTGTGAGTTGTTTTGCTTCGAATTCCTGCTAAGAATTCCCGTCCTTAAACCACATGCAAAGTCGTTCCTGAACTATCCGAAAATTCATTTTGTTAAGCTTTCTGTTAGGAATTTGGTTTGTAAATACACTGCTGGACAATTGCTAAGGACGGATAACACTATCCACCATAGCAACCACAAAATGAAAGGAAGCAAAATGTGGAAAATTAGAATAAGTGTGGGATATATTAAGAAGTATGCGTATGCAAATTTTTTTCTACACCTGTTCATCACTTGATAGCGTTCATAAGAACTTTAATAGTTTTGACGCGTGTGGACAGTTGTTTTTTCAAGTCAAGATTACAGGAAAGATTAAATAGACGAACTTGAAATTTTTGGCATGTCTTCCTGACATCACTTAGATGATTTTATGCGTGGCCGAATTATTGGAAAGATCGAAGAAGGGTGAAAAATAACAGATGTTGCCAGGGAGTTCGACATCACTCACAGCGTTATTTCACGGCTGTGGAAGTCATTTATAACTAGTGGAATGTGTAGTAGGCGGAATGGGGTATGTCGTCTTAGAAGTACGACGCCTGCAGAAGGCAGATATATCGTCCTATCAGCAAAAAGGAACAGGCGCACCACAGCTCAGCAGGTGGCAAATCATTTTCTTGCTGCCTCAGAAAAACATATCTCCCAAAAAATTATTGGTAGACGTTTGAGGGGAGGAGGACTATACACCCTCAGAACTTTTGTGTGTATCCCATTGACTAGACAGCACCATACTACCCGTTTGCAATGGTGTTGTGAGCATCGCAATTAGACTGAACAGGACTGGACATGCGTACTATTCTCAGATGAGAGTACGTTCAGTCAGTCATTGGATTGTAGACTCCAACTGATCTGGAGGGAGAGTGGCACGGCTTATCATCCAGAAAATATCAAGGAAAGGGACCGATATTCGACATGCAGTGTCATGGTGTGCGCCGGCATCATGATCAATGGCCGCACATCCCTACATGTTATTGCGAATGGGACTATGATGGTCCAACGATACATTAATGAAGTTCTACTTCCTCATGTCCATCTTTTCCGTGGTGCTGTCGGTGATAAATTTGTTTTTTTGAACCACAATGCAACATGTCATCGAACATTCGCTGTTCAGGATTGTCTAGACAGCGATGGTATTCAACGACTTGTATGGCCATCACGTTCTCCAGATCTAAACCCCATTGAAAATGTATGGGATGCTTTAGGGGGGCAAGTTGCTTGTTGAAACTATCCTCCGACAAACAAGTACACCCTCATCCATGCACTCACAGAGGAATGTGATAATTTGCCTCAACAGCTGCTGGATAATGTTGTGCAAAATATTATACGACGTGTGGAATGTTGCATCATACTCCATGGTGAACATATCTCGTACTGATACCTTTCTTCAAGATGCCTGTTGACTTTTAGATGCATTGTTCCATTTTACTGTATGCAGCATGAAAAAAAAAAAAGATTAACACTATTTATAACATGCATATGCTCTTTGTTGTTTTAATTCTTATAAGTGAAATTTATTCTGAATATTTATTTATAGTTTAGAAATTAAAATCCAGAAAGCGCAATGTAAAATGTTAATAATATATTAACGGAAGTAACATTTTTCATTTATGATGATACTCAAAATAGGAAAATTTTTATTTACTTTTGAAAATAAATTTGCAAAACTTTTTTTAAACATTTCTTGATTTGCAAGCGTTTTCAATTAATTTGGTCCATCTTTCGAATTAGTAATATAGAATAAATTTCTTTCCTTTATGAAGCTTTTCACTCTATAAAAACTATATAACACTATAACACTCTCTGAAAACCAAAAAAATAAATAATATGATTAATAAATTTATTAATGTTAATATTTGGAGAAAATATTTATATTTAACACTTAGAAGGCAATAGTTTATTAAGAAATGAAAGAAATACAGAAAAGATTAATCGATTGCATTTAATTATAAAAATAGGTTTACCATGATGTTTATTAATAATGGGGAAAAACAGAAAATATTGAGTTGCAATGTTTATATAAATTAGATAAAACTTCATGTATAACACTTATTTCCACATATTTAAGTTTTATATCACAATATTATCTATTTGAATATAAAAAGAATCCAAGCAAACTATTTGCAAACTTTTAACATTTTATAATAAAATTTACAATCAATACAAAACAATCCAAGCACTTGAATATTTAAAATAACCTAAAAATATATATATTTCAAAGGGTTTAATTCCACACCTTAGCTGTGAACCTATAATAGTGTTTATTTTCATTTAGAATTAATAATTCATAAAAATTGAATATTGGTATATTAAAAATATTTATTACGGAAACCTTTTATTTACATTCAGATTTATCCCTTTAACAAAGGGGAAATGATAATTATTTGTAACATTATATGCACAATGCTATTTCAATATATATACTCACATTTATTAAATAACACTAAGTAGAAATGAAAAATTAACATTTATTTCTTTTGATAAATGTTTGACTAAAAGACAAATAAAGAGGTTGATTGAAAGTAATTATAGTTGATTGAATTCATTGAAATTCTAAACACCTAACTTCAAAAATTCAATCTAATGTTTTAAATAGAATTTTTCATTTTCAAGATTTTCAAGATTAATCATATTCAATCTAATAAAAGAATGTAATCAATTTATAACATACACTTAGTATTTTATATTTTAAAAAATCATACTCTCAGATAATAAATAAAAATATATATCAACAGTATATCAATAAACAGTTAATAAAATATATATCAACGATTACCAAATTATTTTTTACAAATGAACTAGGATTACAGACAGGTTAAGTTTATAAAATCATAGTAAGTAAAATATATACTCATGAATTTTAAAGAAAATTCCAAGTATCGAATTATACATAAAATATTTTAGGCTGATTATTATGATATTGGTGTTTAACACTTTTTTTAAAAGTGACGTTTCTCCTCTCATATCAGTGGAAAAAATTATGCCAATTAATTAAAAAGATAAAATAACTTTGAATACATGGAAACCAGTTGTTGTTCCTTAAATTTTCACCACACATAATTAAAATAAAATTATGTTTTAAAGCTATGAAAAGAAAATTATAAATTATTTACAAGTAAATATGTTTCACATAACTTTTTAATTTTTATTACATACAGTGCTGCCCACGCAAACTGCGACAACAAGAAAGACAAGAGATATCACTGTTGTCTGGTCAATAGCTCTTGTATCTGAATAAATGGACAGTATGACTTTAGAAATAAAAAGGTCTTTATTTTTGTAGCTGATTCACCTCAATCATTTTACATCTTCTCTTCTCAAAAGCAGCAACTTGCCTCCCTCCTCCCTCACAATATTTTTTTCTCACATTCAAAGATGGCGCTGATGTAACAGCATTTCTTTGGTATGGAACAATCACAACAAAATTTATTTTGTTGAAAACATGTTAACAAAGTATCAAATTATTAAATTTATAGACTTTTGTGAAGAGTGGTTCCTGCCAAAATCAGTAGCCGCCATTGTTAGAGATCACCATTGCAACATGCTTTCGGCATTGATTCAAACAGACATTGGATGTGTTCTTGTGTTACAGCAGACAAAGTAGTTTCCACACGCTGCCAAAATTGATCTAGTGTATTAACTAGAGATGTAATCTGGGTCAATTATTGTGCAAACATTGACCACATGTATTCTACCTGTGAAAGATCCGGAGAGCGAGCCGGCCAAGGAAGTGACACAATCTTGCGATTGATGACGAAGCCTTGCAAAATGCATGTCACGTGTTTTCACCCGTTATCCTGTTTAAATATGACTTAGGGCAATCACTGAAGGTAAGGAAGTACAACTTGCTCCAACACCTTGGTGATGCAGCGCTGGATGTTTAAAGTACGGCATTGCGTACTAGAGGACTACAAGAATGATATCCAATACTGCCCCATAACACAATAGTCATTGCAGGACCAGTTTAACGGTGCATAATGTAGCTGTTCAGCATCCTCTCTCCACGGTGTCTATAGACTCGAATAAGACCATCGTGGTGTTGCAAACAGAATGGAATGAAATTATTTTCCTCGTCAGTAACGACAATTTCATTCCATTCTGTAATTCACATCCTTCTTTAATCGCACCATTGAAGGCGGGTCTGTGGTTCTGCGTCGAGGGAAGGCGAAGCAATAGACATCTTGTGGACAGACTAATCTGCTGTAAACGGTGTTGAATAGTACATGCAGAAACTGGATGATGCTTTACTGGCTGAATTTGCTGTCCTATGGTTCTTGATGTCACTGAGCGATCTGTCATTGCCATGTGCACAGTTTGCCTGTCATCACGTGAAGTTGTGCAATAAGGTGGATGCGATCGAACACATCAGTCTGTCGTACCCTCTTGCATACAGCGATCACATATCCGCATTACAGTTCACTTTTATTCCTCTATGGAACTCAGATACTTTATCAAAAAATGATCACTGTTTTCTACGAGGCGTAACTGGTCGCTTCTTTTTTTTGAAAAAAAAAACATTAAAAATACAATTGCCGAACTTGAAATCGATGAATTTTCCAAGCTTGAAATAGCACATTTAAGGGGTTCCACCGGCACGCGTGATGTGCTTCTGCACTGAGATTCTAATCATTTTCATACCTTACTTCCGCTAATACATATTGTAAATTTCATGTTATTTGCATTCTTCAATCAGGGTATTGCATTTACGGTGGCCAGCGGTTTACAAAATATTAAATTTATATTTAAGCCATTATGACTAGAAATTAAACTATTGTGATTCTGGGCAAGTGTTTTAATAGGAAATATTTCAATCGGAGTAGGGAGATGTCAAAAACGCTACGAGTTTAAATATTAATGTATAAAACAAAATGTTAGAGAGTAGGCTTCAATAGATAAACGCACAGCTCTTGTTGCCTTATTTTAAAAATATCAATTGCTTTAAATTATAATAAAATTAAATTAATTTGTTTCTTAATATTATTTACAATTATAATTAATTTAAAGAATTATATTACTTACAAATATTAAATAAAATTATTTGTTAATGCAAATAATTTAAAATTTTTAACACAAGTAAATAAATTATCTGATTTTAATTACCAATGATATTTAAACCTATTAAGGAAAATGTGTATTTATGCTTAGAGGTTGTCATTGATAGAGACTACACCTAAGAATAAAATATATATTGCTCATTATAATTATAGCACTTAACAGATATGAATTTTTAAATCGGAAAATGAAATAAATAAAATAAAGTCATCATTGTTTTTAACTCTTAATATTTTAAGAAAAGTGTATTCAATCGTTATAAAAATAATCTTAATTTTAAGAAAAATAAAATTAATTTTATATGTTTGGTTTTAGATTCATCAGTGAAGCTTAGGATAAAAACATATTAAAATTAAGCAGAACATTACAAAGAGAGAGAGAGAGAGATTTTGCTTTATTTATCAAATGTGTTTCATGGATATTCTTTTTATTATTCATTAAAATATATAGTTAAATGAGTTAAATTAAAGCTATATTTGTCAACACAATATTATAGCATATTTTTTTTTTCAATTTTTCAGCGGACCCATTTCCATAATCAGGAACTACATAATTTGAATATTAAATTTTAATTTTCCTTAGTGAAAAGAAAATTTATGATGTGTGTGTGTGCCTAGATAGATTAACTTATTTCACTTTGACTAAACATATAAATGGAATGTATATATATACGCTTAAAAATTACAGAACTGTATACTCTGTCCTTAATTTAATGATTAAGAAATTTTCAGTAATATTTCAAAATTTATTCTCTATTTATTTTTTTAGATACATAATACTTTTACAACATTGTGGTGCATTATTCATTGGTGATGAAAAAACTGACTGACAGAATCAGCTTCTATATTTTTGTCATCATTGAGAAATTGTAAGCCGTTGATCAAGACCACATCTTACAGCGGGAAACTCAAGAATAATGATGATGTACTCATAAAAGTTAAGTCTCTTTAAAGACAAGAACAAATTATCTTCAGAAAAGTGGACTGATTTTCGTATGTATTGCATGATTTTAGTTTCATACTTTGGCAGTATCACTTGAAAAATTGAGAAATCAAAAATTAGACATAGAAATATTTTAAATGTACAAAACAATTGAATATTAAATAAAAAAAAAGATTAATAAAGTGATAAAAGAGTAAAAAAGATAAAAAGATTAATAATTAAATCTTTTATAATAATTAAGCAGTAAATTTTCATTAATTAGTATGAATTAGTGCCAACGTGTTGGCGTTTGGCAATATGAACATTTACATTATCAAAAAGAAAATGACGGAACATGAAACAAACATAACAGGAATTCTAAGTTTTGATTTTATAATTATTTGCAATCACTCTTGTGAAACAGCACATCAAGTATGTTAATGCATTAAATATCAATTTTAATATATTAAATGCGTAATTGATAAATAAGAGTATAAATTTAATCTTATTAAAATATTCTCTAGATGGGTATCACAAAATTTTGCATTTTAGGTAACAAGTGGTGATTTAAATAATTTCATCCAATATCTGAGCTTTAAAATTTTTAGTTTTATGAAATATATTACAATAACAAAAACAATAAACACAAAATAATGTCAAAAAAAATTGTCTCCTATTAAAATTGACTCTATATCTGCCGTGAAATGCTCAAACAAAACGGAAAATAAAAGAGATATCGTGCTATTAGGAATAGATGACAAGTTTTTAGCAATTACCCTGATTATGGAAGATTAACCTAACTAAGCTTAATATAATAAAAAAATAAAATATTCATTCAGTTTACAACCGCAATATTTTTAACATCATTAATTGATTTTTTGTATAGTTAATTTTACAATTAAAATTAACTCTGTGATCAAAACACATAACTTTTTCAAATATTTTTAGTGTCATAATATTTTACTTGTATACATTGAATCCACATTATTTAACATCATATTGTTCCCTTATACAGCTTAATAATTATTAAAATTTAAGTGGGCTAAACAAATTTAAATTCTTTATATAACTTCAAATAGATAGATTGAAATCAAAAGTGAAAAAAAAATAAGTAAATAAAATTACATCTAGTAGAACAGTGTCGTCATAATCAGACTTTGTAAATCATTGTGAATCTGTAACGCAGAAAACAATTTGTGTTTGTGATTTTTTGTTATATATATATATATATATATATATATATATATATATATATATATATATATATATATATATATATATATATTGAATATTAAATATATTATTTACCAGTTTTCCTGCTAACCATTTATTATGCACTGCTAGAAAAAAAGAGAAGGACATATTTTAAAAATCATGCTTTAAATTTAGCGTAATTAATGTAATTTTTCTTTCTATTTTATTAACCTAATTTTTATTTTATTTTTAGTGAATGACTTTCATTTACCACTAACAAAATACTATAAAATAGCACTCAAGAATTGTTGGTCATGTAAAGGGATACCTTCAAAAATATTCTCATTTTGGAATTGGTAGTAGTTAAATATTATGAAAACCTTGCTCTTTTAATATGTCTTTCTTTCAAAAGATATAATTTATTGAACAATATCTTCAATTTTTGTGCACTTAAAATTCCTAGAGGGAAACCTTTAAATGAATTTCAGAAAGTCCAAATTGTGGTATATAAAGATCTGGGAAAAGGTCTAAGAGAAATTTTAAAGCACCTACACATCAGTCCAAACGCTGTGTTTCAAATTTCTTGAAAAATGTAAAGAGTCCGAGGAAAATAAATATTGGCAGACTTAAAAAATTGACTCTATGTAATCAGTGAAAAATATTTACAGAGCTTAAAAAACGCGTGGTAGCTTTGGAAAAGCACAAGACCCATCTAGCTTCAGACGTGTAAACAGAAGAAGACTTTACAACTACATAAAAAGATAGGATACGTTCATATTCAGAAAAAGAAAGTACCATCCTAAATATAATGAAAGGCGCATTGAGCAATGGCTGCTGTAGATCAAAGAACATATGTCTTTTACACACATGATAATCCGAATGAACTTCAGTTATTTTTATGTTGAAAAACAACCAATTTACATGGTCCAGGCGGTTGTCAATATTGTTGGCATTGTCTAGGTACACAAGATGAAACTTTTTTTTACATGAGGGAGACAGATAAGAGAAGACAGTTTATCGGTTTGGATATCAATTGGATAGGTTGGGAAGACCAATCTAATGTTTATGGAAAAAGACAGAAACTTACAGATTACATTCAAATTTTGAATTCAGAGCTTCTTCCCAGTGGCGCTGAGCTAGGTGGAGAAAATTGCATACTTCAACAATATGGAGCATCATATCAGCCGGCAAATGGTGTAAAAAATTGGTTTGAAACAAAAAATGTTCGGGTTTTGCCATAAACTACTAAATTTATAGACCTCAATATTGCTTAAAATATATGGCCAAAAACTGATCAGCATGTTTACACCAGACACAAGCAGTATGAATCTTTGATCGAACTTCGAGAAGCTTTAATTTGTGATTCGGACAAATTTTGTCAAACCAAAATTCAATCCTTATATTATTCAATGGTAAATAGAGGCATTGAAATAGTTAAAGAAAACGACAGAAGAATACCTTATTACACTCGTATACATAAATTAAGGTTAATGTAAGTTAAAGCAAAGAAAGAGACAGAAGCAAAACAAATGTGACTTATTTGTAAAGTCTATTAAACAAAAGGTAAAGAGCAAAAAAAAATACTATATATTTTACATCACTAATAAAAATTTCAATTTTTACTCCTTGGTGCAAATTTCAAAAGAGAACCTATTTATAAAACTAATATAATATGGTTGGTATGATGATCAATACATAGTATGCCCCCCAGACTATGCAATACAGGCCCTACAACAGCTAGGCATGCTAAATATAAAATTATCGATCTAATATTGAGGAATATTACACTACTCATCAAGGAATGCTCTCCGAAGTTCCAGTAGACATGTGGAAAGGGGTTGACGGTCTACAATCGTCAGCCAAGCATGTTCCACGCATGCTCTATTGGATTCAATCCGATGAGTATGCTGGCCTGTTCATACATGTGATATTCTCCTATTGAAGGCATTCGTCTCCAATGTTTCTATTGTGAGGACTGCCGTTGTTATCCATAAAGAGAAATACAGCACCCTTGGTGTCTTGAAACAAACGTACATGTTCTTCCAGAATGACATCCCGATACATGTGGCCTGTCATGGTAACATTTTGAACGTGCAGGTTAGTTCTGGAACCCAGAATAATTATGTTGTAAAAGTTTAAGGTTCTTACCTTATTTGAAAAAAAACATAGTGCCGTACTTTTTTCTAGCAGTGTGACTACGAAACAAATTACATTACTATAAAAGAACTTATCGTCAAATGTTTCAAAGTTTGATAACTTTCTCCAAAATATGAAGGGAAGAAGACTCCAGTTTTACAATTTCATTCAAACAAATTAATTAAAGTTATTGTTAATACTTCAATTTTTTAGTCACAAATAAAAATATAAAATGTGAGTTTAAATATAATAAAATATGTAACATGAGAGTAGCCACTAAGCTGCAACATTTGACAACATTCTTTACACAGATATAGTCAACATATTACAAAAGTACTTAGATAGTAATACAGAATTTTGTTCTACATGAAATTTTTTTCAGATGCTTTCATATTCTTTTTCTAATCATAGAAATCTAAATGATTTTAACTTTGAGGATATTACTCGGTCACATTTCTGCAGTATATTTAAAATATATGTAATACGATTTTTAATTTAATATTTTCGGGTTTTAAATACTAAAATATTTTGTCAAGAAATCCACAATGATTTTAATGATTGACAGTGTAATACATATAAATACAATGTTATAAATGCATAAAATATTTTGCAAAGTTTATCCCAGATCCAATATTAAGTTAAATGAAATAAATATATATTTAAGCTTTTTCAAATAGAATATTTTTAGACTGTCATTTACTTTATAAATTTGCTTTTTTACAAACAAAGTATGTAAGTCGTAAATTTAAGCTTCGTAACAATGGAATTCTATTAAAAAAATTTAAGCATTGGAAAGTTTATCATTTTAATTGGTAAAATAAAACACATAAATGGAACGAAAAAAATGCTTCTGTGCTCTAACCAATTTTTTATTACTAACACGTCAAGGAAATTAATTTATAACATAAAAATGAATTTAAAAAAACTTTATCGAATGTTTCAATCTTGTTTTTATGTCATCAGTAGCTCACGAAGTTTTCTTTAAAGGAATTAAATAATTTTTCAGCGTATAATAAATATATTATTTTCGCATCATTCATAACATTTCTATCCTGTTAAAAAGAATAATAATGAATGTTTACTTTTCTTGCATCTCTTTTGGTTTACCAACGCAACATTGAATTCTCTGAACCTTTGAGTTTTCCCATTAATGGCTGACACAAGCACTTCGAATTTTTTGACATCGTACTGTCGCGCGGTATACACAATATACAGTGAAAGTTAAAAATTCTATTTATCTCTGAAAAATAATTTTTAGGTTTAAAAATTTCGAAATTATCTGAAAATTTAAAAAAACAACACAATAAGATAATATTTTAATGAAGAAATTATTATTGCCAATAAAGTTAAAAAAATGCAATAAAACTAATTGTCTTCATTTGGATTGCTAACAGTTTCAGGCAATGGTCTGAATTTGTTGGTCCATTAAATATCATCAGCTCCGACCTGGTTTCTTTTGGCCAGCACTCACCCGTGGCCATAGTGTTCAGAGCTTGGACAACAAACAACCATGGGCGGCTTTTATTGGCCAACAGAAAACCAACTTGAACATCATAAGCCAAAATTTTGCCTGCAGTTTGTGTTTGCTGGGATCCTACTTTTTGATCACTTATTGCGAATCCTGCGTTTGTAGGAAATGCAACTGTTCTGTCATCTAAGTGACTAAAAAGCATGTCCCAGATGTTAGCAGGACTGTTGGCTGAATTGAGAGTTAGCTTAATTTTTTGATGCTGTATAGATTCAAAGCCTTTCTTATGTGGATGGTAATGAGGGCTATGTGTAGATTGGTGGCCTTATGAGTTGCAACGATATTTGTTGAGCAGAACTTGGTCTAATTAATTTTCCTTTGAGAAAGTCAAATTGGTTCCGATGAAAAAAAATTGATTCTTTGAAAATATGTTCAAACGTTTAGTTTTGTGTTTCTCTGGGAACCCAATCTTTGTTAATAGTTAGATTGGCCTATGGAATTTGATATTATTCATTGCATATCCTTCTTTGTGAAAGAATATCATGACCTCTTCTTTTAAACATTTGGTAAAGTACCAGAGTGTGAGGCATTTACTAAAAAAATTGAAGAAAAGATTCGGGAAATTATTGTTTATAATTTTAATTATAGTGTAATCTATTCCGTCATATCCAGGTGCTTTCCCGTCTTTTAACATTTTGGTGTCTCTTGCCATTTCTTCTTTGCTGAATAAAAAGTTCTTGGAAGCTTTACTGGAATTGATTAGATATGGTGTAGAGGAAGCTTTAGGAAAAAGTAAACCTAGGATGTCGTTTGCAATAGATGTCGTTGCAATAGTGTCCTTTAAGGTCGGTTGCATTTTGAATAAAATGTTCAGATGGTAGTACAGATGTCTTAAAGGCTGCTCTGTAACTTTGCCGTAAGGGTGTGTTGCTGCACTGCAAAAGTTCTTCCAGGCATTTTTCTTTGATGCTCGTAAAATTTTGTTGAAGTGGCCTCTTCTTTTAGAATGCCATAAGGTCTTTTTGGCTTCAGAGGAGCCATTTGAAATCTTGTTAATGCCTTCAATTCCGTTCTGAAGATGTCGCTGTTGAAAACACCCATATTGGTGTATATTTCAGGCAATTTAATTTTGTGTGTTTTCCGCGATGGCATATATTAAATATTAGATGTGGAAGTTTCCAGACCTTGTAAAGGTTTTGCATTTTGAGTAGAGATGATGAGTTCTGTG
This sequence comes from Latrodectus elegans, assembly GCA_030067965.1. Taxonomy (NCBI): domain Eukaryota; kingdom Metazoa; phylum Arthropoda; class Arachnida; order Araneae; family Theridiidae; genus Latrodectus; species Latrodectus elegans. The sequence goes on from CM057809.1 coordinate 118,473,700, forward strand.
ATGTGGGGCTTGAGTAAGTTCATAAAGTTTTATGGTTTCAAAACTTTGTTTTAAAGCGTTTAAAATACTTGAGATCTAATTCTTTTTTAAAGGAGATAAGTATACGTCGGTGTGATCAAATTTTTATTCATTTTCTAGGATTTTCCATTTAATGGTATTCGCCAAGTCTTCATTCGTTACGATTGATAAATCTGGTTACCTAGGGTGATAGTGATTAATAAATGTTGGCAGAGAATTCGATTTATTCAGGTTGAAAAGATAATTAGAAAGGATGAAGTCTAATGCTTCTTCCCCTCTAGAGTCATTGTGGTTATAGCCCCAGATTAGATTGAGGGTATTTAAATCTACTCTAATAATTGTTTGTTCTAGGTGATGTGATCTTAATCGAGTTTTCAGATCTTTGAGGGTTTTCGATAAGGCAGCTTCGTCTTCTGCTGATTTTCTTCTTTGTCATGAATTTGAAGGAAGACTACGTGGACAGGATCCATCTGTCATTATCTACCATTATTTTGATTCCAACGGCAGTTTCCGAGAAGTGAATAAAAACTAGTCTCAATTTGTTAAATGTATGAAAATTGCTGCTTTTTTATTGGAAGAAGTCCAATTGATCGAGTTGAAGAGGATGCATTGAGGACATAATGTTCTTAAACTATGAAGAAATAAATAGGATATTCTTTTGCCGTGATGGGCATATCTATTGGGAGTTTTGATTTTCTTAGGTTCCTTTTCATTATTTTTTATTGGTAGATAAGATAATAAAAATTTCATTGGAGTCCAGTTGGTATGTGGGTGACAACTGGTAGATTCGAAAATATTGAATACCGAAGTATTTCAGAAAAGTTTGATACTGAAAAGATATATAGAATATTCTTTTTTATAATTTAGATATTAAGGTAGGTTCAGGCTTGAAATGATGGATAAACTTTAGCTGGATATGAGTTTAGGTTGGTATATTTGATAATTAGTATAAGATTTTCTCTTTAAAAACTAATAATTTGTAGACTGATCAGTGGGAATGAGATGCAGAGTGATGAACGTTGTACTGAGTATCATGTCCTCTGTTTGAGATAGTGCAGTGGATACAGGCCATGTCATCGGATTGGCAATAAATCGAATATTGAGGTCTACTATAGTGAACACTATAAGCTTTATACTTTCATTATGCTTGGACCTTTCCGAAACGTTGGCAGTTTTTGCACCTAATGTAGCCGTAATGCTCCTTGAACTGATAAAGTATACATCGGTGTTATAATGTAATGGAGATTTGTTAGAAGCTTCTGGATCTGACGTTAAGACTAATTTATATGATTTGTTGTTGAGTTGGAGGTAAAAGCATAGAATATTTTACTGCTATGTTATCTTGTAACAGCTTACTAGAAGATGGTACCGGATGACACTTGGGTGGATCTGTAAAGAGATTATTTGTACAATAGCTCTTTTTAGTTTAACCAGAGAACGTGGAAAATTCATGCTTCAAATATTTGATTTATTAGAAGAAAGTGTGGATATTGTATGATGTTTTATTTTTGATTGGTGGTGCTAAGATCTTTTGGTCATTGTTAATATTGGTTGGTATATGCATTGTCACTGGATTCGATGGCCTCTGTTGTTTAGATGGGAATATGATAATCGGTCTTAAGAGAACTTTTGTGGTTTGATCAGCTTTGCTTGTATATATTGCAAAGCCAGTTTGAGTTTCTGTATTTTTAACATGTTTTCCTATTTCTTTTGTCACTGTTCTTTCAGATAGAGAGAAATCTGATATATTATCAAGAAGCTGCAAAAGTTCTTTTCTGACAGCAATCGCTAATTGTTTCTTATTTGTCTTTGAGTAGGTAATTAATAATCTGCACTTTTTGATATTCTGCTGTACCTCATAGCAACTTGTCTGGGAGGTTGTAGGCCATGGGTTCCCAAGCTTTTTTTCCTAGTGGACCACTTTCAAAGTTTTACTATTTTCGGTAGACCACCTGCTACTGCATTTCTCTACTCTATTCCCAAAACTCCTAAAAATATCACCCTAAATTGGGGGTGTTAAGGAAAAATGTAGCACATTTTCTTGTGTCCTATTTATTAAAATAATACCTGTGGTTACAGAAAATTATAAACATTATTACAAACAATCAACAATTGACAAAAAAAACAACAATGAGCTCTAAAATGTAAATCAACAATAAAAGACAGTCATACATTTAATGAGACAGTACACTTTGCAAGTCTCGACATATGGTATACAATTGTACTATTATCTATTGTTCTATTCAATTTTGTGTTTGAACTGAATCTCGAATATTTTTGAGTACCTACCCAGTGAAAGATGCTACCTGCCTACGTTGATAGCTAAATCCAAGCCAAAATTTTTGTTCTTTATTATAAAAACCAGAAAAGTTTTCGAGGTCCCCCACTTACAACTTGTGAGCCCCTGTTTTCTTTTCACATCTAGGTAGACCCCCGTGGGGTCTCCTATGAACCCCTGCGAGTCCACCTGGACCACTTTGTTAACCTACGTTGTAGACGAAGTCATTTGGTTAATATCCATTGTTTCGTATGATTCATTAATTTGCACGTCTTCAGCTAGAAACTGTCGATTCTGAAAATTATCAGTATCCTTCATGGTTGCTAAATAAATAGGTAGTTTTTCCCACTACTGTTGAGTTTATATATATATAAGATTAAGTATTATAAAATATAATAAAACCATAAATAAAAGCAGGATAAGGACCATTTCAAAATAAGTAGAAAATAGTCTGTTGATAGCTTGGAGGATGGTATGCCAAAGAAACTGGGATTGGTCACATACCCTCTACAGCACTGATCAGCGCAACAAAAATATTTCTAATTAATACTTTTTCCAATAATACTAAAAATTATAATTTTATGAGGTGGAGGGAAGGCCATATTTGTTATCCCAATTCATGCTCAATTCTGAATGAAGGAATGGTAATTTTCTTTTGGAACGGAATCAGGATATATATATATATATATATATATATATATATATATATATATATATATATATATATATATATATATATATATATATATATCTGTGTGTGTGTGGCTTTTGCTTTATTTTATATATTTTATTCTTTTCATATACATATTACTTGAATAAAATTAGAGTAATTAATAAACATCTGAGGAAAAAATGTAAGGGGGTTACTTTATGCTGAGTGTTAACCAAAAATAAAATACATGAAATAAGTTCATAAAGTAAATATGAGAAAAATAAAATAAAAATCGAATATATATAAAATATAGAAAGCTTATTATCAAAAAGCATAATGTAGCTGATTTTTAAATATTCAAAACTATTTAGGACCAATAACTGGGTGGGCTACTCAAAAATTTCAGGAATTGTCCAATTGAAATTACTATTTTGTATATTTACATTGTTTCAGCTAAATTAAAATTCTAAATTTATAGCGATATAGCAACAAAAATAGAAAATAAAGAAAAAATGAAATAAAATAAATGAAAGATATAAAAGGAGCATTACTTGATTTTATTTATTCATTTATGTTTACCATATACACTCACTTCCAAAAGTTAAGCATGGAGAGGAAAATACTAACTTCCGGAAGCTAATCAGAATTGAAGAGGAAGCAAATCGCTGCAGAGATAGATAGAAGTATGCAAATATGTTAGGTAACAGCCAATTGTGCTTTCCTGTCAAAAAATATGCAAAAAGGGCAGTCTTATAAGATACCAACTTTAATAAGGGTTACGGAAGATAATTCTAAGAGCTGATAGAAGGTGTTTAAAACTTTCGTGCAACTTGCTTCCAAGACAAATGTGTTTCTATGACTACCAGAAGACGAATAGAAGATTCTGATGTCTGGCGTGCTGTGGGGCGCATTGAAGCAGGACAGTCGATCTCAAATGTTGCTCGTTTCTTCGGCGTTCATCATTCTGCAATTTCACATTTATGGAAACAATTCCAAACCACACAGACAGTTTTCCGAAGGCCCGTAGCCGGTCGCCCAAGGGTTACAAATCCCACGGAAATTCGAAATATTGCGATTTTAGCCAAGCGGAGTGGCAGAGTGACCTCCACACGAGTGACATCTATGGTTACAGCGTCCATTGGTAAGGTTACATCTGCAGCTTCTGTACTCTTAAGATTACATGAGTGGACTGTACGCCCGGGTACCTCGAGTTTATGTTTGTCTACCCGTCTAATCAAGAGGGGCACGATTAAAGTTGTGCCGGGAACATGTTAATTGGACTGTGTCTGACTGGGGCAATGTCATGTTTACTGATGAGCCTATATTTGCTCTGGAGCAAGATGAAAAGCGTATAAGAATATGGCGTGAGCAAGGAACGCGCAATCAACCCCAAAACATAACCGAATATCACTCATTTCGAGGCGGAAACATTATGGTGTAGGCAGGGATTTCATTAGGATACTGCACCAACATTCACATCTTTAAACTATGCTCTCTGACAGCTGTCTAATATCAAAATGAAGCTCTAGATCCCATTGTAAGATCGTGCGCTGCAGCAGAAAAATGAGAGGCGCTTAGAAGAAGGATATATCTCATGTCTCTGCCATGATATGCGAGAAGAGTTGATTAAAATTTGATTTATTTATTGATTAATAGCGGGGATATTTAGTACTAAAAGGGTTAAGGTGGTAACGGAAAAAGTGATGTAGGGAAAGTAAAAAAAAATTTACCCTTAAAAGTAATAAATGAAAAAAATCGCACAGTTCATGCTTAATAACGCAGTAAAAGTACATTAATAGTTACGCAATGAAAGAGGCAGTGAGAAAAAGTCGAAAACAAGCAACGTAAGTATGATTATATACAAATATAAGGGGGGTTTTAGGAATTCTTAAAAACAAACTAATATTAAAAGTGAATTGAGCTTGACCTATCATTTTATTGATAAAAAATCAAGTTTTAAATAAAATTAAAATCTGACTGAAGTGGTAATTAGAGCGGGATCTATTAAGCGGTAATTAAAAGGGTTTAAGATACCAAGTTTACAGAAAGGCAATATATATGACATTAAAATGTCTAGAAAAATCTTAATAACTCCGGTCCTAAGTACTCTATTTACAGCATTTAATTATGTAGATACGCAAAAATATTGCGCGGATTGAAATGATACTTATCTATTAGTTTAACGGATAAATGAGAAGCAGTTTCCGGCCTTGGTTTAACGAAGGATTAGTCACCCAGGCCCACGTTATTTAAAAAAGAGTTAAATATATTGACATCTGTGAACTTACCTATTAGTTTAACTGCTCGTCTGTGATTATCTACGCTGTTGGTCTTTAGGAAAAATTCTTTTATTTTTTCAAAAATCTATAGTTTTGCTGAAAATTTAAAAAATCGAATTGTTTGATCTTCTTACTTCTTAGGCCTAAGACAAGGTTAGATATTCTTTTTTTCACCAGGTAGTTGTCCTTTCTATTATGTTGATCAGGTTGTGCATTTTTACACAGCAGTCACTCTGGTCATAGGTTCGGATAGAGCTAGTCTCGTTACTAGGGCATCTCTTTAAGCACTTACAGATTTCCTTAAGCTTTTACGTTGATTATTTCGGCAATAATGAGAAGAAATGGATTGAACAGTTTGAAATATTTCAAGCATTTTCGATTAGTTTCGCTATTGAATAAACTTTTGATTTATTTATATTTACCAAAAACTAGAACCCACCTACAGCAAGTGGGGACAAGGAAATCCAAGCCAGAATACTATATGTCCTGTGTGTAAATTAATAATGCTTCAAGGGGAGTATTAAGGGGGTTGAGATAATATTTGTTAGTCTGGTGAATATTCAACACAACATAGGGCACCATAATGTGTATCTTTTCATTTATTTTCCCTTTATGTTTACTTAAGACATGAACATAGTAAAATGTATTGATTGGTGTGAAATTGCAGATATTTCATTCGATGTTTAATTTAAAGAAATATTACATGAATTCATCATTATTTTTTATAGAATATATATATATATATATATATATATATATATATACTTCTTAAATGGTACCATATTCCTGTTCTAATTTCTGCACTTCAGAGTTATCCATTTGCAATACTTGTGAGTTTTTAACAACAGCACGAGATTGCATTAGAATATGTATTTATGCTAAAGATTTGCAAACTTTGTTTTGTCATCCCTAAATCTTTGGTTGTTGAAGTTGCCAAGCTTGGCTTTATGTTGTATTTCTTGAAATTTAATCTTAAATTATTGATTTTACTCATTTTAACTCTTAATGATAAAAGGATTCTTGGGAGTTTCAAATGTAAGGAGATAAAATACCTTTATTTTTTATGAACATTTCATTTTTTTTTCTTATAAACAGCTTAAAATAACCTGAACAGCTTAAGTAGATGTTCATTCATATTTTCACATTTCCTTAAAAACTGCTACGAACTTATATTATGCTTTGAAAATCATAGTTCGTTTTGCGATAGTTGGTTAAAGTTATGTCTTTCAAGACAATTTATTCTTAGACATTCATAAATGCACTCATGCTTACTCACTGCAAAAAAGTCCGTACTGAAGAATGCCACAGCAAACAGATGTTAAAATAAAAGATTCTTTTCGATTAATTTAATATTTGCTTTTCATTATTTAATGTTAAATTTTATTGCAGTGATAATAAGTATATTAACATATTATATTTCACTTTCACTTAAAAAGAAGCTTCAGCTAAAAATATAACCTGCAAACTTTTCATAACTACATTTCTCAAATCGGTAAAATTATAATATGAATTTACTATTCTCCTGTTCCCTGCAGAAGACATGCCTTAAAATATTTTTCTTTAATTTCTTACCGATCCACCTAAATTACGCGTAGTACAATTTTATCATTCTAAAAGGTCCATGTTACTTTGGGATTCAGTCATGCCCAATTCTTATGGTAAATGAAAAATTCTATGTAAAGTGAATCACAAAAGTTTGATTCATTAATCTCAATACAATACAGAAGATTGGTATGTTAAAATGAATAACTTACTGTATTCCTTCAAATTTTGAAGTATCTTTCCATAGATTTTAAGAAAAATCAGAGTTTAAAACAATTAGTTTGTTTCATAATAAACTTTTTCGAATATATAAAAAACTATTTTCATTTTTTTTCTGAATAAATTTTTACTATTAATACCCATTTCAAAGTAATTGGGAAAACGCATGGTTTAATGAAAATACTTTTAAGTATCATCAAATAAACGTCAACCAATGTGATTTGCTTCCAGCCCAATGACTTGCATTTTATCAAAAAATTTCAATCTGATAAAATAAAAAAAATGTAACAAACAGTTAAAAAGGGAAGGAGATATGGGATTAATTTAAAGAAACTGGGAATGTTAGACGCTTAACATCTCCTATTACTACAATAAATGATGACCACAATATTTCTTGTGAACACCCAGGATAAGAACAAACTCTTAGATTTTAGGCAACACAATGAAGGCGTTCAAGTCCAAAATTGATTTCTTCAGGAGGTCACTAAAGATCGTATTCCACTGGTATCAAATCGTAGTTTAAACATAAGAAAGTGAGTTGCTGAACATCCAGATTGGAGGCCATGTGATAAGCATCGAATCAGTTTGTCTCATAAAATTTGGAGTGTGTAAGTAATATCTATTGTTATAGAGAGTATTAGAACCCACAAAAATATAACCTCGAATTCCTCCTAGAAAATTTGCATTAAGCAGGAGTTTGTGCATGGCAGAAAAACAAAATACTCTTTGATTCTGCATATCATTTGCAAAGGCATTATAATCCAAAAGTATATTAACGTAATATTGATATTATGATGAAATGATTGGTGATTCCTTTTATTGAGTACATGATAACAAATCCCGAACATACTTGAAACTGAAACAGTACATCATAAAAATTAGACATAATGCTCACTTTTTTACATACTCGGAAGTTTCGTTGTCTTGAAATTAAAATCTCATTTTACTGTTTGGGACATGGAAAATGTAATTCTTACATTTTCCATGTCCCAAACAGGCATATATGTGTAAAAAAGTTTTCCAAAATTTTACCAATATCATTTACACATCCATTAAGGAAGTTATTCAAGTTAGTCTTTTATAAAAATCAAGTAAAATAGTGAACTTGTTTAAACACTCTCAAACAACACTTAATTCACAAATTCGCATTTGCATGTAACCAAATTCTTGTACTAAATCAGCTTTTAAAATTTTTCTAATTATCACGTTGAAATTCTAATTCAAAATTTTCTCGTCTTTTTTATCTGCATTGAATTTGTATATTTATCTGCATTGCATTTGTATTATATATTTATCCGACAATGTTTTTTTTTTCCAATTGTTTTTGCTTAGTTTTCTAATTTTTTTTTCGGTAATCAATGCACAACTCCAAACAGGCATATTCTAAACAGCTAAACTTTTGAGTGTATTTAGACAGGAATTAGTAATTTCAATTTTAATATATTTAATATAATACTCATACTTATATGTCATTGCAGAATAATTTTTATTTGGTATTCAAACATTTTCCATAAAAAAAATTATTCATTCTCTTAGAATTCACCATCAAATATCCCAAATAAAGGAACAACAAATAAAATAATAAAATATCTCTTTATTTTATTTTTTGTTCGAACAAATTAAATCAGATTGAAAGAAAATAAAAAATACAAGAAACGAAATTATTGAATTCTTCATTTTTGTACTTTATATTTAAATTATTAAAAAATTTTCGTAACTTTAAAATGAAGTCTCAAGTGCACACAATATATATGTATATATATATATATTTATGTATATATATACACACACACACAAGGTCCGACTATTTCCAGGACTCTAGGTATAACTCAGAAGATAAAAAAATCACACACAAAGCCATTTAATATGATTCGAAGTAATCTCCATCAGCCGTAATGTACATGTGTGTTTGGATGTACAAATTTCGGAAAGAAGTTTTAAAGTCCTCTTTTGGAATGCTGTTTTTGCTATTTTATTATGTTACAGTTTCTTGGTAACTTTGACATCCTGAAATCTTGTTCCCTTCACCGAATTTTTCAACTTATTTTTTGTTTCCTGTTTTAATTCCTGTTTCCACAGGATAAAGTCTGCGGGTGCTAGGTGTTGAGAGTATGGTGAATGCTAAATCTTAATGACACCATGCTGGGCATAGAATCCCCCTCAGGGTTTTACAATCTTTAGGCAAACACGGATGTCACAATCCCGAGGTACCCTAGTGATCTTTCCTCTTCTTTATTTTCTTCTGTCCTCTACTCTTCTGCTTTTTCTTCCTTTTCTCCCTCATTGTGGTTGCCTCGTAAGAGGTTGAGGGCTCCCCTTGTGTAGCTTTCGCCGCTTCGTTGCTATTAGCTACTCTTGAGGACTAAATCACCCACGTGTTTGCCGTGCGTAGAGACCCGTGTCCCTGGAAAGGAGGATCCTGGTAATTGAGGCCTCCTGAGACCAACACATTGCTTTGGCTTCTGCTTCAGGTAAACGGGAGGTGTGTTGTTGTCCTCAGCACATCAATCGGCTTTATGGATCAAGCGATCGGTACATCTACTGGGGGACTCGTTAAGGGTGGAGACCACTTCAGGGATGTACCGTGAGCATATAGGGACTGACTAGCATTGTTGCAGTTGATTTGCTGCATCCCCTTGTTGGGCTCCGTGGTGGGTGATGCCGTCTAGTCCCCGAATTTTCTAACAAACTATGTGGATAATACAATAAATTCTTCTCTCCGATGGGAGAAACAGGTATCAATGATCAATGCAAGGTATTTTATTGTGAAAAGAACTGAAGGAGGGTCTTTTCAATTTGTCTCACCATTTCTCATAGAGAAGAGTATTTCCTCTTATCTAGGAGAAATGAAAAACATACGAAGGTTACGATCTGGAGATATATTGGTTGAGATTGCTAATGAAAGACAAGCAATTTTGATAGAAACACTTAAAAAAATTGGCAATGTTGACGTTATTGTGCAGCCTCATATGACATTAAACTTCTCTAAGGGAGTAATTTCTGCGGCAGATCTGATATATACATCTACAGATGAAATTCTGGACAACTTAAAATCACAAATATTCTGTGCTGTCAAACGAATTACTCTTAAACGAGATGGTGTTTCTTTCAACACAAAACATCTGATTTTGACATTTTCAACTCCAGACTTGCCAGAACACATAAAAGTTGCATATATGAGATGTTCTGTAAGAGCGTATATACCACATCCGCTGCGCTGCTTTCAATGCCAACGCTTTGGCCATTCAAAAATAGCTTGCAGAAGTAAGCTGACGTGCGCTCGATGCTCTGATGTTGGCCACGATAGTATTACCTGTAATGTTAAAGAGGTTTCTGTCAACTGCAAAGGCGACCATCCTGCTTACTTACGATCTTGCCCAGCATGGCAGTTGGAAAAAGAAATTACTACCGTTAAAATAAAAAATAATTTGTCATATCCAGAGGCTCGACGAATTGTTGCCTCACGTACACCACAGGTAGGTATTAGTTATGCAGCTGCCGCTAAGAAAGTCACCAGATCTTGCTGCACGCAAACTGATGCTATTTCGCAGCCTTCCACTTCGCCATCTCCCAAATCAAAGGAAACAAAATCTTCAACCGTTATGCCAAAACTAACTTTTGTAAAATCAAGAGCATCCCAAGCAAAAAAATTAAAACTTGCAATAGAAGGCGTTCGTAAGTCTTCCTTGACAGAAAGAAAAGTGAAGATAGCATTGCATGAAGATACCGTGAAACTCTATCGCTCTGATGGTGATAGCTTCGAGGATTCATCAGAGACTCAGATGAGCACTGCTGGTGAAAAACATTCATCCTATTAATGCCTTCCTTTGTTTCATGGAATTGTCGAGGTTTTCGTTCTCAAATTGACGACGTCAAACCCGTTATCTCTCGCTACAACCCCGCATGTGTGGCTCTCCAGGAAACATTCCTGAAGCCCGCTGTTAACATCACACTGCGTGGGTTTCAATGCTTTAGAAAGGATAAAAGTGGTGATGCGTCTGTATCTGGAGGAGTTTATAAATTCACATCAAACTCATATTCAAGTACAGAACATCCACTAAGAGCTAGACTACAAGCTGTAGCAGTGAAAATTCACGTAACATGTCTTATCACGGTTTGCAGCCTGTATTTACCACCACAAGACGTCGTAAATTCAGAGGAACTAAATAATTTAATTGACCAACTCCCAGCTCTATATGTACTTCTCGGTGATTTCAATGGCCATAATACTCTGTGGGGTAGTGAAGATACGAATTCTCACGGTCGTCAGATAGAGCAGTTCATATCTGACAATTGCCTCTGTCTGCTAAATACCGATGAGAAAACTTATTTCCACGAACCAACACGGACATTTCACTCTCACGACCTAGCTATTTGTTCTCCATCACTCTTGCCATTGCTCAATTTTGAAGTTGGAAATGAACTTTACAACAGTGATCATTTCCCTCTAATCGTGTCTCAGGCTGGAAATAATAGTGTGTGTCACAACCCACCTAATTATGTGTACAGTCGAGCCGATTGGACACTTTTCACACAATTGGCTGTGATCAGTGAGACAAGAGTTAAGACAGATATGATAGATGATGCCGTTAAATATGTCACCGACACAATAATCCGAGCTGTGGATGTTGCTATCCCAAAAAATTGCATCATCCCATATAAACACAGGAAACCCTGGTGGAATGAAACATGACAACTCTCTTATAAGAAACAATGGAAGCAATGGAATATATTCCGATGATACCCTACTACGGAGAATCTTGTTGTTTTTAAAAAAGCCAAATCTCAAGCTCAAGTGTTAGACGTCAGAGTCAAAGAGAATCTTGGATTCGCTATGTGTTGTCAATCAATTCATCGGCAACAAGCAAACAATTATGGAGGAAAGTTAAAGCAGCCAATGGTATTTATCAGGATTATTCCATTCCTGTATTAAAAACCGGAGCTGCAATACACTCCTCAGCTGTAGATATTGCTAATGTCATCGGTGAAACCTTTGCCTGTGTTTCCAGCTCTGATTTATATAATCCTACTTTTCTAAGGATTAAAAGAATCGCTGAGTGGACACCTCTAAGCTTTCATGATCGACATATTCGATCCTATAATTGTGATTTTGAACTGTCAGAATTGAAGTCTGCTTTATCTAAAGCAAACGACACTAGCCCAGAACCAGAAGGAATCTCGTATCAAATGCTCCGTCATTTAAATCATGATTCTTAATTAAACATACTTTCATTGTTTAATAGAATCTGGACTAGGCATGCTTATCCTACATCCAGGAGAGAAGAGATAGTGATTCCAATATTGAAACCTGGCAAGGATTCATCTGACCCTCTGAGTTATCGTCCAATAGCTCTCACGAGTTGCTTGTGCAAAACTTTTGAGCTTATGATCAATGCTAGACTCATTTACATCTTAGAGAAGAATAATTGCATACCTCTTCATCAAAGCGGATTTCGAAGAGGACGATCCACTATTGATAACGTAGTAGATCTGGAATCTCAAATTCGAAATGCTTTCGTGAGGAGAAACCATCTTATTGCAATTTTCTTCCATATTGAGAAAGCATACGATCGTACGTGGCGTTATGGCGTTCTCCATAATATGCATAATCTTGGATATAAGGGTAATCTTCCAATATTTATACAGAATTTCCTAACCACTAGGCTTTTTAAAGTACGTGTTGGAACTACAATTTCCAATACTTTTACTCAAGCTGAGGGTGTCCCTCAATGTAGTGTTTTAAGCGTAACCCTTTTTAACCTTTTCATCAATAACATACTTCATCAGTTACCATCTTCTGTTCATAGTAATTTATATGTCGATGATTTACAATTTTCTTATCAGGGTTCAAACATGAATATAATTGAGATGAAATTACAAACAGCTGTAAACAATCTAACTACTTGGTGTGAACGAAATGGTCTTAGTATATCTCCTAGTAAGAGTTGCTGTGTCCATTTCTGTAGGAAAACTAGTCTTCATCCCGATCCTGTACTTCACATAAGCAATAGACCTATTCCTGTGGTCAATGAGATAAAATTCCTCGGTGTAATTTTCGATAAGAGGTTAACTTTCCTTCCGCATACTTTATATCTGCGGAAGAAGTGTGAGCGATTGCTCAATATTCTCTAGGTGTTGTCGAATACATTTTGGGGTGCAGATCGCACTTCATTGCTCCGAATTTATCAATCAATCATTTTATCTCTTATTGACTATGGTTGTGTTGCTTATGGATCGGCTAGATCTTCCATTTTACGCAGATTGGACACCGTCCACCACTCTGCTCTAAGCATTTGTTGTGGAGCACTTCGTACATCACCTGTCCAGAGTTTATATGTAATCTGCCAACAGTTACCATTAGAAATGCGGCGGATACAGGTGTCTCTTAATTATTATTCTAAAACCATATCCACTCCTCATGATCCCTTACGTTCCACGATTCAAGTGCTGCGCTTAAGAGATTATATAAGGCTAGACCATCAAACATTCCAACTTTTCTCTGTCGTATTAAATATATTATTTTGCTTTCTGACCTATGTGATGTCCGAATCGAATCTACCAACCTTTTCGCACATCCCTCTTGGTATGATCCACACATAATTGTGCTGAATCCCTTTGGAAGTAATAAAAAATCAGACACAAATACTGCTATTCTTCAACAGCTTTATTCATTCCATCGCTATCAGTATACTATGTACACTCCAGTATTTACGGATGGATCCAAATGTCCAGGATCAGTTGGTTGTGGAGTTTATCTTTATGGTACCTCCTACAGTTATAGTCTTCACAAATCATGCTCCATCTTCACCACTGAGGCTACGGCTGTATACCGAGCAATTCAGCTGCTATAAACTAAAAATGAACGTAAATTCTGTGTGTACACTGACAGTAAGTGTGTATTAGAAGCTTTGAAGAATAACAACTATAATTGCCATCCAGTTGTGTCTAAGATATCCAAATTAATTGATTCTGTTACTAACAAGGGATTTGAGATACTGTTTTGTTGGATTCCAAGCCACATAGGAATAGATGGCAATGAGGAAGCTGATGCTGCCGCTAAATCTGCATCTACTTCCATTTTTACTTCAATACCATCAATGGACATGAGAAAAGGATTCAAACATTTCATATATTCTCTTTGGCAGGAATCCTGGAACCTGCAAGTCAGCAACAAGCTCCATTCTATATTTTCATACATCATTCCATTATCTGTTTTATCTCCACGAAGCGCAGATGTCAGACTGACTCGCCTTCGAATTGGTCACACGCGTTTCACCCACAAACATTTGATTTTAAGTGATCTCCAACCATGGTGTGAAAAGTGTGATGAGCCATTCACAGTATATCATATTTTAACTGTGTGCCCAGATTTTAACCATCAGCGTTTTAGATATTTTAACAGTAACATTTTAACATTAGAATATCTGCTTGGGGTACCTCCCCATCGCAATCTATTTGCATTTTTAAAAGAAATAGTTTTTATGAATTTTATCTAATTTAGTAATATTTTATTCAAATTTCAAATTTTTAACTTTATAGATGTGTATATTGTATATTTACATACTTTTAATGAACATTTTAACTATATTTCTGTTTTATGCTTTTAATGGGTTAAAGAACTGGTGAATAGTGTCTTGTGATTGGCGCAGCTTGTCCTTATCTGGACCTTGCGCCATTAAACCAAACCAACCAACCAACCAACCAACCTGGGCTTAGAATCGTTTCAAAGGGCGATGTGTGGGCGGGCATAGCCATGTAGCAGAAGCCAATTACCATTTTGTTGAAAATGAAGCCTCACTTTACGAATTCACTTTTGAAGTCAGTGCAGAGCTTGTGTGTAAAATTGTCCATTGATAGTCATGTTGAGAGATAGGAATTCATGATGAATGAGCCCGTCGCAGTCGAAGAAGGCGATTAACTTGACCTTAATTTTGGACCTTTCAAATCGAAATTTTTTCAACCTGGTGAACTCGGAGACCACCATTCGCTGCTTTGATATTTGATTCCAAGGTCATATTAATAACACCAATGCTCGTTTTCCATGACTATCCTATCCAAGAGCACATGATCAGCAACAGCGTTGTCGGTAAGTTCGCTACATGCGCACAGATTCAATTGCTTTTGCTCGTCCCTTAAATGTGAGGCAAATTTTGGAACAAATTTTGTGCTTACCTATCTCTTGCGTCAAAATTCGGAGAACCGTCTCTTTGTCCCAGTTCAATTCATCGACTAGTATTCGAATAGTCAATCGATGATTTCACTTTATCGTGAACTTTTTCAATTGGTTCTGGTGTGCGTACGGACTGCGGCCGACCTGCATGTGGATCATCTTCAACGCTTTCAAGCCTGTCCCGAATGCATTTAAGCCATTCAAAAGCTCTTGACTGGGATAATAATTCCTTCCCGTAAACTTGTTAAACTATATTGTAAGTTTCCGCAGCTGTCTTGCCCAATTATAAGCAAAAAATTTAATGTTAAGATTTTGTGATTCATTTTTTCACTTCAACTTTAATGGGCCACTAGAGCTCTTTACTTCAGAATGACACCAATTGCACTCCACATGTACAAGAAAATGCTCTTCAATAAACTATCATTAGCACCGTTTTCTGCGTTTCCGTTCTCTTACATTTATGTCAGTCCTGAAAATTATAATAGCCGTACACATTTATATATATACCATTACTTAAAAATAATCTTATAGATTGAATTTTATTATTTGCATTGTAAAATTTAAAATTGTAGCTAAACTTGTTATGCAAAACAAATTTTAAGTTGAATATTATTCAATTTAATATCTGTGAATTATTTAATAATTGATAAATATTGTTGAAATAATATAATGAAAAATATATCATCTTTAATGAAGGATTTTATTCACGCTTCTTACTAATGCGTGAATATAAATACAAAAAAGAAAACCATAAATGAACAGTAAACAAGGAACAGAGAGAAAATTAATATATATATAAATTATATATATATATATACTTGAACTTTTCTATTTATATAAATCTCTATTTTTCTGCACGAATAGCTCTAAAGTTGCAGTTAAATCAATACCTATATAGAAATTGAAAGCAGCTTAAAAGGAGCAATACTTTTTTAATCGGATACCTATATGTAATCCATGGGACTCTTAAAGATAATCTTGGTGAATTGACAGATATATATATCTTATAAAATATGCAAGATATAGAGTGTATATATATATATATATATTTATTTTGTAACTAAAATCTTTTACATAAAACTAAAAATTTGTAACTTTCTAACAGATGAATTTTTCTCAAATTGTAGATCCCTTAAAGAGTGATTCATTAGAAATAATATTTATAGACAATGACAAGAATTGAAATCTTACAGGTCAGTGATTATATCATTCGATTGTCTTATAGTCAGCGCTCATGCACTTGTGATTAAAATAATTTCAATAAAATATATGTGTTCTACTTTATAATTGTTGCTCAAAGTGCATTACATTAATCGTCAGTGATAAGTAAAGCTTGGCGAAGCAGCCATTTAAATTAGTCATGCAATCATTTACATACTTCGATCTGTTTTTTTTTTTTTTTACCAGAAGTTTTGTCTTATCTATTTAGCTATCGACTTAAAAATTAATTCACGAAGATAGACGATAAAATTAAGTCAGTAAAATGTTATCAAAAATTCTTGGAAAGTTTTAGTTGGTTCATGTGTGTAAAGGCTATATTAATAATATTGAACTAATAGCTTTCCGACAGAAATACGTATTATGGTTATAATATTTATCAGAGGAATGCACTCAATGATATTTAAAAAAAATTGCATTTTCATACATTAGTATTGCTGATGATGTGAAAAATGCCATTACTTAAAAATAATCTTGTGGATAGAATTTTATTAATTTGATAGTAAAATTTAAAATTGTAGCTAAAATTGATAAATATTGTTGAAATAATATAATTTGTAAACTATTAAAAATAGGTTATCTTTATAGAATAATTTTATTCACACTTCATACCAATGCACGAATACAAATACAGAAAAACCATAAATCAACAGTTAACAAGGAACACAGGAAAAATGTAATATATATATATATATATATATATATTCTAAAACAGTTCTATTGGCATACGCCTTCGTTTTTTTCCCTTCATGAATAGCTCTAAAATTGCAGTTAGATCAGTGATTCTCAGCCTGTGGGCGCGCCCCTTAGGCGTGAGCGAGCACACTAATTGGGGGCGAGCATATCCAAGAGAAAATGTTATGTAAAAAAATTGATTAAGTGACTAATAGGAAAAAACACACATACAAAACAAAATACATTTCCACATATGTAATAATTAACTTATTAAATTAAAACGACTTACTAAATTAAAAACAAATTTAATAATTATTAGTAATTTCCTTGGGCCTGTCTTTCAGAGCAAAGTTTTTCGTAAGAGGTTTTAATAATAGAAATAGACAATCTCAGTTCTTTTCCTATATTTAGCTGAGGTCTATATTTAGTCTTCAAAGAATCACCGCAGAAAATCCAGTTTCACAAAGGTCAGATATTGAAAATGGTAAGTAAAATGCAATACGTCCTTGTTTTCAGTGCAGAAAACTCATCATCCAGTCCTGCCCTAAATTCAAAGAGTGATTTATTACTCAATTGTTTTTTTGTTTCGCCGCTTGCCGTGAAGTCTATGAAGGTTCCTTTCTCTTCAATTGCGAGTCGTACAGGAGTATTTTGAAATGGATCCCTCAGCCACTTGTAACTTGATATCAGTTTGTCGTCAGCAAGAAAGTACTTTTTAAAATTCTTTGCTAGCATTGCTAAAGCATTTTCAATGTTTACAAAAACAACTTTTACATGTTCTTCAGCCTTGTAATTTTTAACACAATCATTCAAATTTGAAAATATTGTTAAGATTTCTTGCTTTAAATTTCTGTTCCACAGTTCCAATTTCTTACAAAAAGAGTTAATTTTATCACTCGTATCCAATATATATGTATTTGCTCCTTGCAGTTGAAGATTCATTTTATTTAATTTCTTGAATATGTCGACCATGTAGCTCAATTTCATCACAAATAAACTATCGCGAAAATTCTCAGCCTCCG
This sequence comes from Latrodectus elegans, assembly GCA_030067965.1. Taxonomy (NCBI): domain Eukaryota; kingdom Metazoa; phylum Arthropoda; class Arachnida; order Araneae; family Theridiidae; genus Latrodectus; species Latrodectus elegans. The sequence continues at coordinate 118,491,773 of CM057809.1, forward strand.
GTCTGTTTACATCTTCTAGGAAAACGGCGATTTCTACTCTTAATTAACACGTTGCAAAAATTTACCTCATGATAACCATCTTGCCTTGCAATAATACTGCAACGCTTAATGTACTGCACTCATGTCTTTGCAAAGTGCGGAAAAGATTCTTGACTTCAAGGGTCTCATTTTTATATAATTTACTACGGTTACAACTATAGTTAACACAATACATCCAGGACTCATTTCTTTGGAATCCAACGCATCTCTGTATATCATGCAATATGTCCAGAAGAACTGTGGCGATTTTAGTTTCACTAGTGCTTGAATACTTTAGAATCTTCCTGACATAGAACGAGCACTATCGATGCATATTCCGACGCAATTTTTCCATTCTATATTTGCTTCGTTCATAAAATCATTTAAGATAGCAATTTAGGTAACTGCTGTTGCTTTGAGTTCTATTGGTTTGCAGAAAAATAATTCTTTTACTATTGACAAATCATCACAAAATCTAATATCAGCAATGAAATGAGCATCTTCATTACTGTTTGTTTTTTATTACATCGAGTTGTCTTGAAAACAATTTGTCAAGCAACTTCGACAAAAGCTGACTCTCTACATCTCCATCTATATCAGCAATTCGATGGGCAACAGTATCATTTGAAAGAAATATAGATGGAAAATGTATTGAAAAATTATCTTCAAACATAATTTCTAAAATCTCAATTGCGGCTGGCAAAATAAGCTCTTCACCAATGGTGTGAGGCTTTTTACATTTGGCTATTTTATATGAATCTTTGTAAGACGCAATTAAAGCTTATTCATTCACAGACAAAAAATTTTTATACAATATGTTTTACTTTTGTTATGATTTTAATTTTAATTCCAAAAATTCTCTGTTTTTTTACGTACTCACTATGAAGAGTTTCCAAATGTCGTTCAAGTATATTAGGTTTCATGCCATTTTTCCAACATTTTTGAGCAAATTATACACAGGGACGTTTCTCCTTCATTTACTTCAGTACTAGTGAAACCAAAATTTAAGTATTCTTGAGAATACTTTCTTAATTTTATTTTCGGAACCACACTCTTCGGTGTACTTGTTGAAGTTTGTCTATCGTCTAATGCTTTCTTACTCTCGCTTAAAAATTTAATCATAATTCTGCATAAGTCAACTGCAGTGAATATTTAATACGGTGAAATACAATTACCCGAAAATATATATAACATACACATTCAGAATAGATTCAATAGCAATAAAAGGATCAAATTGAATGAGATTGTTTGGAATTGAAAATGGCGTCATAGAACTTTCTCCTTCTCCCTGTGAGCAAACGTTTGTTCACATCTGCGCAAGTTTCTGACTTAACTTTTAAGCTGACCAGACAAAATGAAACATCTCTTCAAACCGTGAGAATGCTGAACATGGCAGATCAAAGGAGAAATAAAAAGGCATAGAATTCTTGTTTTTCAATGCTGACAATCGGTGTTGAAATATGTATATAAATTTCCGTATTCTTGGTAATTTGCAAAATTTAAAATTAAGGTTATAGTGTAGATTTAGCCCACAAATACTCAAAATACATAATCATTGTATACATTTTATTGTATTCTGTGGTGAGGGGGTGCAATGAAAATTATGATTGAATATTGGACCGTGAATACTAAAAGGTTGAGAAACACTGAAGGTTAATCAATACCTAGGAAATAAAAGGAAGTATATAATGGAGCAATTCATTTTCACACGAATACTTATTTGTAATCGATGTGGCTTAAGGATAATTCTGGGGAATTGACAGATTTATATCTCTTAAAATAGGAAAGAAAGAGTGCTTGAATTCCAGTTAAATTTATATTCGAAGAAACAAATTACTATAACTAAAGATATCTATTAGGATGTTTACAACACTGAACCCCCCCCCTTCACATATTTAGCTATGCTTGCAAAATGATTGTCGCAAATATGTTTCACAGGCCTCAGAATAATTGAACTTATTTTAAAGGGCGAAAATAACTTCTCAAAAACTGCTGCTTTTTATATTCCTTTGATTACAGATGCGTGCCTTATGTATATATATATATATATATATATATATATATATATATATATATATATATATATATATATATATATATATATATATACACTACTGGACATTCAAATTGCTACATCAGGGAGAAATGCAGATAACAAAATGATATTTATTGGACAAATATATTATACTAGAAATAACAAGTGACTAAATTTTCAAAAAAATTGGCTGGATAGATCCTGAGAAATCTCTGGAAGTAATAATAGCAGTTATACTCCTGGGCATTGAATCAAACACAGATTGGATTGCATGTACAGGTACAGATGCCCATGCAGATTCAACACGATGCCACAGTTCATCAACCGTAGTGACTGGCGTTTGGTGACGAGCCAGTCGCTCGGCAATCATTGACCAGACGTTTTCTATTGGTGAAAGTTCTGGAGAACGTGCTGGCCAGGGCAACAGCCGAACATGTTCCGTATCAAGGAAGATCCGTACAATACCGGCAACATGCGGTCGGGCATTATCCTACTGAAACGTAGGGTTTCGCAGGGCTCGAATAAGGAGTAGAGCTACGGGTCGTAACACACCGCAAATGTAACGTGCACTGTTCAAAGCACCTTCAATGCGAACAAGAGGTGACCGAGACGTGTATCCAATAGCACCGAATACCATCACGCCAGGTGATGGGTTTAGTATGACGATGATGAATGCACGCTACCAGTGTGCGTTCACCACGATGCCGCAAAACATGGATGCGACCATCATTATTATGTACACAGAACCTGGATTCATCTGAAAAGATGACCTCTCGCCATTCATGCGCCCAGGTTTGTCGTTGATCACACCATTGAAGACGCTCTTGTCTATGACGCAGCGTCAAGGGAAGCCGCAGCCATGGTGTCCGAGCTGAGAGTCCATGCTGCTGCAAACGTCGTCGAGCTGTTCGTGCAGACACTTGTTTTCTTCCAAACAACCCCGTTTCTTGACTCACGGCTCGTGACGTGGTTGTACGATCCATTACGGCCATGCGGATAATATGCCTGTCTTTTTGGCTGCTAGTGATAGGTGGCCGTTGAGATCCCGCATTGCGTTCCGTATTACCGTCCTGAACCCATCGGTTCCATATTCTGCTAACAGTCATTGGATCTCGACCGACGCGAGCAGCAATACTGCGATAAGATAAACCGCAATACCGGTACGTTAAAATTCAACCTTTATCAAAGTCAGAAACGTGTTGGTACGCATTTCTCCTTCTTACAGGAGGCATGACAACAACGTTCAAATTCAATTTGTGTATGAGGAACCGGGTGAACAATTTCCTCATTTAAACACAATGTAGGTGTCGCTTCTGGCGCCTGCTTTGTCTGAATGCGCTGAGAAGCTAATCAGTTGCATATCACAGCACCTTCTTCCTTTCGTATAAATTTCACGTCTGTAGCATGTCGCCTTCTTGGTGTAGCAATTTTAATGTCCAGTAGTGTAGAATATTGATTTTCTAAAAATTTTGACATTGATAAACACTCTTTCATTTGTTCCATTTTGTTTGGAATGCAAAAACATCTCACGCAAGTGTTTTCGAGTCTGAATAATGACGCACCATTCATTTCGATTTCATTCTAGTAGAAAAGGAATGGACACATCTTTGGCAGATTATAAAACGTGAGTTGCAGAAGGAAGGAATAAGGGTCCAGAAATTGGAAAAGCAGGATACAATTAATGAAAAGACACCACGAATCTATTAATAAAGAGCCATGAAATATTTTCCAAATCTTATCAATTAATTTTTATCCAAAAGGAAATCTTGCATTTGAAATACAGTTTTTGCTCCTTAACAAATGTTTTTCTAAATGCCAATGCAATATATTTATTTCTTAGACTTTACATTACTGAAACTCATCAGACTCCTTAGAATCGGTTGCTTTTATTCAAGAAACACTGAAATGTATAGAGAGATATATAAGAAATAGCTTTCAAAATCTTTATACTGTTTTCCAATGGATCATTTTGCGATTTTAAAATTGCCTGCATATTTGTCAGAGAAAAATATTTATTAATTATTTTGTGCCTACTCTCATAATTGAAAAAAAAATAAAAGTAATGCACTAAAAAGAGTGTATAGAAAAATATTTAATTGGAATAATAGTTATTGTAAGGTATTCAGATGCAACTAAACAGAGGATAATGATACAAATATTTTTTTCTTGTTGAATGATTAGGGAAAATAAGATTTTGTATGGTTTATAGAAATAAAATATATTATATATAATATATAAGAGTATAAATATATTAATATATATATATATATATATATATATATATATATATATATATATATATATATATATATATATATATATATATATATATATATATATATATATATATATATATATATATATATATAAGTATTTAAATCACACTTTTATAGCACTTGATTTTTGCTATTATCAAATGAAAATAAAATTATCTTGGAATATGCAGAAGTTAAGACTTTTCAAATAAAATGAATTAAAATAATAATTCCAAGTCATTCAGTTTGGAAGGAATAACCAAAACTGATAATTATATATATATATATATATATATATATATATATATATATATATATATATATATATATATATATATATATATATATATATATATATATAGTGTGTGTGTGTGTGTGCGTGTGTGTGTGTGTGTGCATGCGTGTATGTGTGTGAGTGTTATGAAATTAATACATATTTTTATATTAAACGATGTTATATTTTTTAAAATGAAGACCATGAAATCATAGATCTATCTCAGTTGAATACTTTTATCATTGCAAGGAATCAAAATTTGTATCAACTTCACTAACTCCTTCAAATCTTAAAATCTTGTATTGAAGCATACATTATTTGCCTACAATCATTGATTTTTCTACATATTTATTTATTCTTTATTTTAATAGAAGTAAATATATTTTATGAACATTTCCCATTTAATTTGTCAATCCAATTGTTTTTAAGTTTGCAATATTTGAAAATTTCTGGATGACAAAAAGAAAATTTAAAATGTTTGATCTTAGTCAAGTTGGCAAACAATGGATTTTCATCAGTTTATAAATACTAACTGATGAAAAATCAGTCTATTATTAATCCTTGCAAATACTTTTTATTCGAAGTTTCATAGTTAAAGATAGAGGAGATTCTTCGAAATCTAGAATAATTTATTAAGGTACATTTTTACCAGAAAAATGTATTATTAGTGATTTGAATTTTTGGAGCTATAAGGATATCTAGAAATATAAAGTGAACTTGAAGAAATGCATAGTAAATACATTACTCTCATTGAATGCTAAGTATAATCTACAAAATGCTTAGTATATTCGACAAAAGTTATAAGGCATTTGTCACTGAAAATGTAATGCTAGTAATTTTCGCAAATGTGGTAGTGCAAATAATTTAACAAATACTGAGTCTTTAAAATTTATTACTTTCAAAAATACGGATTGATTAGTATGTTACTCATGTAATTTAATAAATCATAGTTTATATAAATATATATATATATATATATATATATATATATATATATATATATATATATATATATATATATATATATATATATATAGTTTAGTTACGTATATAATAATTCATTTTTTAAAACTCAATTAAATATAAATTATCAAGATTCAATCACTTTATCAAATTAGTCTCAACAATATTTAAAATCGTCCTTTCCAGTCTATCTCACTCACACAAATTTAACTATTTGTTATCTGATTTTGCCAATTATAATATTTGTGAAAACAGTACATACATAATATAGTAAATGTTTCCTTATCCTGAAATTAAAGTGTCCAATGGACCACCAATTAACATTCTTTGAGTTATACATATATATTCGAAAAGAAGCATTTTTACTTAGAGCGTGTAAAAAAAGACTACTAATATCACATGAGTATTAAACACCAATCTTTTATAACATCCATTCTCTGTATTACTTTTAATAGAACCACATTTCATGAATGCACATCATTGAAAGACGAGTTGGAAGAAAATTATTTTAGATGTAAAACGATTCAAATATAATGGAAGCTCGGTCTGTCACCATATGCTGTTTGATTAATCCTTAAAATCAGTCTTGGAATAACTCCTTTTTGAACTATAGAAATAGGAATTTTTCAAGAATGATTTGCTATCAATGCTTTTATTTGCTCTTGCTAATAAACTTTTTAACTCAAATTTGTTTTATCATTAGACTACTTATTGAACCAACAGCAATTAGAAAGGTTCCTGAAAAATAAAAGAACAATATACGTACTAAAGTTTGAGCTTCCAAATCAAGTAATCGAATTACCGATTCCTTTAATCATGTAAACATACAAAATAATTTACCAAAGTAAGCAAATTAATTTCTCTTCTGTTTTTATTTAAGCGATTGACAAATCAAAATAATCATAAGAACATTTTTCCCAAAATTTTTAAATTTAGTGAATACCCAGCACGAAACATACATCCATACATCTATAGTAACAATGTCATAAAATTACATTTTCGCAGCTATAGAAATTTTATTTCGAAGATTAATATACTGCAAGGGGATTTTCAAATAAAACTGAATGCTGGTTTTATTCAAAATTTTTATAGAACTAATTACATTGCTGATCACCCAAATTGCAATACCCAGAAAGACAAGAGATATCATAACAAAATTTAATTTGTAGATAACATGTTGACCAAGTATGAAATGATTAAATTTATAAATTTCTGTCAAGTGTAGTTCCTGCCAAAATAAGTAGCCATCATCGATGGAGATCACCTCTGCCCTACGTCTCGGTACTGACTGAAAGAGACATTGGATGTTTTTTTATGGTGCAGCAGAGGCCAAGCAGCTTCCACACGTTGCCAAAGTTAATGTGGTGTGGCATCTGGGGACGTAATCTGGGTCAATTGTTGAGCAACCATGTACCTCATGCTTTCTACCGGTGAAGGATTTGGAGATTGAGCCAGTCAGGGAAATGATTCAATCTGGAGACCGATGAAGAACCCTTGGACAATGTGTGTCACATGTGGTTACGCAATATCCTCTTGAAATATGGCTGCGGGCAAGCTCTGAAGGTAAGTAAGAACAACTGCCTCGGAGATGCAGTGTTGTCTGTTTAAAATACTGGTAATGTGTACTATAGGGTGCGAGAGTGACATTCAATACCATAATACACGGGGCAGGACCAGTGTAGTGAAGCATAATGTAGCTGTTCAGCAACCACTCTCCACGGTATCTCCATACTTGAATGCGACCGTCGTGGGGTTGCAGGCAGAAGCATGATTCTTCAGTAAAGACAATTTAATTCTATTCCCCAATCACATCCTTCTTTCATACTCTGTTGTAAATGGTGTCTAAAGGTACGCGTAGACACTGAATGATGAATTACAGATTGAATGTGATGTGCTGTGGTTTGTCATGTGATTGAGTTGTCCATCACTGCCATGCACCCAAATTTCCTGCCATCATGTGAAGTGGTGCACTGAGGTGGATGCGATCGAAAACGTCGATCCGTCGTATCTTTCTGTATTTAAGGATCAAATATCCGCATTACAGTTTCTGGTTTCGTTCAAAACGACTACCTATTTCCCTGAAAGGTACTACACAATATCAATAGGCCAATATTCTTCCTCTGTCGAACCGGGGTACTTGATCAAAAGATTGCTGTTATCTACGTGGCATAATTAATCGTTTTTTTTTTTGAAAAAAACTACAAGAAAAACACAATTGCCGAACTTGAAATCGTCGAAATTTCCAAGCCTTAAATAGTGCTTTGAAGTGACACCACAGGTCCACTAGATGTGCGTCTGCACTCAAATTCTAATCATTTCCAAATATCACCTTTGCCAATGAATGTTGTAAATTTATGTTATTTGCATGATTCCTTCAGACTGATGCACGTACAGAGGTGTAGCTTTATATTTTTGTCATTTTGAATATTGCAATTCACAAAATAGCAATCTTTTTTGCTAATGTGTGTTCCAATATTTTTAATTTTACCAGGAAAAATTTAGAAAGTAATAAATTATTTAGACAACTTAATTTGCTTACAATGGATTATTTAAACTACATTTTACTTGTATGTTCATTAATGCAATTAAAAATAGCTTTGTAAATATATATATATATATACATATATATATATATTTATTTATTTATTTAAGAGCACGTAATATTTTTATAGGTGTTCTCTGTGTATTTCATATGAACTTACTATGAACGACATATATAATATATAGTGATGTCTATAAAAGCAATTACCAGATGGTTACTGTAGCACTTATTTTAAAAATAAAATATTTAAACATCTTTTTTTTCAGTCTTGATATTTTATTAATTTCAATGCTTAATATGCACATAAAGTAATTTACATTAATATATTAATTGCTATGAAACTATGAAACATAAAATAAAATACTGCCATGGAAACTGTTCGCAGATACAATCATTTGCTAAGATTTAATTCAATGTAAGGAATTAAGAAAGTGAATTTTTATACTCAGATGCTTGTCATAAAGATGTGAATTTTTTTTTTATTCATAGGAATTTTTTTGGTACATGGGATGATTGACATAAATGTATGACATATTTTGTAATTTTTATTAGTATTTTTAGTTATTATATTTTATTTTCAACTACTATTTTTCTCCTGAAGAAGTACAGAAACAATGTAAGCTTGCACTAAGAGAGATAACTTAAACAGATTTAAAAGTCACACAGAAAAACAGCACCGTGTTAACTTAAAAAAAAATGTGGAAGTTTCGAAGTTACTAAATATTGACAATTTTTTTATATTTGTCAACTAGTAAAGAACCTCGCCTGGAAGGAAAACAAAACTATGCCATCAATGATAGGTGCCAAATAATGAGACTACGTGCACGAATATACGAGCTAATTGCCAGGTCTGACTTGTTTCTTAATGTGAGAAAATGTGGGTGTCTCTGACGGCACACCTACTAACTATATATAGGTGCAACATCTTTTTCGCTCTTTCTAGTGCTGAAAGGAGAAAGTAGTGCATTTCATAATAATTTAACACGCACGTTAACACCGCATTGGTAAAAAATGTTCGATTGCTAAGAATTTAATTCTTAAACATCTTCTTTTTTAAATTATGGTAACTTAAAATAATTGCATAAATGAGCAAAAACTGTAACAAGATAGTTTTTAGTACACGTTTTTTTCATTTAAAAGCAAAGAAAAGATTTATTCAAAAAATTCAATTGTGCCTAAAACAATATTCCCATATTTAACGCAAGTCGATCTTGAGGAGAAAAAATTCACATATACATACAGTTTTTAAATGCTTTGAATCAGCATTCTGTTTCAATTAATACAGTTAATAATTATTGAAAGATTTTATATCAGAAAATAGAGCTTCGTTGTCAGATTTAGGCTTACGTTTTGAATATTTTATATTTAAGTTATTATTTGGAGCATATTTCATTATAAAGGATTAATTACAATGTACGATATTTTGCATACGATTTACTTAAAGAATTTTAAATTTAAGAAGTAAGAAGAAAATAAAATAAAAATAATGCTATTAAATTATATAACATTAAATTATTAAATTACATAATAAAATATTATAATCAATTAAAAATATTTAACTATTGAAAAGGATTTTACTAACACAAATATGCCTTAACATTTTTTGATGAAACTGTGTGTTTATTTCTATCGCTCCTGGATTAAAATCAGATTCACTTCTAAAAATTTCCTTGCCAAGAATAGTGGAACCTGATCAAGAAAAGTTGATTTACGCTACTTTGATCCTAGCTACTGTTGCATTCAGAGAAGATAAAATGGCGCATTGTTCCTCATAATGCCACAAGTAAGGGAATCACTAAAAGAGTCAATTACTTGAGTTTCCCGCAAAGCCTTTTCGAGCTCGTTCTCAGACATCGGAGCGCAAAACTGCATGAGGGATTCAAAATTATTTTTAATTCCAGATCTTTAGTATTAGGTAATTTGTAATCCTTACTAAACTTATAGGATTTATTTACTTTAGGGGTAGTTTCTGGATACATGAGCAATACAGTTTAAAATTGTTCTCTGTTATCTAAGAGTTAATAAAATGTATCAGTTTTGTTATAGTTTAAGATTTGTTATAATTTAACATTGTTTAAACATAAAGTGTTAAAGAGTCCAATTATTAAATAAAGATACATATTAAACAATAAAACTGCTCTTTTGAATGATTAATTGAGATGATGATTAATTTAGAGAATATTTCCGTATTTGTAAATGTAAAATAATTTCACGTTTATCTATAATAAAATTCAAACACAAATTATATAGATAAAAATCTTAAAAGTATATCAATTCTATAATAAATCAATCCCTTAAAAGTAGATCTGGAAAGAATAATCGAAATTCAGAAAGAATGAATAGTTGATACATAAAATGTCTTCCGTGGAGTACTTTTTTTCTCTAAAAAGATATCTTGCCCAGAGTTAAAATTAGAATTCATAACATGTAGATATGCATAAATAAAAATCCACACTTTAAAAGTAATACATGTGCATTATGGAGAAACATACGTATTTGTTTAATCATCAAAACTTAATGCATTCAACTACACAAATTTAAGATTACTCTTCTAAATAATGTGAAAATGGTTAAAGACATCAATAGTCTAAAAAATATAATAACTTAAGAATAAAAATTGCTAAATATTGTGTGTGAAGGTTTCACATGTGAATCATATTTTTTATACAATCATCAATGAAGTGTTTTTATTTATATATTTAAAATTTTATATTTACAACTTTAAACGAATTACATTGAAGATTTTCTAATCATGTAAATGTTTATTTACATATGTGCACTTGTTCATTATCTCAAATCAAATGATTGTGTTTGCTAATTTGCATTTGCTTAATTAATGTAAGAGAATCAATTAGAAAATAGCATATACTTAATGTCAAAAGAAATTTGCAGCATATATTTCCTCTCATAATATTAACTGCTAATATAAAGCACCCATTGACAGGTATCTATTATTTATAGTTTCTTGTGGAACAACAGTTTATCTTTAATTTTTATTTAATTCACAGAATCTTACTTTCGTTTAAATTAAGAATCATCATTGTTCTAAAGCCTTTGACTAGCTGAAGAATACTTATTGAACTGTGACGTCATCTAAAATGCAATACAAAATACCATTCCTTCTTAAATTAGAAGTTTATCAATTATTTATGTAACAAAATATGTAATCTCTGCTAATTTTCTTTTAATATAATATAACTGAGGTAAAGGTTGTCGGAATGCAGTAGAGTTTGTTAATGTTTTCAGTTCTGTGGTCAAAGAAAATATTCTTGTAAAACTTTCAGTTAGACTTTCAAGACAATTTAAATTTATTTTATAGGAAGAACTCTTTTCCAAATACCACATAGAAATATCCTCACTGTAGCTGTCCAACTGTTTTTCTCTAATGCTTCTGTGTTGAATATTCTGATTAAGTCAAAAGTTTTTAAGCTGAAAATGACTACTTAGTTGTCAGCGATAAATTAATATTTCAGAACAGTCGCGTTTAGTAATATTCAGACCAACTGTTGTAAGCATTTAGTCATGAACCTGTCGCTGACGTTTCAAACCAATATCTCGAGTATGTATCTTAATTATTAAGGATAGAAAATTGAATTGTTGAGTCACTTTTTCAGAACTGCAAAATTTGATTGTTAATTGGTGTCAGAACTCTTAAGTGTGTTGGAACTGAGTCTCTCTCTTGATTGATGTTCACTTGGAGCTACCTGATAAGGAATATTCTCCATAGTGTCATAGCGGCTAATGTCATGGATTGTCAGTAGGCTGCCGTGAAAAGTAATCCCGTACCGAGATCTCCAGGGTACCAAAAGGACAGGAGGGCCAATATAAGGCAAATCCACAGCGTTCTCTCGGCACAGCACCTCGGTGTGGGACTTGTAACTGCGGAAGAAAAGGAGAATTACAAATAGGTTGATAACGCTTATAGAATTGAAGGAATAGGAAGAAAGTATTGTAAGGTACATATAAGCTTGAAATTTTATGTAAAATTATGTAGTTAAAATTAAATATTTTAAATTTAATTTAGATTTTAAGTAATAAAAGTTAATTTTTATTATCCTAACACCGTTTTTAAAATTAATTTTTTTCAAATAATTCTTTTTCTTTCCCAGATGATGAAAAAGAGCGTTATTTTTAACTTGCATTCTCTTATTTTTATGTTATTCTATAAATTTGAAAAGCATTTTGAATTAATATATTTTTTATTTTAGTTGGAAAATCGGTATGTTGTAACCTATGTGAAAATATCTCATTCTTCACTTTGGCAAATTTTCTTAACGAAATTCAAAAGTTTTGTGTTTTCATTAGTATTTAGGTTTGAGTTTTCCATTACGATTATAAACAAAGATATAATATGAAAACCAATATGCAATACAACGATACTATATGTGAAATGAAATAAAATTTGCTGAGAGAGGAAACATTATATTATTTGTTTTATCATACAACAATATAATGAACGCAAAAACTAGAAAAATAGTCAATTAGGGGACCATTACCAGTCGTACCAAATGTTATAGGCAAATGTTACGAACACATAGCGAATTCCAATTTGAAAGGCTGATGAACAGTGAATTTCAGTGATTTGCCATACTTGGTCTTTCAAGTATTATAATACATAATATTTTTAAAATCATCACGATATCTTTACAATATACAAGATCAGAAAGCAAATTTTTTCATTAGGACATTCACTCATTGCCTACTCATGTAAGCTCTACTGATGATAAATTCATTAGTTATATTCAATGATATCAAATATATCTTGATGAATATATAGATTGATATGGGAGCAGATTCTTCCTTCAGCATCAATAATCCAAGAATGTGACACATTTTCTTCGTCATTGCAGAAACGGTGTCCTATAAATTTGGGAAGTTAGTGTTGGACTATAATAAGGTGAATTTGTAATTTGAGCGTTTTTCGTGAAACCTTATTTTCTCTGAAACTTTATTAGTTTGTTGTGACTACACATTTCTCTTGCTTTGATAGTCATATTTTATATACCGGGTGATTATAATTAAAGTCCCGATTTTAAAAATCGATAATTTTAAAACTACTTGTCAGAATGACTTGATATATTAGCAGAACAATCGTAAAGCAATGGAATTTTGTTTGGTGAAAGAAAATAAATTGCTCCAAAATGTGCCGACAGATGGCGCTGTCCGGGTATTATCAGGAGGAAAGTCCAAAAATGTATTCGTTAAACACAGAAATGTTGTTAGCCAAAAGAAAAAAAAATTAGAGTTCAGGGATTTACTAAAGATTTATTAGCGAAAAGACAAGAATACAGCGACAACAGCGATTATAACAAAAAAAAGAGCTTCATGGAATCAACAACTTGCTGATGATTAAAGCATAAGTTGTTCGATATGCCCTCCGTCTTGTTCCGCTACTAATTGGAAGCGCAAAACGGCATGCTCCACAACAAATCGGAGGGTATCTGTACTGATGCAATGGATGTGGTGTGTGATGCTTGCCTTCAAGTCGGCTAGATTCTGAAAACTCCCGCTGTAAACAACATTCTTCAGGTACCCCCAAAGCCAGAAATAACACGGGTTTAAGTCGGGGAAACGTGGCGGCCACGTTGTTGGAAAATGACGGCTTATGGTCCTTTCATCTCTGAAATTAGCACTCAGTAGCTGCTTCACAGGAGTAGCAATGTGCGGAGGCGCGCTATCTTGCATGAATATTGTGCGATCCACACACTGACGCTGCTGAAGTGCCGGAAGGACATGGTTACGCAAAAGTGTTTCATACCGCTTGCCACTAACGGTGCAGGTAACGGGACCCGCAGGTGTGATCTCCTCGAACAAAAACGGACCAACGATAAACGCTGCCGTTATTCCGCACCACACAGTAACCTTTTCAGACTGAAGAGGTAATGGCTGTAGCTGGGACGGATTCTCGGTCGCCCATATCCTGCAATTTTGCGTATTTACAGCACCTTGCAAATGAAAGTGGGCTTCGTCAGACCACAGAATGTTCCATGGCCATCCGTTGTCCACTTCCATCCGGGCAAGAAATTGCAGAGCAAAAGACTGACGTGCTTCCAGGTCAGCCGGTAGCAATTCCTGCACATGAGTTATCTTATACGGATAACAGAGCAAGATATTCCGTAGGATTTTACGCACCGTGCTGTTCGGCATATCCAGCATTCGGCCAATACCCCGTGCACTGCTGATTCCAACATCACTGCTAGTCTGTTCTTGTAATGTGTAGCCACATCTTCCACTGCCGCAGCCAAAACTGGTTTTCTACCACTACCCCGTTTAACGTCAAATGAACCGGTCTCTTCGAATTTAGCAATCATTTTTCGCTGACCTTTTGCGGTTATTGGACACCATTTAATGGATTTTAATGTTCGAAACTTCCTAATAACTGTAAGTGCACAGTCATCGTTCTTATAAAAAAAACTTCAAGAGCAGAGCGCGATCCTTCATAGTCAGAGTCATGATGAAGCATTTAGGCAAAGAGCTGGTACTCTGCATTTTTATGGCTGCTAAGTCTCATGTGCGCATATCACGTATTAGTAATTTGCCTATATCTAGACAATGTGAACGCCATCTATCGGCACATTTTAGAACTCTTTTTTTTTTCCTTCGCCAAATAAAATTCCATTGCCTTACGATTGTTTTGCTAAAATATCAAGTCATTCTGACAAGTAGTTTTAAAATTATCGATTTTTAAAATCGGGACTTTAATTATAATCACCCGGTATTTAACATTAAAGGTTGTTATTTATAATTAATGGTTCATTTATATATCATTAAAAATATCTTCAATCACTTTAGTCAAAATATTCAGTCTACATGCAGGAAATTTTGTAATATGTCCAAATGTTTTCTTCGATATATAATAATAAAAAAACTGGATAGCCACGTTAAATTGCGAAGACAAGAAATTGTGATCTGCTTATAAATGATGTTAAATCTATATACAAAATTTTGTACTATCTTAAGTACTACCTAATATATTTTCAATAATATTGCTTATAACTCTACATGTTCGATTAAAATTGAATATAAAATTAATATTAACTTTAAACTAAGCACTATTTAATGTTTCTATTAATGCAAGCAGTATATTGTATATAGAATATACATATTATTGAAATATTTAAATTTGTTTTACTGCCAGATAAAATCGCTTCCTATAATATCACTTAATCTTTTACGAAGCGTCTGTTCTAATAACATTCACCTATCTGATATGATATCATAAGAAATTTAAATCGTTATTTATCAATGAATAGAATCTAGTATTTTTCAACCAAAATTTTCGTTTTTCTAATTCAATTTGTAATATTTCCATCCATTTTTTTCCTATTTTCTATCGTATCACTTAATATTGAATAGAAAATACCATTTCTATATTCATTTTAACACATTTTTACATGAGAAGGATTATACCATTTGTCTATGAAAAGCTTTTATTGAATGTTATGGACCTATTCTTAGTAGTTTCAGCCAGAATTAGGAAGATTTTCAGTTTCTTTGAAGCAATTTATATTTTGTTTCATATCTCTTCTATTCAAAGCACATGTAGTCGACGTTTGTCACTGATTTATTTAAGCTTTTCCACTGACTTATATTTGTTACCCAAAATGTATTCAACTATGAAAGGAATAAACATATTATTTTTACATATGTTCTTTGCACTCCTCGAAATACCTTAATCATTATTTCATTGAAACAATATTTGATTATAAAGATCTGTGATTCACTTTAAGCTTCAGTGGTTAAGCAATTTAAGTAAAAGTAGGAGTAGTTATTTGATTGATGGCCAAATAATATAATTGGAATATGAAGTTTGGTAAAATTATAAACCTCTAAAATTAAAAAAATGCTCAATTTACTTTTTTTTAAAAAAAATAAGCTTGCACTTACATGTTGGAAATTTAAATTTACATTTTATAGAAAGATAACTTAATGCGTTTTCTGTTTTGTTAAAATAAAGTTATGTTTTATAGATATTCCACTGCCTTATGTTGATGTGGAATGTCTTTCCAATAAATTAATGGAGACAATGAGACTGAGAATCAGATTTTCTAAATTGATTAATATTACAGTATGTTTTATTTCTTCAAGCAAACTTTCAAATACTTTAAAAGCATTTTGGTCAGTTAAATTAAAATATTTACATAAATTTCTAGTGCCAAGTTACTTTTAAAAATAAAGTAATCAATGGATATTTAAATAAATATTAGTTGAAATAATACTGCTGAGAGAGATAAAATTTATTACAAATTAATGAGTAAAACATAATCAGCTTCATTCATTTTAATTTTTTCAATCAGTAATTTAATCAACTTCTAAAAAGTTTAGATAAAAAAATCTAATTAATTAAATTGTATTTTGAATTGAATATTTTAATTCTATAAGTGTTTTTGTATTTTTATTTTCATTTTCAGATGTGAAGCCATCCGGTGACATCTTTTCATTTGTTCTATCTATTAAGTCGCAATTCTATTTTTTGAACCATTCCATGAATAAACTGCTTTTATTCCTTTGATTAATTTAGCAGAGAAATTATCTGAAGAAAATAATGGCATTGATCAGATAAAAAGTTTGGTTTTTCATAAATTTACAATTGTATATAAATATATATGAAAATATCATGTATAGCAAAAAGCTCTATTTTAAATAGTTTTTTAAAAGTTAAAAGCGCAAATTTAATTGAATTTCTATTAGTAAGTTTTTTCCTAAAATAATTTTTTAATTAAAGTCATCATATTTTTTTACAATTAATCCTTTACTTATGAGTGGATTTATATTCTGAAGATGAAGGATTTTGGAAACCTCTCTTAAAAAAATATATATTTTATGTTTAGGGATCCTTTTGGAAGGTGCAGAGTAGAATCTTTCCTTCAGCAGTTCCCCAGGGTGAGGTTGTCAATCCTTTTCAGTCTTGTAAAGGATTTCGAAATGAAAGGAACAATTAAATAAGATCTTAATAGGGATTCGGAATGAAATAATTTTTACATCAGAAATGTGTTTCGAAGCTTTTAAAATTAGGATGCGACTATGAGATTATTGAGCATTGTCGATTCCTTAATATTATTTTGAATAAGTAGAGCTCAAGAGAGAAAACTTTCTAATAAATAACCAGGTGTTGATTAAGAGTTAATCATTTTTATAACAACAGTATTTATTATATTAAAGAAATGACTATCAATTTTACTCTTAGTTATGACCTGCGAACTAAATACAGATCCAAATTCATTATTCCTGGTCGAATTCTAAAAGAGAATATCACTTTTAATTTTTCCCGTGCCACTTTTAAATTTTATTATCTCAAATATAATTTTTTGTCTGATTAAGCAAAACAAATTTTTCAAAAATTAGTTCTAGTTATTCTACTTACATTCCGGTTATATCAGAGGATTACTTGTCTTCAATTAAACTTTATCTATAAACTTTTTTTAAATATATGTCTTCCATTATAAATTGATATATTTTCGCAAATTCCATATTATCGATAAGCATCATATTTTATTGTTGTTCTTTAAAATACAAAGGTAAACATTTTAGCTTAAGTTATCGTATGGAATTATGTATAATGAAAAATTTACCTGACACAGTGTTTTCAGAAACATGGAATCCTGAATTTTGTTGATTTCCACCTACCACTGTGACATCACTGCTGAGACTGACGACCCGGGAAAGGGTTGCGGTACATTTCAACCTCAGTTCATCCCCTTTAAACATATTTTGTTGGACTCGAAATCGTAATCCCAAGATAGTAGCTTTCAACTCCTCTGTGTAGTGGACAGGGGGGTGAGGAGTGGTCTGGTTGGTGGGAACCTGCAGAGAAGAGTGGTTTCTTTCTTAAGCACAATTCAAGAAAAGCTCTTCTTACTTTCACAAATAAATTGATGATGCAAGCAATATTTATTTTAAAGTACATATTTTAAGTTAATGCATAATATTTAATGGATGGACCGATATATCATTAGCTTGTGTGACCTTACTTTAATCAACAATAGCTTACTTTTAATTTCAATACTTTATAAATAAAAACAGTGTTATACCTTTAGAATTTGAGTGCATATGTGCACATTAGCTATTGTACGATCATGGCTAATTTGTATGAAATTATATATGAAACTATTTTTATGAAGTATATAGAATTTTAATCAAAATAATTGCATTTCTCAAATGTTTGTGTGAATGTTCTTTTAGATTCTTTAAATATACTGGATTTCAAATTCAATTCTCCTCTTTGCCAAAGTATCAACGTTATTGTTTGACAGGTAAATAAGCTGGAGTTTCTTGACATGGGTACTGTTCCAAGCGAGATATTTGTAGATAGGGAAGTGATATTTATAATGGGACAGTTCGTTTTAAAACAACGTTCTTGAGAAAATTAAAATTCAAGTGCCAAGCAAAGAAAGGAATTGTATCATTTCAAAAGTTAAAAAATAATCGTCCCTATTCCATCAAAATCTCAAGTTTTTAAGGAACAAGTTTTTTTTGATCTTCAAGTTTTTTTAAAAAAAATTCTTTTTTAGGAATCATCAAATCTTGTAATCTTACACTTAAAAATTAATCCTTTTTAATTTTAATAAAGTTGACAAGTTAAAATGCATAAAATTACAGAATAAGGAATATATCTGATGTTATATTTTGGAAAAAAGACTGCATCTGGTTCTTTAACAAAATTCCATTTTTTAATTCTTACTTAAAAATTGAAATTCTCACTTTATTGCCTTTTTACAGTGAATAAAAGAATAATAAAACATTTGCAATCACTTACATAAACTACTGCTTTGTATCAAATTTGCGAAAGAAAACTGGACACATAATTATTTTTTGTATTCTGAAATAAGCCCTCATATATAATGTAATAGTCATTAAATAATAAAGATTATTTTCAATTAATTAAGAAATTTAAATACATCAAAAAAGTATTAAAAATGTACAGTTTAAACATACACTATTCTTTCTCGACATAAATTTCTTCAAAAAAAACTTAATAACGAAAATCATCAAAAATAATGGGATTAATGAATAGCGTAGCAAAAGGAATGCTATCTTCTTACATGCTTAAGAATAAAACAAGATTTGTTTAAATAATGAAGTCTTGACTGTATGTTTTTTAATATTAATAATTATAGCATGTTTATATTGTGCGATTCTGTTCAAAAATATTTAAAAGTTTACCAATATAAAATGCGTGTATCATCATTTCTTACACAAAAATGCAAATTTAAATATCATTTTTTTGTCCTATGCAAAGTTAAGTATTTTCAACATTAAGAAAGGAATCAGGAAATTACATGTGGTATATTTATTATGCATTTCAAATTAAAGGGGAATTGTAAATTTCTCTGATCGTATGATATCGTATGATCTCAAGATCGTATAATATTAAGAAATTTGAAAAACTGAATAATAACCCTTTACGAATTTTTAAGACTTTTGAAAATTTATTTTATTACTTTCATGAGGGGAAATTTTTTGTGAATTTTTACCCATATTTCTAAGTATTATGAACGGTTTTTGCATGATTTGAAATCAATTAACCGATTGTTTTATAAATAAATAATAATAAAGAGAGAGAGAGAGCTCACATAAAAAATTTTAAAATTTATCAGAAAATATCTATATACATTTCTACATCTCCATCCACATGTATATATGTGTGTAATAATATGTGTATTTTTTATTTTGATTATTCATTCTTGTAATTTTTACAATATCTCAATTTAAAGGCTTTGCATATAATACATAATATGTAACTAATGTGCAGAAACAAACCTTTGTTTATAAAATTAATAAGCTCGACAGTTAGTAATGAAAGATCTAAAGAAACTGAAATTTACTACAAGCAAACATATTTTATAATTATTAAATTATAAATTATTTAGTTTGTAAAATACAAATCAAACTATTAAGGTTATAATTTTAATATTAGTCAAATAGGATTAATAGTTTTAAAATTCATAATTCGGGATTGCATCGTCAGAATGCTAAAAACAAAGAAAAGTTCAAGATTAAGAATTTTTTACTTCCTTCAATAAATTGATACAAAAATACTTTCAGTTCAAAATATATAGGAAAATTGAGAAATAAATTTCTATACTCCTGTTACCAGCAACCATATCTCAGATCTAAATAGAAAGTAATTTCATTGCTGTTGTTTTAAAAATAAGAATAAAATAAACGGTTATGGTGCTCTGAAACATTTCTCATTTTCGTATAAGAAAATCTTTTTTTTATGGAATATGACATCCATTTTTAAAAAGCGACACCACAAAATTGCTTCCAACATGAAAAATGTCAATTCTCAGCCGAGACTGAAAATTATGACGAAATCAGGTGGAAAAGATCTGGGGAATCAAAGATCATCAGAAAAGATCAAGACGACTCTCTGCGCGTATTTCATGTAATCTGTAATTCTAGCTTTTTGGATAACAAAATCTTAGAATTTGAAATTTTACATAAGAACAATTTGGGAATCTTGCGTTATTTTTGAGTCCTTTAATACTTAAAAAGCAATTTTTATTTCGAACGAAATTTAAAGGGGTTTTGAATCCTTTTGTTTGCATAGATATTTATGATGTGCCTCACTTGAAGAGCAAACTAAAATATCATAACACAATACATTAAGCACAGTATTATGTAAAAGATCTTAAATTATATAATTGAAGAAGTAAATATAATGTACTACCATTTTTTCTAATATATAGGAAACTTAGGGGAATATAAAAATGAAATAATTTATATTATAGGAAAAGTCATGAACATTGACATAGAATTAATGAAAATAAATATATTTAAAATGATATAACATGCATTATTTTCTGCGTAAAGATATGTTTACGTTTATGATGTTTTATATTTTTAAAAATCTAAAACACATTGTTACGGGAAATAACTAAAATTCCTAAACGTAGAAAAACAATCATTGAATATATTAAGAATTACAGAAGTAGTAAAATATTATAAATAAATATTATAATATTTCATTGTTAGGTTACTTAAATATTCAAACCTATTCAAATTTTAATACATTAATACAAATGAGAGCAGCCAAATGTGTACTTGTAATGTGGTTATATTATATACCTACTTTAAAAATTAGTATGCATCAAGTTATAGACCTTTTAAAGTAGTTGCAAGTAAAACATTTTGTTTTATAACTATTTCAAAGAGAGTATTTCTGACATTTTCTCCCATTGTATCGGAAAGAAACCTTTACATTGTACAAAAAGAAATCAACAGTTGACACACGGTTAAGCCACAAGAAAATAAGTCTCTCTGCCTATTCCTTTAGTTATGAAAGAAGAGCCTCGGAATCAAATAGTGAGAGTTACAATTCAATAACATAGTTGAAAATCTGTTAGACATGATGAAGAAATTTCCAAGAGCATTATACTTAAAGAAGCGTTGAGTGAAATCTTTAACGCAATGTGATCCTCATATTTGATACTGATTTTGGAATTGGCCGTACATGCTCCAAAGTGTAAAATATTGGCAGACACTGGAGTTTGTAAGCCAATCGTAGGAGTGAAATGTGGAAACGCCCTTTCTCATAAACTAATAAATACCAACTAGTACTACCATTCTAGTAAATAAATACCAACTAAGTCTATTCCATCAATTTAGTTTTTACGCTTAAATTATAAATAAATATGTACTTATTAAATTATATTACAATTTTAGCAATTTGAAAAACAACACAATTATCGAAGTAGAAATGTTTACTACAGTAATAATATATTTTGCACTATAAGTAATATCATATTTTGAATCAAAGTACCTTTAAGCTTTAAATAATTATGAGTGCAAATTTTGAACCTGCTATTATCTAAGCCAACGCACAGAAAAATTTAAAACTGAATGGATCAAATTTATTTCAATTCATTAGAATTTTTTTTTATTTATCAAGTAGAGCAAACATGAGACTAACGAAAAAATTTTTAAATAATAGTTTTTGTGCATAAAATTTTAAATCTAACAGTATTAATATATTTTAAAAAATAAATAATTAGTAATAAATAATATTAAAGTATAATTTGTTCGATATTGCGCAAGAAACACCATTAAAGAAGAATTAATTGCAATAATATATCTATCGCTGCTAACAATTACAAAATATGCCTAGGTATGTATAGAACTGTTGAGAATTAGCTTGCAGAGAAATTATTTGGAAAAAAAATGTTTCTGCAATTGCTGGTAGTGAGCAAAAAAAAAAAAAAAATGCAAAATCAAAAGTTATAATTGGCATCTATCATGCAAAATCAGAAGTTACGCTATTTTACTTTAATTTGAATTGTACATATAACTTCATTTTTTTGTTAGTAAACAGTTTTGAGTTGTTAGTATAATTAATTCAAAATAATCACTAAGTCAAAATTATTTGACGCAGATGTATCTCCATATTAAGCGTTTTTGTAGAAAGAATGGCATGTTGATCAATAAATGTTCATCACCCCTAGTTTAAAGGAATTTTTATTTTAAACCAGGGACACTGTTTTTAGTTGTTTCCACTGCCATTGTAATGTTTGATAGCGCTGGATCCAGATGAAAGTAGTATAGTGCAAAGAAAGCATTTTGGAATTAAACGTCCTACCACTTAAGTAATCACATCTTTTAATCAATTACAAGGAGTAATTCTTTGGTTTCAAAGCATTTATTTCGCTTCATTCAAAGCATTTTCCTTCAGTTACCCACAAATTTTATTTCAACAATATATGTGTGTGAGTTACGGAAAGTGATAAACCGGTGAACATGCATAACTGGTCATTAAGCATACCCCCCCCCACACTAAACTCGGTAAATGTGATAGATAATTGAATATTTATTACTTTTACTGGTAAATGCGAACCATCCCCAACTCGAATGGGGAATGTGATAGCTTCCGATCATTTTATAGAAAAATGATATTTACATACGAATATAAATAAATGTTTATATGAATAATTAATATATAAATAAAATAATTTTAAATAAATATAAATAAATAAAGCAATTTCGTTCTTTAGAATTTGAAAAGTCTCATAAGTTTTAGAATAAAACTTAGAATATTTAAACTTAAACAGTGAAAGTGTCTCTTTTGTAGGTTCACTTCAGTCAATATTTTTGTGATAGATGTAATCATTATATCATAAATGGTATACATCTGGCGTAAATAGTATTGAAAAATACGAAATAATCAATACCATCATAAAGCCTAGATTGCTAATTCAATAAATACTTTATCGAAGCAAAACAAAATTCTAAATTGAATATTAATTAGTTCATAGTTGTTTTTTTTTCTTTTGTTAATTAAAAGAAATTGTTGCCGCAATGAAAAATTGTTCAAAAGGCGATAAAGTGTGCCAATAATGGCAACCTCCTACGCTCTTGTTTCTCTCTGAAAAACTTGTTTCAGAAAAAGAAAGGAGACAGGAAAAGAATTATACTTGAAGCGGTATAGTGCGCGTTCTGATACGAGCTGTCGTGCTCAAATAAATATTTATTGTTTGTCATCCACGGATTTATTTAAATTAAATCCTAACATTTAGTGTGTGATTTAGCGTCCTAGGATGCATAAAAATTATTTAGCTCATATTCTTGAGTATCTTTAAAAAGTATTACTTTCTTTTTGCATCATGTCGGACTTCAAAGTCTTGAATTGCCGACGAGGCACTTTGAAGGCAAAAATTGTAAGATTAGAAAATTATGTTAAAAGTGATGAGGCAAGGAAGGATGATGCAGTTACTTTTGATTTAAAAATTAGAAGTGTTCAAGAAGCAAAAGATTATTTAATTGAATTGCGCCTACAATACCATGCTATCCTAGAAGAAAAAAGATATGGAGGACAATGAACAAATCCTTGATCAATTGGATGAAGAAATTGAAGAATTGGAGGTAAGTTTGTTAAATTTAAAATTCTCCTTAAAAAGTGAAAAATTGCATGCTGATTCATTTGCTAATGAAAAGAACTGTAGTAGCATAAAGGTGAAATTACCAGACATTCCTCTTTCAAAATTATCGGGACATTATGAGGACTGGAATAATTTTAAAACAGTTTGAAACATTAATTTCTTCTAATCAGCATTTAGATGAAGCTCACAAATTATTTTACTTGCAATCGTCCTTAACTGGAAATGCGCGACAAATTAAAACTACAGAAGATATTTTTCTTTGCGTTTTCACGCTACAGGAGCGCTACGATAATAAAAACTTAAAGTTAATTCAAATATTTCGGGATTAATAAATTTAGAAAAAATTAACTATGATTCAAGAATTGAATTACTAGATAAAGTAATAAAACCCGTTAGAGCTCTTAAATCTTTAAATTTGGGATTAGATTATTTAAATGTTAATATTTTGATTAATGTTGCTTTACAAAAGATAGATAATAATCATCCTTAACAGGAAATGCGCAACAAATTCAAACTACAGAAGACAGCTTTTCTTCGCTTTTTCAGGCGTTGCTGGAGCGCTAAGATAATAAAAAAGGCTTATAGTTAATTCAAATATTTCTGGGTTAATAAATTTAGAAAAAATTAACTATGAATCAGAAACTGAGTTATGATGCTTACTATACAGAGTCACTAAACATGTTAGAGCTCTTAAATCTTTAAAATTGAGATAAGATGATTTAAGTGCTAATATTTTGATTAATGTTGTTTTACAAAAGGCAGATAAAGAATCAAGAAGGCTCTACGAAATATAACTTAAAACATACGAATTACCCAAGTGGAATGAATTTTGAAATTTTAAAAGGAAGATGTCAATATCTAAAAAAAAACGTTCACGCATCTCAGTTAAAACCGAAAATGGGTAATAAAATGAAAAGATTTTTCGTTGACTTTAACGTAAACAAATTCCAGTTTTTAATTTGTAACTCACTACAATATCACCTGATTTTCAAATGCGCAGAATTCTTAAAGGCCAATGTGAAACACAGATTTTTCTTAGTTAAGAAATTCACAAGTTGTGTTTAAAATGCTATAGTTCGAAACATACTTTAAATTCTTGTGATTCTAAGTATAAGTGTAAAATCTGCCAGTCAATGTCTCATGGATTCCTTTTGCATGGCTTTTCGAAATCAGAAATAAAAAAATAAAAACCAAAGTTCCGAACAGCCACCCAACAACACTCAAGAAAAAGGAGTTGACTCTGATGTCAACACTCCCCCCTCAGAGCTTTCGGAAAACACATGTGCAAATTCCACTTACGAACATAAATCTCAAACTGTAGTATTAGCTACTGCTCACGTTTTAGTGCAGGATGCTTTTGGAAAGTCACATGGTTGTGTTTTTTTGCTTGATAGAGGCTCCATGATAAATGACATAAGACGTGAGGCTGCAGATTTATTGCGGGTAAAGGAAAGCCAAATAAATATGCCGACTAGAGGATTAAGTGGCTCACTGATACATGTAAAATCTAAAGCAATAGTGGAAATTTCGAATTCAGCAAATGATTTTATTAAGGTTTCGGAATTTATAATTGTTATACAAAAATCACAAACATAACACTAGCACGACATTTGAATATTAATTGTAGAAAATTGCCTAACAATATAAAATTAACGGATCCCGAATTTTTCATACCTAACAAAATTGGTGGTCTAATTGGGGCCGAATTATTTTTTGATATATTAACAAACCAAAAAATTAAAGCTTAAGGATTCTCGTCTAGTTCTACAAGATAGTGTTTTCGGGTTTATTGTTAGTGGCTCGAATGCCATTTCTAATACGACCAGTAATAATTATTGCGGACAGATACAAGATTCGATTAACATTGTAAACTTTGCAAATTTTTTTGAATTTTAATCAATTCAAAATACAACTTCTATATTAAGTCCATAAGAAATGGAGTGTGCAGAACACTTCGTAAAAACGCATTCTAGAGCACCTGATGGCCGATATATCGTGAAAATCCCCCTTAAAACTGACCAGGTGTTAGAAGAATCAAAATTACTGGCATCTAAGCAATTAGAATCCTTATGAAAAAGGTAAGAGCGCAATTCTCAAATGAAATCATTTTAGGAAGACTTCTTGCGAGAATATAAAGATCTAAATTATATGGAGGAGGTATCAGAGGATCGAACCCCAAACACTATATTACATGCCTCATCATGGAATCTTGTGGCCTGAAATAAAACCAACAAGAGTGCTTAAACAGTTATGTAATGATGAAGAAACTTCGTTCCCAGATGCTGCTAGAATTGGACGTGATGACTTTTATATAGTTGACGCATTAACGGAATCATATGAATGGGATTCAACAAGACAATTATTACTCCATCTTGTCCAGTTACTTGCATGAGCAAGTATGTCGCTTTATAAATGGAATTCTAACGATGACAGTCTTCTCGAAGGTATCACTAGTAGTGAACATTATTCCTTCGAAGATTCTGAGAAAATTAATTTGGTTAAGTTTCTAGGAGTATTGTGGAAACCTCAATTTGATTGTCTTTCAAACAAGGTTACAATTAAACATAGAGACACTTGCACTAAACGCTCTGTGTTGTTAGATATTGCGAGGACATTCGATCCTCATGGACTTATTGGTCCTGTTGTGACAAAGGCAAAACTGTATATAATAGAACTCTGGCTCTTAACCTCTTGAGGACCGCCGCCCCGAGAATGAAGCGCACTCACGGGACTGAACGCTCCGAAGTGGAGCCTTCGCCACCGGCCCACGCATTTTTAGCAGTTAAGCCTACTTTTACAAAAAAATTCGTAGAAAATCATCATTTTAATAAAAAGACTCCAATTTTACAAATTATACATATATACTGTATTCCTACTTAATACTATTAAAATAAAAAATATAACGTTAATACAAATGAATGAAATATGCAAAAAACTAAAATTATTACTATGCACAGGAAAACAAATACTATACACAATAAAACAAAGCTACAAATATTACAAACACGAAATATAAAAGAGGAAATTAAGAATAATAATAATAAATTCTGAATAAAATCGAAATTTAAAAATTCTGCTGTGTGTGATATATTTCGAAACAAGGATCCACACAGAGTCCAACATTGCATATTTTGCACTCATAATATGATGTTTGTTTTCGATTTTTTTTAGCACACACTACACATCTTCTTCTACTTTTATTTCCTTTCCCATCAATATAAATTTTTGGAAAAAGTCTACCAGTTAGACGAAATGGTTGAATGCCCGGTAATTTTGGACCAGTTTTTGAGCTTCTTGGTTTTGCGAATTTTTCTATTATTTGATGAATAACTCTGGATCTGAATTCCAAAGCAGATATTTTCTCGCCTTTTAACTTCGAATATATTATGTTTGCATTTAAAAGTGCCATATCTAATAAACCAAAAAACAGCTTTTTGTACCATTTTACGGTTTTTCTAAATGCTGGATAGTGATGAATAATGGAGTCGCCAGTGTCAACACCTCCCATATTGTGATTATACTCCACAACGCAGAGTGGCTTGAAAATGTCCTTTCCAGTCTTTCGGTCTTTTTTACCAATTGGCACAATAACGTCGTCATGTATAGTTGATAACATCAGCACTTTTTTTCTTTTTGTCATTAAAGGCAAATAAATTCACTGAATTTTTTTGCAAAACTACAGTTCCATCCTTTTTGATGTCAGGAATTACTCTTGGCATGCCTTTTCTGTGCTTCTTGACAGTCCCATACACGTTTGTTTTGTTTTCAAGAAGGAAGGACGCAAGATTCGGTGAAACGAAAAATCGATCCAAATATAAGTTATATCTTTTACCTGACAGAGTCGACAGTAACGTTTTGACTACACGCTCACCGTATAGACCTCCAGTTTGTAAAATCTCCGTATCACTTCCAGTATATATACAACAGTTCCATATATAACCCGTCAGCGATTCGCATAATTTATATATTTTAATTCCATACCTCGACCTTTTTGAGGGTAATGGCGAAAACTTAAACGCCCTTTCCATCCGAAAAGAGTTTCATCAATACATATATTTCTTTCAGGCGTAAGTACCGACTTGAAAGTTTCTATAAGTACGGTTAGTAGCGGCTTAATTTTCTCCAATTTTTTTGCTTGAGGATTGGAAGTGAAATGCAGGAATCGCATAATTTCTAAAAATCTGTTCCTTGACATAGCCATACTAAAAAATGGTGTTGAAAATATGGCATTTGTGGAAAAATACATTTTTAAATTCGGTTTCTTAATTATGCTCATTAGAATTACTAATGCCAGAAAAATCATCAGTTCATCACTTGTCACGTTCTGGAACGACTTGGTAGGGCAGCTAGTTGAGGGTCCAGGTTCATTTTGTTTCTTTTCGAATATTTTTTGCGCAAAATCGTTTGTTTCATTCACAATGACATCTATAATTTTGTCATCAAAAAACAGATTAAAAAAATCCAGTTCACTAACTGTTTGCACATCATTTATATTTGGACCAGTTCTCTCTGAAAAATTCATCTTCGGTAACGATTTTACTTTAGAAGACCAACTTTTTGCAGGTTCAGAGCAAGCATCCTCTTCATAATCATATTCCTCTGTGTCTGAGGAATATGAACCTTCTGATTCACTGTTATAAGAAATATCACTATCACTATCGTCACTAATCTCAGAATCACTTTCATTCATAATTTTACTTATTTCACTCTCAGTTAGGTATCTCGGTCTCTTAGCCATGGCTGACGAATTGAAAATGAATATAATCCCATCACATGCCCCAAAATTTCTACGAAACACACCAATAAAAAAAAAGCCGCCAAAACCGAACACCACCCATAAATATTTTACCCCCCCCCCTTTGCAATAATCCGCTGGATGTACTCCCCCATATTCTCCTAACGAAAAAACAAAGCAATAAACAAGAACGCCGTGTCCCTTTAACTCACACGTGCTCTTTCAAACAGCTGTGTTTCGCCGTTTGTTTATATTAACAGATCTCTCAGTCGAGAGAACCACCGAACAGAAACTAACACCCGTACATGAAGGTCAGATGCCGTATGCCTCGACCGTTGTAAAAACCGTTGCAGTTTAGCGCCATCTGTAGGATTTAAAAATTCAAACACATCGCTCCGTTTTCAAAATACGCATACGCGACGCTGGGCCCACAATGTTTATCGGAGCGCGTCGCGTGGAAGGAGCGCTGGGCTGATGAGTGTGGAATTGTTGCGTCGCGCATACGAGACATTGGTCGCGAACGGGTTAAATGCCTTGATGATTGGGAAGCTACGCTTCCAGTTGCTCTTTTAGAACGGTGGACATAATTTATGTCACTTCTCACAAAACTAAAAATCTTAGTTATTCCAAGATATTGTTGAAATGATTAAAATATTAAGATTCATGGTTTTGCAGACGCTTCTGCAGCTGCTTATGGTGCAGTTGTTTATGCGCAGGGCAAGTTAACAGATGGAACAATTTCGGTTTACCTTCTATGCACTAAATCCAGAATTGCTCCGGCAAAACAAATCACTGTACCTAGATTGTAACTTTGTGCACCATTGCTGATGGCTGAACTTATGCAGAAGGTTAATAAGGCATTAGCCATCAAGGACTGTGCCACAATTTTGTGGTCTGACTCCAGTATCGTTTTGGCTTAGATAAAAAATCAACTAACGAACTGAAAACATTTGTCAGCAATCAAGTAGCAGCCATACAAGAACTCACTGTGAACTGTCAGTGGTGACATGTGTCCCCAAGGGAGAACCCAGTAGATCTGATATTTCTTCATAATAATAGGAAAAGGGAGGACAAGCGTTATGGACAGATCTTTGGTAGAGAATTTCAATTCGCTGAAATAAAATTAATTTCCATGGTTCAATTCGAAGTATTTAGAGATGAGTATAAGGCTTTAAAGGGAAGTAAACCCCTTCCAGGTAAAAGTTCTTTAAATTCATTAAATCCTTTCTGTGATACAAACGGTCTTATCAGGGTTGGAGGGCGTCTTCAAAATTCCGACATAGGGTTACACAGAAAAAACACGAAATTATTCTCCCTGCTAAAAGTAAGCTAAGTTACTTAATTATGGAACATTTTCGCAAAAAATATTTTTACATTGAATCACAAACTCTCTTGTATTACACAAGATAAAAATTTTGGCCTTTAAATGGCAGAAACCTGGCGAGGAAAATTGTACATAATTGCGTAATTTGTACAAAAAGCAAACCTATGGTACTAGAGCAATTAATGGGAAATCCTCCTCAGGAGAGAGTTACGGTAAATCCTTCATTTGCAAATACTCATGTATTTTGCAGGACCATTCCTTATTAGGTATAAAAATCAAAGAAAGTGTACACTTCATAAGGTTTATGTTGCTATTTTAGTCTGCATGGCCACTAAGGCTATTCACATTGAGATATTTTGTGACTTAATGTCGCAGGCATTTATTGCAGCGTTGAAAGGATTCTTTGCCCGACGTGGCAAATGTCGGACCTTGTTCTCCGACATTGGAAAATATTTTGTGAGTGCCCAGTCAAAACTTAAACAATTGCATAGATTAATAAGCCATCCGGATGAAGTACTAGGTAAGTTCCTAACCTCTAAATAAATTAAATGGTCCTTTATTCCACCTGCATCAATGAATTTTGAAGGACTCTGGGAGGTAGGAGTTAGTCCTTTAAGCATCGTTTAGTTAGCGGTGCAAAATACACCAATTTCAGTTATTAAGAGTAATTAATGAAATACCATAGATACGGAAATCGAAGGAATCCTAAATTCAAGACCCTTGAATCCAATGTCATCAGATATGAAGGATCTAGTGGCCTTAAAGCCAGGTCATTTTTTAATTGGGCGACCTATAACTACAATTGTTGAACCAAATATCGTTGATGCTCTCATCAATCGTTTATCAAGGTGGAAACAAGTTGAAAAACTGACTCAGATTATTTGGAAGCGATGGAGCTTGGAATATCTGAGTAATTTTTAAAATTGACACAAATGCAATTTTTTTAAAAATGATTCTCAGCCCATGTATGTTAGTAGTAGTTAAGGTGCTTATCTACCTAAATGCAAGTGGCTTCTTGGAAAAAAAGTAGAAGTTTATCGTGGCCTTGACAATTGTGTCAGAGTGGTCAATGTTCGTACTGCTCATGGGATTTTAAAAATATCCATTACAAAATTGAGCATACTTACTGTAAATATTGATTAGAATTAATATACTGTCATAGCATTGTAGTCTCTGTATGTTATTTATCATTATTATCTTCTGTATTGTTTAATTGCATTAATATAATTGTTCCTACCATTTAGTACTTGAACCTGTGTGTTAATTCTGAATATTATTTGCTGAATTTTACTTTTGTGTTAGAATATTGCTTTAGAATTGTGTAAATCATATTTTTGCTATTGTTTGATTGCTTGTTAAATGTTAACCATTCCACGGGGGCCGGGATGTTGCCGCCTTGAAAAATTATTCAAAAGGCGATAAAGTGCGCCAATAATGGAAACCACCTATGCTCTTGCTTCTCTCTGAAAAACTTGTTTCAGAAGGAGACAGGAAAAGAATTGTATCTGTAGCTGTATAGTCCGCGTTTTGATACGAGCTATCGTGCTCAAATAAATATTTGTTATTGTTTGTTATCGACGGAATATTTAAAATAAATCCTAACAGACATGGAAAAAGAAAAAAGTTTATTTTATTAGAATTTATAAAACAACATTTCCATGTCAAAGCAAACTATTTTCTAAAAAGATCATTTATTTATATTTCCTTATAAATCTACTTATTTTAATACATTAGATTGTTATGACACTTTGAATTACAATTTATATTTGCACTTATCTGATTTGCTCTCTTCCATGTTGCTAACTGCACTCAGTTTCAAGAATAGGATTCTCTAACACAAGCGCCAAGTAATATCTGAAAAATCTTCGAGTAAGAAATAAATTTTGGTTAAAAAAATTTTATGTAGTTTCTAGAAAACAATTATAAAATCTGTCCTTGTTTTCTTTCTAGATGATAAATTTCTCCATTTTGAGAGTCTAATATTTTCAATAAATTTCGTGGACACTTCTAGCTTTGACTGCCTCCGGTAGTCGTCGTTATCCTGTGGCACTAAGAAAATCATAGTGTATATATATATATATATATATATATATATATATATATATATATATATATATATATATATATATATATATAATTTTTAAAAATACTCTTTTACAGAGCACTAATAAAATTGGATGAAACGTTCTATCTTGTAAACTTTCACAATTTTTAAACAAATATCATTGTTTAATAATTGTAACCACAAACATCAATATTTTCAAGATTAAAGTAATCCGTCAAAGGAATGAGTAAGTTTAAAAATTTAATAAATGTTTAGTTACGAAAAAATAATTTACATGTTACCATATAATTATTCATAGTTTTATTGTGTGTGGCTTAGAAAAATTTAATTGGTTCATAAATTGTGTAAAGTTTGGACAGTTAAAATTCCTATATAACCCCCCTATTTTACATTTTTCTCTGTAAATGTATTACTGCCTGCGAAAGTCTAATATGAAACGTGGATTTAGATTAAACTCCATAATAACGTATTGGGCCAAATGGCATTTGGAAGAAATAATTTAATACAAAATACATTCATAACGGGAACAATTCAATTAACATTACCATAAATATATTTTGAAAGCATTATTTAAATTGTTTTGCATTTAAGCTAATTTAATAAATGAAAAATGTTTAACAGTTATCTATTTCAACATGATAATTTCCGCATCATTTATTATTTTGAAGCCTTATTTTAATTATAGTTGTCTTCCAATGTTGAATTAATGAGAAAGTAGTTCTTAATTTTTTCGTTAAAACATTGTTTAATATATTTTCTATTTCTTTGAACAATATTATAACGGATACTTATGTATATTCAGCAAATAAAACAATACATAATATAGCAAAACATAATTTTAAAAAACTTCGATTACTTTTTTCCTGTCTGAAAAAAGTCACTTTGATATCAGATATTTATTAAATTTTATTAAAAGAGCACTTACAACTGCTAATTGATTTAATTTTATTTTATTAGCTCCATCAGTAGAAATTGTAAAAATATAATAACAAAATTGGCTGATAAAATCCCCTTGGTAGAAAAATTGCTCTTCCATAAATTTATTCTTTTGTAGATTTATGATTAGATTTCTCTTTTCCCTAAAATTAAGGAATATAGCGAATAAAGATAAAGAAATAAATACATTATAAATGTATTTAATAAATAACATGATGTTTCAGCCCTTAGAATAATGCTCTTTTTCTTAAAATAAAGCCTATCGTTTGGGGACGCTCAATTAGAGCAAGCTTCTTTATTCAAGGGAGCTATATGGTTTCCATATTTTTATTGATGAACTGTAGCTCACAGAGACTTTCTAATGTAAGATTCGACAAAAAGTATCCAATTTTAACTCCAAAAATGTATATAAAATTTCAATTTAATATTTTGTCAAAGACTCTGATTTTAGATTAGATTAGTGCTGTTTAATGCTTTAAGGTCCAGTTTTGAACAAACCGCAGCAGACATTAGTTTCAGTATACTTTGAACATGGATATAAAATCATTGATAAAATATAAGGGATGGTAAACTTATAACTTAATTGTCTCCAGATGAAAGTTAAATACTTCTTAAGAAACCTATTTTACGTAAAAAGAAAAATAAGTTAGAATGTGGATTTCTACCAATGAAAATTTCCAAACTTCAGTGTGATAAATTCAGAAGGATGTCATTTTGATGTTCAAATCCCATGCTGTTAAAACAAAAAATGGCATAAAGGAGGGTGATACGAAGTGTAACTTATTGCTTTCTTGCGAATTCTAAGTCGCTTGCCACAGTGAAAGGGTATACTGTTTGAAAGCCTTTTTAAAGTCTGTAAAGGGAACTTTGGAATCACAAATAAAGGAATTTTGCTGCAGCCTCCTCCATTTCATTTACAACAATTTTCGTCTGACTGGGAATTCAGCAAAACATAGCATCAAAACTTTTGTTACAGAGTATATGAAATTTCTTTTAATATAGTAGTTACAATAGGATTACAATTACTACTAAGATAACTGTTTCAAAATACTCGTGCTATCAGTATAGATGCAAAATTTAAGATATCAGTTTGATTTCAAAAGTTGTAGGTCATATACAATCGCAGTAGCTTCTGCCATGTAACTATAATAAAAACTGTCGAGGTCATAGCTATAATAGATATTATTTAAAACACAACCATAACCAACATTATTATCTGTCTTTGAGCCATCCGTGAATAGTGTTAAGTACTTTAAGTGTTAAAGGTGGTGGTGAGAAAATAATTGCTGGTAAATGATAGGAGAAGTGTTGCATTTATTATAATTAGTAAGTGGGTTGAATACCAATGTCGGTAGTATTCCAGTAGGAAGCCTTAACAAATTAGTGATTGCAGGTTGTTTGATTCTGAGATAGAAGATTTTATCCTCTAAAATGGGAAATATGCTGTAAAGACCAGCAACGTACAGTCTCTTCAAACTAGGAACAAGTACAGTAGATTTTAGTAGATGATGGGAAATTTAGATGATTTTAAAATATTGGTTGAATGATAGTTATTTACAGCATAAGTAAATTGGGGGTGACGGACAATTCACGTGTAAGCTTTAACTGGTTGCAGTTTGGAACACTCCTCCGCACAAATTCGTAAAGCCTGATGGTTCACAGTGTTCAATCTATGAAAAACAGAATTTTTTGCTGACTCATATACATCACAACCAGAATCTGTTTGAGATTATATGATGGACTTTTGTACATATATATATTCTAAAAAATATTTCCCTATATCCCAGGAAGTAGTTGAAATTACTTTTAAAATGTTTAACAATTTTTCACATTTCTTACTTAAATATAAAATGTGAGGAATGTAAGTTTTCTGTCAAAAACAACTCCAAAAAATATTATTTCATCAACCACTAGAATAGGTTATTTCGGTTGTTGATGATTGGATTAGCAAAAAGACCAGTTTTACGACAAAAATGAAGACATTTAGTTTTAATTGTATAAAGTTCGTGAGCATTTTTACCACACCAGCAAACTACATTATTTACAGCAAATTGCAGTTTTCTTTCGACTATAAAAATACTGGAGTCTTGAGAGAAAAATCGGCAGGATCGTTCACCTTTAATGTATCATGAATAGAAGGGAGATTATTGTTTAAATCAGTGTTTATTCATATAAGCACTTATGATGCCATAACACTTATAATCCTACTCTGAGATACTTCTTCAGCTTGTGGGAAGGACATGAAAATGTTGATAAAATTAGAACTTTAAAAATGAGTAATTCTAACGAATTCTGTATAAAATCTGTTAAATTACCTCAAAACACAAACTCAAACTATGTGCGGAGATATCATAGCTCCACGTTCAATCATATGTTTTTTTTTATATCGAAAAATATAGAAACCAAATGATTCTCTCTGACGAAAGCATTACATATATCTGATTCTAGAACCAGCGTACATTTACTTTATGGAAATCCCTTTGGAGTGAAGGAATACACTTATTTCCTCCTATCAAGTAAATAAATCGCCTACTGACTATACGTTCCACAGTTATGCTAGAGCAACTCGTTAATGCTATTGGTCGATAATTAATGATAATTTCGATCGGTCGAAGAATATGTCCCAGGATTAGGTATCGGAATGGTTATAGTTTCCCTTCACAAAGTGAGATACTCAAGCTCTTCCCAAATTCCATTAAACAAGGGAAATAAGTACTTAAACGTAGATTATGTATCTGATTTCCTCTGGACCAGGAATGGATTGTTTCGTTTGAGACAGAGCTCTTCTTAATTCCAGCAACTGGAATTTGCTGTTACATAGTAGATTATTTCTGTTGTGAAATTTTATCGGAATTCGTTCAGAACGTTTCTTAATTTGGAGAAAGGCTGTATTATAGGATTCGCGACTCAATATAAATACCGAGAGTTAAAATGTCCTAAGTGTTTCAGCAAGTTTATTAGCAATATCACAGGGAGAAGAATAGGTTTCAGTGTTGGTTATCAAGACAGGGATAGAAGAATCCTGATAGATTCCACTAGCTGATTTGACTTTCTTTCATGGTTATTTATGGATGTAGTTGTTGATAATGAGGCGACATAATGAATCCATGATTCTTTCTGATTTCGGTGTCTGGAATTGCTAGAAAATACTTTTGCTATTTTGGAAGCAAGGATGGTTAAATATCGCCGAAAGACACTCGTAACTTCTTTTGTATTTTGTATGCTAAGAGACAGGCATATCACCAAGATTTACAAAATTGTTTTTGAATTTGCAATTGCTTTAGGAATAGCTGTATCAGTAGTACAAATAATTGATTTTGTGATCTCTCTAAGTTTAATACATCGATACACTCAGTCTTGACCATCATTTGAGAAGTGATTGCCGATTTTGTAAACAAGTTCCAATTCACCCGTCTGTAGATATATGTAGATAGTATTTGTACCATTCTATTAAATCCATAAAAGGGAACATGATCACGTTTACGAAGATCAATTATAACATTTAAACTTAATGATATCAGATTGAAGGAGGACAAATGGTAAAGTTGATAAAGAGAAATATTTTTGTAATTTGATGGAAATATGCTTATTCATTAATATTTAACAGACAGAAACAATTTTCAAATTTTCTGTATTTGACAGCTGCGAACATTCATTTCAACATTTCCTCACAACAATAAAATTCTTGATTTGATCAAACAATAAAAATTGTGACAATAAAAATGAACCATCAATAAAAAGGGATCAGGTAAATGTTCGATTAAATCACTAAGATCTTCCGAGTAGATTTTGCAATGTGGTGATAGATCAATGCTGTAAACTATTATTGGCGATGTTATATGTATTTGTATAGCCACTGCTTGAAGGTTAGTATTTAAAAAATGTAGAGTATCAGGGTGTTTCAGAAAGGAAAATGTGCAAACTCCTCCAGAATTTGTGACAATTTCATCTCAGACTTTTCGATAACAATTATATCCCTATATCTATATGATCACTATATATATTAAGTTTATAAGTTTCTGAAAAATTTCTGGAAAATAAACACATACAGGGTTATGAGTAGACGTTATTATGTATTCGATGTCCTTAAAAATGAGAATTCATGCCACTAGAATTCACAGTGATAAATGTGGCAATTATTTAATTAATAAATTCCATTTTACGGAGTAAGGTGGCATAATTTTAGACAAGGCCTCACTGAAGATTATATCTTCTTTCAAAGGATGCAATAAAATTGCATTTGATTGGAAAAAAGTAAAGATTTCCTACTTGTCAAAGAATACTTTTATAGGCCCCCATTTGGCACCTTTTAATTTCAAATCTTTAAAAACTCTTGACTTCTTTTAAGATCATTTATGTTTTCTGTATGATGAGACAGTATCGGATTTTTCAGAATTTATAGAAAAAAAATTGATTTTAGAAAGAATTACATTTTTTGTTTGGGGAAAACACTTATCTTGACCTTCTTCCTTCCACTAGCATTGGTAATGTCTATAGAGGAAGTTCCAGATGTTACAATGCACCTGGCTTAACTATAGAATTATGTTATTCTTAATTTTTGCTGCTATTATCTTTTTTCTAAAATCCATGTTGGACAAAAGCAAGGGTAAGATGGAGGATTACCTTTACACACTTCTCTTTTGCTTGACAATTAGAACTATGGATACTATCTTCAACAAAATAGGCACAAATAATATTTCCTCTGCCAGACGTTTTGTTATGCGCAAAACGCTTGTTTGGGAAGAATCTTATGATCTTGGCAATATATGAACGCACAGACAGTGACATTTAGGCAACTTTGGTAATTTAGTTGCTCAAAATATAAAAATTAAAATTATGGTGTTTATAAATTTATTATATCTTTTGATTTAGATAAGCTTGACATTGCAGACATTTGGATTCTGTATGATTTAGGCGATTGCCTCTTCACAGACATTTATGAGATTGGAAACCGAGATAATGTAGCCAGAAAAATGAAATTAACCATGGGGTATGACAACAATATCTGCATTGGCTAATTTATATGCATATTTTTAACTGATATGCTCTGACTAACAGAAGATGGTTCTATGAGTAGATCACTGGAACGTAGTTTTCGAATGTACTTAACTGCCCCAAAATAGCTAAATATACCCTTCTGAATAAGAAAGGGAGTCACATTTAAAAATAAATCTTTTTGTCTTATAATGAAACATTTATCATCAACAAAATCAATATGTTGCTCCCGAGGAAAAGAAAAAGATGACGCTTCCATAGGAAAACCAAAAAAATTCAAGGTCTGACTACACCTCCCATCATGGAGTCTTACAAGGAAATGCAGATAATTGCAACCTTATACGCTATAAAACTGTTGTGTATTCTGCCTGTTGAACTTCTGTGTATTCGCGAGGTTACCACAATGAGGCAGAAGAAGAAACAAAGTAGAGGAGGACAGAAGAGAGGAAAAGAAAACGGGAACAGATCACTGGGGTACCATGGGATTGTGGCACCCATGTTTACTTCAAGAAATTAAACCCCCTTAGGCTGTTTAAGAGTGAAAACTAGCTCTGCAGTTTAAGCAAATGAAATTTAAAATATTAATCAATAATCTTGGTAATAGCATCTGACAGAATTATATATTGTATCACAAAATTTCCTTATAGGCGAATCAATTTGTCAATACTGTGAATATTTTATTTCTTATCGCAGTAATAATTCATGGATAAGAGAAGAACCTATCTTTTCTGAAGAGCACTACATCGTTTCAGTGAAATATTGGGAAAATTTTACAGGGAGTTCAAAGCAGAAGTTTTAAATGGATCTCAAAATACTGGACTAAAAATTTCAGTTTTTATTTTAAGTTATCCAGAGATACTGATATATATGTCCTTTTACTCTGTGCAGACATTCTGAATTCAATCCCTGACAAAAATTAGAACAGAGGAATGCTTTTATTTATCTAAATATGCATACTTAAGACAACACTATTAAGTTTCCATCCTTTCCTTGAATTTTAACATAAATTATTAAAAAAAGTTGTGCGAGGTAAATTTTTTCAAAATAAGCATAAACAATATACTTTGCATCTGTCAAATTTACTCCACAAGTCTAAGAGATTTAAAAGCTTCATTGACATGTTTATTATTAATATCTACTGTCTCAAAATTTGTTCTTTATTGAAACAGATAGAGGCATTTACGGCTATAAATTAAACTGCCCTCTAAATTTTCCTACAGATATTTCAAACAGAAACATCCTCATCCACCATGAATCACTCTAAGGAAGGTCATAAAATGCACTTGAATTTATTCACACATTAATTTCAAAGATGAAGCAGGCAATATAAGTACAGAAACTTTAAATAAAAAAATTCATAATTATTTACACAATTTTGAATGAAGTACATGCAAATATATCAAACTAACATTAAGCAGGCTTTAAGGGTATATTTCAACAATAAAATACATTTTAAGAAAGATAACTAGTCCTTCAAATAGAAGCAGTCCTGATGTAACAAGAAAAGATATAAAAGGTAACAAATTGCTATTCTTTAGGAACACATTTTATCATTTCAAAAATATTCCTTATATCAATGGCAAAAGTATTTTCTTGAGTTATTTTCTCAAGAGAATTTCTAGAAGTATGAATTTTTACAGTTGTTAAACAGTCTCTTAATTTAGTAATGGGAGCATTACAATTTTCAAAATATCTTTTACACCTATTAAAAATTACCATCTATTCAAAGAGTGAAAATCTTTACCATTATTCTACTGTTATTTTTCACATCTCAACGAAGATGGTTCATGCCACAGTATATCGCCCATTAATTCTTCTGCTTCGCACGAGTCAACACATCAGCTGGATTTTCTATGCCATAGCAATGCCCCAGTTTTCTGGTTCAATTTTCGATTAAATTTCTCTTACTTTTACAAAGGGTTTCGACACTTTAGTATATCCTTTGATCCAGTCGAAAGTCACCATGCATTCACCCCATAAATAATAGTTGTTCATTAAATGAAAAACACTTTTTAAAGTGTCAAACACTCTTACACCAAGAACAGAGGGATACCAGTTCTTGTCTTTGTAACGTAATTTTCTTAACAGGTGCAACTCCAGCTTTTGCGAGAACAAAACTAACTCCATACTGTTTTATTTTCTAGTCGTACTTGAAGTAGGCTATAGCTTTAAAAGCAAATTCACGAACATCGCAGAAAATATGCACTTGAAATTCGAAGTTTTTTGGGATAGACCTAACAAAATAAAAGCGAATAAGAATAATGTCATTAAGTTCTTGAACCTCAAAAATAAATTTCTTCCATTTTCATTACGAGTCATTTGGTAATTCATTATACCTTCATGTCATCTCTACACAGTATAACTTGCAATAATATCTTTATTTGAATCATCAATACAGATACTGAATATCTTGAGTCAAAAAACGTTCATGATAATTATAAAACCGCACGTTTTATGCAACTAGAATTTGAGAGAGTATAATTAATGGAAGATTGTGTGTGATCCAATTTTATTTAATCTCTCATGGTTTCCCTTATCACATCAACACTTTAATAGGAATAAAAATATCTTTGTAATGTATTCTGCATATGGCAGGAAAAAAAGAATCCGTCATAAGCAACATGAATTTCGCTGATCTATTCGGATTATTTAAGGGAGATATGTTAATTTTCGTGACCCTGAAATCCTTATTAATAAGGCAACTGCCAAATTTATAAATTTCTATCACAGAACATGTTGGTAAAAGAGTATTTTAATTCTTGACTTTCGCCTCATGCAACACGCTGGAAATGAAGGATTAAGTATTTTGGAAAGTGGCTACCGACTTTTTATTTTGTTGTTCAGACTCTTTTACAATCTCTAAATTAGTGTTTTCTCTCCTGAAATATAGCAACTCATTTTGGGGTTTTGTCACATATTTCTTGCATCGAATTTGCTTGTCTCGAGTAACTCTTAGCTAAGCATTTAAAGCAACATCAATCTTTTTTTAACAATCTTTTTCATCAAAGAGTAGTAACAGCCAACAATTAAAAAAAAAACCGTGTTTCTTAAAACATAATATGCATTTTTTCCCTTTCACGATAGTCATTAAGATAATTGTTTCGTCCACAGTTTATTTTAGCATTTGCTTAGCGATTATAATTCAAAAAAAATTTAGTTTTGCTTGAGTTAGCTGAAATGCTGATTCTCTAGATTATAATTCTCTCTTAATGGGCTCCATTAGTTCATTAACATTAAATTGATTTTTAGATATTTTAATTTATTATATCCCTAACTAATATTGTGGAAAGTAATAATTTTAAAACTATGGAACACAAAATCTGCCCGTATGAGTCAAAAGAAACATTCAAGCTTACAAGGAAGAAAACATTTATCTCGAGTTGATCATATAAATTTCAAAACGCTCTTAAATTTGATGCATTTTTCATGGACGATTAATTTTCATTTGACTCAATAAAGGAGTCATGAGGTCATTAATCACAAAATCCTCTCTTCCAAATCTTTTAGATAATATTTTAAAGTTATTTTCATAATTAGAATCTGTTAAAGAAAGTCATATAATTGCTATATCACATAATGAATATTCTAAGCAATGAAAACATTTGGACATTTGACAGTTCAGTATTTTAAAGAATAACATCTTCGGAGTGGGAACAAAATTCAAGCCACAAACAAGGATCTCCAAAATATTTAGGCAAAGTTTATTTCGATAAAAAATCAATTTTTTACTTTTAATCATGAAAATCTTGTTCTATAATTTGTGATTGATATAAACTGTCAGACATTCCTTATAAATCCCATCAAGTTTTCGTTTAATTTTACATCTACATTTCAAAATTTATTCCGAGTATTCATCAATTAAAATTGTTTTTCTATTTCTTCAAAAGAAATTAATGGCTCTATTTCGATGCTAAGTTTTAAAAGCTAGTTTTATTGATCAATTAGTTGATCACATAAAGTTTTCAACACTTCAATTTTTTTCT
The DNA here is from genome assembly GCA_030067965.1 of Latrodectus elegans. Lineage (NCBI taxonomy): Eukaryota > Metazoa > Arthropoda > Arachnida > Araneae > Theridiidae > Latrodectus > Latrodectus elegans. The sequence goes on from CM057809.1 coordinate 118,533,773, forward strand.
TCATCTAAATTCATTTAATAATTAAGATACAATTATATCTTATTAAGAAATTTAGCTGTCAATGACCAATAGGTCGTTCTCATCTGTATGATTCTTCTTTAAGCTTTCATCAATTTCGATTATAGCATTATTACTGACCAATATGGCTATTCCAACTCAATTTTCTAATTTCAAAGAAAAACATTTAAGTTCAAGATTTCATTTCCAACTGAAAGTCCCCCCTCAGGGGGTTTACCTTCTTTAGGTAAACACGGGTGTCACAATCCCGAGGTACCCTAGTGATCTTTCCTCTTCTTTATTTTCTTCTCTCCTCTACTCTTCAGCTTTTTCTTCCTTTTCTCCCTCATTGTGGTTGCCTCGTAAGAGGTTGAGGGCTCCCCTTGAGTACCTTTCGCCGCTCTGTTGCTATTAGCTACTCCTGGGGACTAAATCACCCATGTGTTTGCCGCGCGTGGAGTCCCGTGTCCCTGGAAAGGAGGATCCTGGTAATTGAGGCCTCCTGAGACCAACACATTGCTTTGGCCTCTGCTTCAGGTAAACGGGAGGTGTATTGTGGTCCTCAGCACATCAATCGAGTTTATGGATCAAGCGATCGGTACATCTATTGAGTGACTCGTTAAGGGTGGAGTCCACTTTAGGGATGTACCGTGATTGTATAGGGACTGACTAGCACTGGTATAATTAGCATGTATCCCCTCGTAGGGCTCCGTGGTGGGTGGTGCCGTCTAGTCCCTGAATTTTATCCTACTCCATATGAATAAAGCTACTTTCTCCTCACTCCCTCGGGAGCAACAAATGCCAATGTGTGAAGCTAAATTCTTCATAATTAAAAGAACTGGAGGATCATTTGAATATGTTTCTCCCTTTCTGATTGAAAAGGGATTGGTTTCTTATTTGGGTGTTGTGAAATCAGTCAAAATTTAAGAACGGGTAATTTACTGATAGAAACAAATTCTGAAAAACAGGCTACAATGATTCAGAGCATGAAATCACTTGCTGACATAACTGTCACAGTAGAGCCTCATGCCAAACTGAATTTTGTGCAGGGAGCAATTTCTGCGGAGGATTTATATCATACGTCCACTGATGAAATTCTAAACAACTTAAAAAGCCAAAAAGTCTGCGCCGTGAAAAGGATAACAATCAAAAGGGATGGTGTGGGAAGGATAACAATCAAAAGGGAACTCCTGTTGTTAGTTACGCATCTATGGCAAAAAAAGTTACCCGATCTTGCAGCACCCAAACAGAAACAAATTCTGTCTCTTCAGCTAGCTTTCTCTTAAAGCCAAAAACAATGGAAACATCAACACGTGTAATAGCCAAATCAGCTTTGGCAAAATCAAAAGCCTTAAAGGCGAGGAAATTAAAATTGGTTAAGGAAGGCATTCGAAAGTCTTCCTTAACAACAAAAAAACTCTTCTCTGTTTGGATGCAGACACTGTGAAACTGCATCCATCGGATGATGACTTCAATTCTGAAGATTCATCAGAGATGACGATGAGTAACAGTGAGAAAGGCTAGAATATATTCCATTCATGACTTCCTTTGTTTCCTGGAATTGTCGTGGTTTTTGGTCTCGCATTGATGACATCAAATCCATTATCTCTTGCTTTAACCCCGCATGTGGGGCTCTCAAGGAGACTTTCCTGAAGCCCATTGTTGTCACCAAAGTGCGTGGGTTTCAATGCTTTAGAAATGATTATGGTGATGATGTTGCTGTGTCTGGTGATGTTTGTGTAATTACATCAAACAATTAACCCAGTACAGCACATCAGTTAAGAACTACACTCCAAGCAGTGGCTGTGAGAATCCACGCCACATGTTTAATAACGGTATGTAGCCTTTACTTACCACAGAATGATGTCACCCAAGCAGAGGAACTGAATGAATTAGTTGATCAACTCCCAACACCATTTTTATTGCTCGGTGATTTTAACGGTCATAATTTTCTGTGGGGTAGTGATGATACGAATTCTCGTGGTCGGCAGATAGAGCAGTTCATTTCTGACCATAGCCTCTGTCTGCTAAATACCAACGAGAAAACTTATTTACACGAACCTACACGGACATTTCACTCTCTGGACTTAGCTATATGTTCTCCATCACTCTTGCCATTGCTGAATTTTGATGTTGGAAATGACCTTTACAAAAGTTATCATTTCCCTCTAATCGTGTCTCAGGCTGGAAGTAATAGTGTGCGTCACAAACCACCTAATTATGTGTACAGTCGAGCCGATTGGACAATTTTCACGCAGTTGGCTGTGATTAGCGAAACAAGAGTTAAAACAGATGTGATAGATGATGCCGTTTAATATGTCACCGATACAATCATCCGAGCTGCGGATGTTACTATCCCTAAAAATTCCATCATTCCACATAAACACAGGAAATCTTGGTGGAATGAAAAGTGCCAACTCTCTTATAAGAAACAAAGAAAGCAATGGAATATATTCCGAAGATACACTACTACTGAGAATGTTGTTGCTTTTAAAAAAGCAAAAGCTCAAGCTCGAAGAGTTAGACGTCAGAATCAAAGAGAATCTTGGATTCGCTACGTGTCGCCAATCAATTCATCGACAACAATTAAACAATTATGGAGGAAAGTTAAAGCAGCCAATGGTATTTATCAGGATTATTCCATTCCTGTATTAAAAACTGGAGCTGCAATACACTCCTCAGCGGTTGATATTGCTAATGTCATCTTTGAAACCTTTGCTAGTGTTTCCAGTTTGATTCATATAATCCTACTTTTCTGAGGATTAAAAGAATCGCTGAGCGGACACCTCTAAGCTTTCATGATCGATATAATCTACCCTATAATTGTGATTTTGAATTGTCAGAATTGAAGATTGCATTATCTAAGTTAAACGACACCAGCCCATACCAGATGGTATCTCGTATCAAATGCTTCGTCATTTAAATCTTGATTCTTTAACAAACATACTTTCATTGTTTAATAGAATCTGGACTGAGCATACTTATCCTACGTCATGGAGAGAAGCGATAGTGATTCCAATTTTGAAACCTGGCAAAGATTCAACTGACCCTCTGAGTTATCATCCAATAGCTCTCACGTGTTGCTCGTGCAAAACGTTGGAGCGTATGATCAATGCTAGACTCATTTACATCTTAGAGAAGAATAATTGCATACCCCTTTTTCAAAGCGGATTTCGAAGAGGACGATCTAATATCGATAATATATTAGATCGTGAATCCCAAATCCGAAATTCTTTTCGTGAGGAGAAACCATCTTGTTGCAATTTTCTTCAATATTGAGAAAGCATACGATCATACGTGGCGTTATGGCGTTCTCCGTAATATGCATAATGTTGGATATAAGGGTAATCTTCCAATATTTATACAGAATTTCCTAACCACTAGGCTTTTTAAAGTACGTGTTGGAACTAAAATTTCTAATACTTTTACTCAAGCTGAGGGTGTCCCTCAATGTAGTGTTTTAAGCGTAACCTATTTAACCTTTTCATCAGTATCATACTGAGATCCCATATGGTGTTCCGTATTACCGTCCTGAACGTATCGATTCCATATTCTGCTAACAGTCATTGGATGTCGACCGACGCGAGCAGCAATACTGCGATAAGATAAACCGCAATCCCGGTACGCTATAATTCGACCTTTATCAAAGTCAGAAACGTGCTGATACGCATTTGTCCTTCTTACACGAGGTATCACGACATTTTTTCACCAGGCAACAACGTTCAAATGCAATTTGTGTATAAGGAACTGGCTGAACAATTTCCTCTTTGAAACATAATGTAGGAGTCATTACTGGCGCCTGCTTTGTCTGAATGCGCTGAAAAGCTAATCATTTGCATATCACAGCATCTACTTCCTTTCGTATATATTTCACGTCTGTAGCATGTCGCCTTCTTGATGTAGCAATTTTAATGTCCAGTAGTGTATTTGTTTAAACATTTTTTACTTAAAATCACATTTTTCCACATTACTTTAACCCTAGCATTATGAGCGTCTATTTGAATTTCTCACTGCTTATATAGAATTTATATAAGAAGATTAACTTCTCATTATACATCACACTGAGTTTTTCGGAATCATAAAGAGAAAACATCTTGGTTTTCTCTTCATGTTAGCAAATTACTGTAACAAGCATTACAATAGAGGGCTGCATTATCCACATAAATCTGGATTTATGTTCGAAAGTTTTCAGCCTCAATAGCGCTTTTTTCTTTGTATTTCCTAAGCAACTGATAAAGGTTGTATAATTTCTATGTTTATGAAATTAAAATTATTTGATTCAAAAATTGTCACAGTTCATTACACTGATTTTTCAGAAGTTTTTTTTTATCAATAATTTATTTCATTTATCTATCGAATTTTTCAGATTTTCTAGTTTAATCTTTCTAGGTAAAATAACTAATATATATATATATATATATATATATATATATATATATATATATATCTGTAGACGTGTAGATACTATTTATCTATCTATATATATATAGATAGATAGTATCTACACGTCTACACACATACAATATGATATTAATAACTTAAAAAGATTAAAGCAATTGAATTAAATCATAATTTCTTAAATAAATCAATAAATAAAAGAAAGTAAAAGTTATTTTCCCATACGGAGCAACTTTTTAATATTTTAGTGTTATATAATTATAAGACCTAATGTGCAATTTTTATTGAAAACTATTTGAGTTTTTATATAAACTTATTAATTTTTTTCTTAAATTGCCAGTGAGCTGAAAATTTGCAGTGTGAAAAAGGTGGAAACAATAATATATATATTAGAAAGAAAATTTTGATTTTTGTTTTTATGAGAGAATTAAGAATGCCACAAAAGAGAATTTTATGGAAAATGTAAGAGATCAGGGAGCAAGAGTAATTATCAGCTTAAAATAATAGAATTTTAAATTTGTTACTAAACACAACTTATCTACTTGTACTCAACTACTATTAAAATAATACCACAAATAATTTAAATTATCACACATACAGCAATCTTGCTCATTTAAAAATCAAATTTAAATATTGAGCTTGAGAAATTAAAAAAAAAAAAACTAAGACTATTAAAACTGCTAAAATTAGTTTGTATGAAATCAATTGAAGAATTCTTGACCCAGAATAGTAGTACTTGGTAAAAAAGTTTTTTTCTTTCGAGCAAAATAAACTATTTAGATGTCTTGAAATATTTATGGAGTAAAGCTTGAGATTTCTTCAGTAGACCTTTTGAAGTAGCCTTATGTGATGGTATATCGAACTTTTACATATTATAGGAATAAAAACTGCAACTAATTTTTGTAAAAATATTCATTTGTTATCAATCACTGGTTTACTAATACTTTATACATTTTATTTGACGTTTATCAGGTTCAAATTGGAAATTTCGGGAAGATAGTGACCCCCACCATGCGTTAAAATCAACTAAAAATTGGTTTTAAAGGAGTAGAATCAAGGTTTTAATCTGATCAATCAATAGTACAAATTGTATTCCTTAAAACAATAGGGATAAATTTATTTGGCTAGTCAATTTTATGCAGATATTTTTCAATATGATTGTGTGCAAACTGACGTATAAATATATATCATGGGTAAATGTGATACATTACTAAAACTATGTTCCAAATTCACTTAATGAAACTTAAAGAAAATTCATTTGCATGAAATTATTTAGAAAATAGTGAATCAATATGTTTTTAATTTTCTAAAAAAATCTATAATAGTTTTAAGTAGCGGTCTTATAATTTTGTGAAAGACATTTGAATGACTATTTTTTTAAAAAAAATTATTTATAAACTATTTAGTGAATATCTTATAAAAATAATAAGCATGTATTTTATAATTCATTTATTTGCAATACTTAATTTAATATTAAGAAACTTATGTTATTGATAATAAAAATCAAAAAGTAATCTTATAGTTTCATAACACACTGTATACGTACGCATGTCAGTGAAATATTGATGTTGTTTTTATGCAGCTTATGTGTCATTTTTTTCTATGAATAAGAATATCGGAAGTACCTTTTTCTAACTACTTCAGATAAACGTGCTTACATAATAATAATTAACTAATTCTAACTGAATACTGTTGATTACGTATTAATGGTTATAAGACTTGTAAAAAAGATCAGGAACCCATTATTTTAATGAATCTACAAAAAAAGTCTTGCCCATGTAAAAGTCTTCAGTAAGCCAACTATGTTATGTTTCTTGATGACAACTGCAGAACACCCTACTACCCCAATCATAGGCAGCACATCAAGAAATCAGATGGGTCAGAGAGGGATTTTCTCAGTTGAAAAACAAGGTTGAAATCACAATAATGCATATAGAAGGAATAAGTGTTCCAACACAATTACATACTTGACAAACTGCAAATTATCAAAATAGATTATTTATAGTTTGAAAAACATGAGGCTGGACATAATAATGTAACGTAATAAGGAGATTCAATAAAGGTGGAAGTTTACACCATACGTCCTAGCACGCCTAGTATCTTATAGCCTATGTTGATAGTTAGTCCCTTAGGCACAGCATGCATAGTTCACACATTCGTAGCCCACTTCTTAAGATTAATAAACTGTATAAAATTGTCTCACAATAGTGGATTCTGCTGAAGTGGGTTCCAGTCAGTGCAACCGGTGTCCCTACCAGTGAGAGAGTGAGTAGAACTCATCTGTTCTTCCTTTGAAGACTCTTATTTTATGTGCAGCACACCCGTTTGAGCTCTGTTTCAACGACAATACTTACACAGACAAAAAATGTCTAGCAATAGGGGACTATCATGTCCCGGTCGCAGCTTGCAGAGGGGAGCCAAATATTTTCAAAGATAAACAAGAGTTTTCAGAAAATTTCAATCTTAGTTTTATCATAACATCAATTTTATTCAGATATTTAAACTTTGCATTTTATAAATATTGTCATGTCCAGGACAAACAAAGTACCAGGGAAGAATCAGATTTGGAAAAGAGAAGAAGTTGTTGATGAAACATGAGGAAGAACTGCTGGAACTTGCCGCAAAAAAGTTTTTATATTTCCTTATTAATTATAATTTTGGAAAGTTTAGTTCTTTTTAAAAATTCTGTTCTTTTAACCATGCATCCGATTTTCATTTCAACATCAGTTTGATTATCGGTTTCCATTCTTTTAATCCTTTCATTTTTTTAAGTTTCATATTTTGCTCAAAGTTTGTAACACTAATGTCTTGACCTACAAATTTTGTATGTGTGTAAATAACGAAACTACCTTAATTTTTTTCATATAAAATTTATGGAATATTTGGGTGGTTAGTTAAATTTTTATGCATATGAGAGGTTTTCATTTTAGTATGAAGTTATTTACCAAACTATTTGAGTTAATATTATATGGTTGTTTTTGGATCTATTAACTCATTGAGATTACAGAAGAGTAAGCTGATGAAATATACCTATATAATTTAAAAAACACACCAAGTGTTAGCAATAATATTAAGAAAGCAAATAAGTTCGTTTTACTCAAAATAAAATAAAGAATGTTCAATGAATATTATTTCCACTGTACTCCTAGAGATGTAATAATTATTCAAAAACTCAAAATTTAAAAATATTTTGTCGAAATTTAAGTATTTTGAAATATTATTTGACGTGCTGTTTTTAATTTCTCATACCAGATTAAATTATTTTATTTATTATATAATAAGCAGTATTTCTTTAATATTTTTATTTTCCTTTCATGATAAAAAGGTAAAAATTTAATCTTATTTTGAGTTTAATAATGTAATAAAAAAGTTATTCTCAAGAAAGAAAATTGCATATATATATATATATATATATATATATATATATATATATGTATGTATGTATGTATATATATATATGTATGTATGTATGTATATATGTATGTATGTATGTATATATGTATGTATATATATATAAATGAAATATTATTAATTAAAACTTGTAGGAATTTAAATGCGATGATAACAGAAAAATCAAATTTTACTTAAATTAATCAAGAAGCGATATAGAAAGATCATTTTCAGGTATTATTGAAACTTAGTGAAATTATATTATCCAGTGTCCCAAAATAAAACAAACCCTTGTATTTTTTTTTATCTCAGTGTAACCTTTTAATCTAGTGACGCCTTATACTCGTTAGAAAATTCCTGCTTAAACTTGTTTCCGATTAGGAGTTCCCTATGTCCAAAATACTGAATCCAGCACCAAACTGACCTATAAAGAAAGGGGGAAATTTTTTCCAAAAATAGCATTACAGTAATTCCTAATAGGGAATTGTCTTCCTGGAATCGAAATGGAGGATATCGAGAACTAATCACCTCCAAATTCTAAGAAAACACATAAACTTTCTTTCCTTTTTATTATTTACATGGTTAGTATTTCATTTCTTCCCAAACATCGTTTCATCGGAAACAAAACTGTAAACTTTTGAAAATCTGGAGTTTTGATATTTGAAATATTATTGCGATAAGTTTTGTATATTTTGTTTACTATGTGTTTTTTCGATTTAAATATTCATTTAATGTTTTTGGTGGTATAAATATTTACTGACAAATGCTTGTAGTTTTTTTTAAAAATTAAATATTATATAAATTATTTATTATTTAAAACTATAAAAATAGTTTATTTAATGTTTAAATGTTTTAATTTGGGGAAGTAATTTTTATTTGACTTGTAATTTTGTTGGCTTTGCATTAACTCCTTATACTGAAAAATCCTTTGCCGAGATGGTAAAATTTAAAAATCGATAAATATTTCTTTCTTTTTTTTAATGTTTTTTCTCTCTTTTGAATGCTTAAATATGCAGAATATATTCTTTAATTAATTAGTTCAATTTATATAAAAATAAATATTTTAGTTTGAAACAATCCTTCAAGAAATTTATAAAGAAATCGTACATATTTCTCATTTTAAATTGTAAAATTTAAAAAATTAAGAACGTCTTTAAATGATATAAATTTATTGAAAAGAAAAAAATTATACCATTCCATGAACAGTACTTCCAATATGATTCCAAATAGAAATAAATTTTGATTTTAATAAAAATTGGCGCTTATTTTTATAATAAAATATATTTAAATATCTTAAAAAAGCAGTTTTATTATTAAATATCTTAAAAATACGAAGAAAAATTTCACTACTATGATAAATGATTTAGAAAATTTCATTAGTTAAAACTAGGAGATATAACAGTTAAAAATATTTTTTATATCAGCACTTGTAGTTCTTGGTAACAATTTAAATCAGTGAAAAACTTGAAAGAACAACATAGAGTGTATCAGTTTTGAGAAAAAAACATTTTCAATATAATATGTATTGTTTTGATGAAACTTTCTGATTTTATTAATTATACATAATTTTGTTTGCATTTATATGTGTTTTGAAAGAAATTTATTTTAATTTTTGATTTAAGAAATTTGTAAGATATTTTTGTTGTCTGTATTAGCGTTCCGTTGCTTATCTGAAATTTGCTATGTTTGTGAATAAGTAAATAGCTAAAGTTTGTAAAGCTTGTAATAGAATAGATTTTTTGAAAATTTGTTAAGATAAAGTATAGCATACGTTCAATACCAAATGATCAATAATTTGTACAATCTTTCATAAATAAGATAATGCACAATTAATAGGAAATAAAAATCTTTAATTGCTTCAGTTGGTTAACAAACTAGAAAAAACGCATTTAAAAATTTTAAGATATTTTTATGGAAATGTTAAATTATTTAATTAAATTTTCTTAAAAGTTAAAAATTAAGGGACAAATATCCCAACTTCAAAATTGTAATACCAGGATCAAGGCCTATTAGTTTTTCCTAACTGAGGGGTACGAAACAAATGTCCTGGTTATTTGGTCAACCCAAAGCGTGTATTTAGTTTTCAAACATGATTGGTACTCAGTTTATAAGGATGAAAGTTTGAGTCGACCTTTCCCGAGGATCGAACCTCGTACCTGTGCCTAGGGAGAGCTAAGTCACTGTACTTAAGAAACGTAAAAGTTTGGGTGAATTTTATCATACAGATTTCCATGGAGCAGAACTCTTTAGTAAGATGTTACTTTGCAGTAGAAAAGAAATCAAACCTAAAACTTTATTAGAACTTTTAAGCTGTCTTATCTCATAGGGTGAAGATAAAGAGAAGAAGAGGTTGCCATTCAAATACTTTTAACTATTTCTACATCAATTGCAAGCTGTGAACGTTCATTCATCAAATTAAAATTAATTTTAACGTATTTGTTACCCTAGATTAGGCAAAACAATCTATGTGATTTAACATTTTTAAATACAGAAAAAGAGAAATTTGAATTGATAAACTTAGAAAAAGCAATCGATCAAAATTCGCTTCAGCAAAGAACAGGAAAATGTGAATCGTTTATTATATTGGATTGCAAATAATTACATCTACTTTTATCAATAAAATGTAATGAATTATTTCTGTATGTTTAAAAAATATTTTTTTGTATTTTTTAAATAATCGTATTATTTTCTCTCTCTCTCTCTATAATAAATAATATTTTTTATAATGAATTCTAAATCACATAAGTCCGATTATTCTTTGACACTCCTTCGAGCCCAGTATAACTGGTTTTTCAAATTAGAATTGAATTTTGTTTAAATTTAAAGCTTAGCCTGAGATTTTAAATTAATATATTTTCGAATATTTTATAGTAGGTACTATATTCTGTTATTATTAATATTGTATTCTTATTACAAGTATACTTTATTTATTATAATGTATAGTTATATTATTAGTTATATATTATAGTATCGCTTATTACTTAACACATTTTGTTCCCAAGTTTACATTGCGTGAATACTTTTTTCAAATGGATTCAAAAATGTATTGTAACCGGGTGCCCTTTATGCACACTCCAGACAAATTCGATTGTCTATGGAATGACATAAAATACAAGTCTCGATAGGACGTGCATTAAAAATGCTTTAACACACTCTCGTCCGCATTTCAAGGGCAATTTTCAAAGAATGCTTGATAACATTCCATTGCATTTTCACCTTGGGAAATCTCAATACACTGATGACATTTTGTGAACTTCAATTGAATCGATAGTTTTATGTACTCTACACACCTACAGCTCAAGGTTTGATGTCTTGTTTGTGTCTACCCAGCGACGTCCTCACTATTTACCCTTGTATTTGTCTAGTTGAAAAATATTTCAATGAGAAGCTAAAAAAGGCTTACATAATATAGTTTTCAATATTTCTGTTAGTAATATGTTGCAATGTTTCATGAAATTAAAAGTACTTTAATTTATATTAATTTAATTAATTTTAATCTTTCACTGATAGATTAAAAATGAGAAGAAGCAATTCAAAATCTGACATAATTATGATCGAGTTCAATGCAGCATTTTTGATTTTGCAAGATATTAATAAGAACTGGTTAAAAATATGTAACATTTGAATGTCCATATAAAATAAGTTTGCACTTTTTGTTTTGAACTTATCCATCTCCAGAATCAGGAAAGTACTTTGCTTACAAAAGAGATTAATTAAAATCTTTAAATTTATGAAAACTCTCTTGTGTATAACTTAATAATTAAAACAATATAAATTAACTTGTCAGAATGTTATTGATAAATATAATATATACAAATTAATTTTTACTTGAATTTATGCAATTTAAAGTTACTAGATATTCTTGAAATGAAGTGGAGAGGAAACACAGCATACTACTTAAATTGACTTAATTAGATATGTTTTATTAAAGGATACTTAAAATAAAGTTTGTTTTTGACGAAATTTGATGCTGAAAATGATAGGGCAATTTTCATAAAAAAATAAGAAAAACTAAGTAATATGTATAAATAAAATCTTTATTCGGTTTGCCCACCAAATATTTGCCTGAACAGGGTGCCAGTCCTTTGTGTTTTCGAGAATTAATTTTATGCCTAATTACGCTGATTGCAACTCATTCTAAATTTCCTATGTAACTAATTTTATCACTTCTTTCGCTTCAAGTAAAAAAGAGTAGTTCTTTTCCTACTTTTAAAATCGTCATCTAAGCGGAATTAGAGGAAATATAGAAATGTGTATAGGACTCCATTTTACATTTCAGCATAATTAATTTTTGAATTAAGAATATTTATTTTATTTCTTATGATTTTTGAAAGCATATTAATCAAATGTTTTAGTTATTGAGATTAATATTTCAGGATTGCAAAAATTTGGTTAATGTCATAAGACAAACTTATATTTTAAAATTATTTGCTTATTTATTTCTCTTATCATATACACTGAATAGTACAAAACTAAAAGCGTATAAAATTAAATTCTTTCCTTTCTAAATAAGAAGTAAATAAGAACCCAATAATTAAGTATGTTTGGAAAACAAGAAACTCTTCTAAGTATGATAATGTCCCAGCAGAGATCCATCTCAGGAAAGTGGGCAGTTGCATGAATGTCCCCTACTCAGAGCAAAAAAACACTTGTAAAGAAGCGGAAAAATATTTATCTGGGGATTTTAATTATCTGGAACAACAGAACATGAAAACATGTTGCAGGGCAATAATTTTGATTTATAGAAATGACTTTATTATTCCGTGTAATCCCTTTGAACAATTAGGAATGTTGCTTATCTGTTTTGCATTTACGCAAAGAGAGTGCAAATAAGATTTAAAAAACTCACATCTATTCCAGAAGAAATATAACCTTTAGGTATTGGAATAAAAGAAGACTTTGATCTCACAGATATGCGTCATCGAAGTGTTTCCGAAACATGTTAATTCAGATACCAAAGTGTTCACTTTATACATAATGCTCTATCTCTCCTAAGTAATTCATCAGTATATTCTGATTCATCAAATTTAAATCCCAAATTTTACATCCTATGAATAATCTTGCTTCAACCAAAACTGATTCCTTCAAAGGACAGTAATACGTTCTAAGCAAATATGAGGTTATGTTTTTTTTTTCCACACCACAATACGAACTTTATAGTGACTCAAGAGCACTTGAGTTTAATTATTATTTGTCTATTCTCTATGTTCTGACAACCCTTTTAGATTCACACATTTCTTAAGGCTTGGAAGAGACAAATATTCGAGCACAGGCACCTTAACTAAATTGATTTCGGAATGCTTGACTTAAAACTCTTCATGCACATATATTTCTTTAAAAATACCCTCAAAAATCAGAGAAGAGTTCGTTTTCATCTAATCTTTTACTAATATTACAAATGGATCAAGGTCTTCCGATCAATTCTTCATTCCTGCTAGGCTAGGAATATTTCAATTGACATTTGCTGTTTCTATAGGATTTTGCTAAATTTCCTTTAAACTACAAATGGTTCTCTAATTTTATGAACCTTATTATGGTTTATGGGATAGTTATAACTCACAGATGTATAAAAAATGGATAGAGTTTGCGTAAGAAGAATCTATCCAGTTAATGAAATTGTCTTTTATCTTTCTACAGTTATATTTTTGAGTACTCCTAAAAGATTCTCGTCATTTAATGTTTTAAGATTTGTGCAATTATCTCGTCAGAACTATTGATATTCTTTGTTCACTCATTTCTAATGAGTACATATTATGCACTGACTAATTTAAATGTTATTAGAATATAATTACTGTTGTTATAAACAGTGAAAACTGAATATTATTTGCTACGAAATAGTAAACAATATTCATTAGCTATACTGCTTCATAATTAGTCATTAAAATATTGCCAAGCTGCCCCCAAAAAAGGAAATTAAAACACTTTTTTATAACCTTATTTTTATGAGTGGTAAACATTTCTTAACATTCTCATCTAAAATTTTCATTGAAATCAAGCTACCTTTTATTATGTAGTTTCTTAAATAAATATTTATTTTCATTACAAATTATTTGAAACCATTGTTTCTGCACTTATAATTATTTTGCAATTTTGAAAATCAACCAGATGAAAAGACTCATTCTGGAAATTTTCTTTCCCGGAAATGAAAGTGAATAGATACAAGAATAAAACAAAATAACAGAAATGCCAATCTAGAAAGGATTCAATAAAAGACTTCGGCCAGTTTAGTAACTAGTTGTGTCAATAGGGAATGGGTCAACAAAGTGAGTCAAGGACGAAGAAAAGAATTCTAGGCGAAGAATTTTTAGTTGGAATGAATTGAAAATAAATACAAATTGTTCGTAAAATAAATAGTCATAAACTTCAAAATACCAATTGGGTTGAAAAGTGAAGCGCATAATTTTTGTTTTATCATCCCTTTAGAAAGGAATTGTCAAGGATGATGCGAGCAAAACCTTGAAGTCAATCGGAGCAATGGAATTACGAATATTTTATTCCCTGAAATTAAAATTAATCTACATAAGAAAAAAATCTGCTTTTTCAGAAGTTTCGAAACTTTAGGTAAATATCATCGAATGTATGAGGGTTTTTCAATGTCTTTGTATTATTTAGTTATGGTTCAATTTCAATAATAATAAACGATTGAGACTAAAAGTTTTCATAGCAGAAAAATATTTACATAGCTGAAACGCTCCTTAAAATTTGATAAGCATTCTAAAATATACGGTAGGCTTTCGGATTCTTCATTCATAATACGCTAGTTTCGTTGTTATAAGTAGCAAAGAAAAGTTGTAAAAAGACACTGTTAAATAATTATTATGTAGATATACTTAACAAATAAAAATAAATCCTGTTATGCTTCAATATTGGTTTTAAAGTACAAATAATCTGTAAAATGAAACTCAAATAAGCTTCATTAAAGTTATTGTGGAACATTATTCGTAAATTTTGCTAATCAGATAATGTTAAAAATATGGAATGATTAAACAAACTTTAACCATTGTTAATGTTGAGAATTTCTCTTATATATTTTTGAAATGACACAAACCAAACACAGCACCTTTAAGAGTCATCACTAGAGCAAAAATAAGTAAAAAATCCTACATCAAATAGAGAAAGAGCTCTCTTAGCTCTGAAAGTCACTCGTTCCTGATTTATATAATATACTTGGAAACCCGTATGTGCGGTAGAAATCGTGGAAACAAACAAGATATATATATATATATATATATATATATATATATATATATATATATATATATATATATATATATATTTACATATATAATTTACAGAGTTATACATAAATATATTATTTTAATGTGCGCAGAAAGAAAGTTATTCTCCTTGATCCAATGATGTATTATTAACGTTCTTGCCTTCGGTTAAATAACTCTTACGTTTCATACTCACTTTGGACATGGATATTTGTAGTGATTTAAAATCCCCTTCAAACTGCGCTCTAATTAGTCACCATGTGCAAAAGTAGAGGGCTGACTGAGAAACAAATTTTATTATAACTACAGAAGTATAAATCATCTTGAATTACAGAAATATTTTTTGAAATATGTTTTTATTCCATTAATTTTATTCAAAATATATAGTTTTGAATCTAATTATTCATCATACAATTTTTTAATTTTCTTATAAACTTTTTAATTTACCTTATCTTATAAACAGTATTAAAGATAATGTAACAATTTTCTTTGTTTGAAATGATTTGGAAACAGAATGATTATTTCACATTATTTCAATTTCATATGTAAGAGCTTAGCAGTATTTAGGGTAGTTTTTCAAAGAAATAAATCACATGAAGAATAAGTATGCTCTTTCTCGACAAAAATATTTCTGTATCCAGTTTACCAAAAAGCAGATCTGTTTTTGCATTTATCACAAATAAATTTTTAGTCATTTGAGAAACTAATTTATTTACATTTTCTATGGAGTATTTTTCATTTCCAGATAAAAATTTCCTACGATTCAAACACACACATATATATTATGGGAATGACGTTATATATTTTATAGAAACTCTTTTGTACAGAAAAGAGATTTCAATTTACTACGAACCATTCCAAAACAAACATATGTTTTCTATTGTGCATTTACTAAAATGATCTTGCTGGAAAAGATATCATTATGCGTGAAACCTGTTCTTCACTACTGAAACGCATTCATTTCAGAAATTAGTATATATCAGTAAACTTTTACAATAAATGTCCTCTCAGAAGCTGGAATTACTTAGATTCACCTTCTTTCACCTTAAAGTTATCTCCAGAAACATCACATGGTTATCCAAGCTTCTAGATGGACGGGATCATTTCTAGAAACCAACAAAATATCATGTCTTTCTGAAATTTAAATCTTGCATCAAGAGGGATGCGATCTTAAAAACGTGCCTGAGGAGCCTTGATAAGGGAAGGTCAGGGCGAGTCGAACAGTAGAGACATATTATGAGACTCAGATACGTGCCCATATCTTGCGCAGCATTTCAAGTTAAAGCTTATCAGTTTCTGATCGCTACTCTATGCAAAACTATTGCTTACGTTAATATTTTTCAACCAACAACAATAGCTAAACAATACATATATAATTGTTTCCCCTTTCTCTTACAACTTTACCAACAGATTACAAATATTATATTCCTTTAATATAGTGAATTTTATGTGAAGCTGTGCAATTTATACTGCAATATTTTGTTGCATATTTCGCGTTCTCTTCTATGAAATTTCATTTCTTCATTGAAATATTATGAACAATACATAAACATGAAATTAAAAAAATTACAATGATCTCATACTATTTACATAAATCCCATGTTTAGGAATATTGTAACGGAAATGTTTTTTTTAATATACATTCTTCATTTTGTTTTAAAGAGTTGTGCACTTAAATTTTTATGCTAAAATTATTTTTCACGCAGAATATTTCACTTAATGAAATTTAATCTTAAAAAATATTTTTAACTTGTAAGCTCATAAATTTTTTTTAAATTTATAATTTAAAACTATATATAAAATGAAATTGTTATGATGAAAAAAATTAATTTTGTTGTGTATTATTAAAATAACAATTTTTTTATTCTATTAGTACTGGTTATATATTTTAAAAAATTCTTAAATTAAATCAGGCAAATGTTTTAAAATTTAATTCAAAAATTAAATTACAATTATTCCAAGTATAAAGTAAATATTTCAAAATGTTATGAATCGTGAATATTTCATTCAAAAATGAATAAAACTCTTACTAAAATTATTTATCGTTTAATGTTTGATTATCGTCAAAGAGATTTGAAGGCTAATAATAATTCGTTTTTTTATCAATATGTATATATAATATTCGTTTTGAACCCTTTTATTGTATATATGGTCCCTTCTAAAAATTGTATAAATAGCATCACCCTTCTTATTGAATTCCAAAATGTGCATTACCAAATAGAGTTAAGAAAGGTGGAGCTGATCCATGATACCACCTCGCGCCAGTATTCATAACGAATGAGTGACCAATATTCTGTACCCTTCTGAGGGGGTTAAGTTCTTTCGAAGCTTTCCTATCGGGAAGACGTGCTACAGATGCTGTGTTTGGTTGTCAAACTAAGAAATGTTCTTGTAACTAAAAAAGTTATTTTTGAAAATCTACCTCTTCAATGACCCATAACTTAAAGATATATATATATATATATATATATAATATATATATATATATATATATATTCCACCGTGTATTTCCTTTTAAATTACCTACATAATTTATAAGTTAAGAACAGAAATTTTCATCTATATTTAGTATAAAGTGCAAGGATTCAGAGCAAAAAATCTGTGTCCCATTGAAATGCTCAAAAAGATTTTTCTGTGTCATATGAACATAATTACATGTCTTGAAAGACCTATATTTTGATACTAAATAAATATTTAAAATGAGGAAAGTTAGATTAACATTCAGTACATTCTTTCTATTATGAATTTATATCTCCCGAAAATATTACTTATCCAACAGTTTCTAAGTATTGCATAAGCTTTCTTTGTGGACTGAAATGCACAGATTTCACTTCCAAATCAAGCATAGCTACACAAAATAAGTGCTTTATTTGATTCTGTTACATAAGAAACCTTTTGAGTTTCAATTTAATTCTTGGTTGGGGAAATTTAAAAAACACTGATAAAGCTTTTGTTTTACTTATATTGAAAAGGACTTGATTATTTCTAATCTTTTGGCAAGTGTACATGTATTTAATTTTTTTAATTAAATCTTTGTGGCAAATACCAGGGAAGGAAGAAATTAGTCAAAAGAAATGAGGCAATAATTAAAATAAATTGATGTGGCGTTTTTCAACTCTGCTTAATAAGAAAAATAAGAAATTGATTCTATTTTAAATATTTTGAGATGATTTTTTTACAAACTGTACTCTCCCAACTTCATTTTGTCTTAAAAATTAGCGTATATCAACATATATATTTATCCATTATCATCCTTCTTGTTTCGATAATTTGTAAAATTCTTTTATTTAAAATAATTGAGAAAAACGTAGTTTTAATATTTAGTCCTTAAATTTATGGATAACATTTCTTTAAATATAATGTTAAGTAACAAGTTAAAAAATTATTTAAATAACAAAACAATTTTATGTTATTCCAACAGAATTAGGAAGTTCTTTGTTCTTAAACCTTATGATCAGAAAGATTTATTTCATTTCTCCTAGGATTGTTATTCGTTCTCAAGGATATTTATAAGTTATCGTCACAAAGTTTGTGTACAGGAATAGTTAAATTTATTTAATTTAATATTAAATGAAAATGAAAGTGTTATAATTCATCAATATTATGTAGATTTTTACTTTGCAGTGAAGTCTATATAAATAATTAAATATTTTCTATAAAAAGAACAACATTGTTTTACATCTTGCCTTTAAGACGTTTATTTAAACACAGTATTTAAAACTGTGACGAAAACTATGTTTTCACGTGCATCAGTAATGAGAAAAAAAATAAGTAAAATATTTTTGTAGCACCACATTCATGTGGGTCAACTCATAAGTCATCATCGAACAAATTAATTGGTTTCATCAGATGCAATATTCTTTTCTATCAAACCAACTTAGGAATTAAGACATCAAAGCTTTCTCTTACTGAATCGTACTTAGAATTTAAAAAATATAAGTTTCCTGACTCACAAGCCCTGCTTGTAGAAAGACAAACATTTAAAAGACGTATTCTTATCTTATGCACTTTGTTCCTTTATCTTCAGGTGTATTTTCGGTCACATTAAGCAGCAATAGCATGCAATCGAATCGAACACAATAGAAACAAGTTCTTATGTACAGATTCGTTTTTCGCTTATGTTTTGAAACATTCATGCGACAAGAAAACTTATGAGTGTTATGAGAAATCATGGATTAAATGTTATTTCCGGGGAAATACGAAATAATTCAATATAAAATGTACAATCCTACCAGAAGACATATTTTCTTATATGGTTTTACACTTTTCTTTTTATAGTGATTCGAAACAAACAGATGAAAAATTATGCTGAGCAACTTTCGTAATTTTCCGATACAAGTAGTATGAGGAATTTTATTTCTCTTACAAATGAACTGGTCGACAAATTAAATATAATTTTCACTATTGAATTCCTTTGTTTAAGTGTCTATTTTGTTTCCAACAAGAAATATACATTTAATCGATTTTAACATCTGGAGTTATTGTAAAATGATATTCATTTATCGAGTTCAACACGGATATATTTTCGTGTGATTTAAAATAAAGATATTTTCAACTAGTGTGATATACTTTTTAATTTATTCTTTACCAAAGAATTTTTTTTTAATATCTCTTATATAAATGAAAATTAAATGTATTCAATTGTTTTTTTTTCTCGAATGAACTTGATAAAACTCGATTTTACATTTATGTCTCAGAAATATTTTTTATATTAATTGATGTGCTATTTCTCTCTTTAAATTAAATTCTGCATTTACTTATACATGAAATGCTATCAATAACAATAAAAGTAAAATATTGTGAATGTCTCACCTCTTTATCATTAATGAACCATTTGAGAAGAGCGTCACTCCGGGCCGGAGCAGAAGTACAGTTTACGTCTACTAAATCTCCTATTTCATACCTTGGATTTGTGCCTTCGATTTTGGGACCATCCTGACCAGGAACGAGGTATGGAACTGTTGAAATGTAATAGACCGAATTAGATTCGAATGCAGAATTTTAATTCATTAATAGCTGATGATTGGGAAAACATTTTATTATAAAAACCAGATTTATATATTTTAAGATAATAGTTCCAGAATTATACTCTAAATTAAAAAAAAAAAACAAGTTATTTTTTAAATATTTGTAGATTTCAAATAATTTGCTATGGAAAATAGATCACAAAATAGCTGCTCTGAAATTTTATCTTACTTAAAAATATAAATTTGTTTCTTTTACATAAAGAGCAAAAGAACATTGAATATGGCCACGTCAATGGGAAGAATTCCTCAAATTTTAGTTTGACTTCAAAATTTAAATTTTTATCACAAAAAATATTACATTTTAATTTAAAACAATTAAAACATCACAGCTCATTCGGATAAATATTTGCGATTCCTTCATTTGTTCCATTTTGTTTTTACTTTGCGTTCTTATTCATTATTGTCTTCAAATGGACGCAGAAGAAAGAAGAATAAGGCTTCAAGTAAAAGTAGGAAAACCGATAATAATAAAATAAGCAGTTTTCTCTTAAAACAAGATCGAAATGCATAAAAAGAAAGAGCAAATAACAATTAATTTTATACGTATATATAATTTTTCTAAATTCACCTAATAATGCATTTACATTATTAATAAACTTTATTCAAAAAAAATTGTACGTAAACACATATCTTACTTTATCTTGCATATTTCAATATTTTGTGTTGTAAAAAAATTAAAATAGAGAACCTAAATAAAAAAACACTGTAAGAAAGTAAGAGCAATTGCTGATTTAATAGACTGAAATAATGAATTAATAAAATTTAATTGCTAATAAATAATTTGGTTCATAAATGTAATAAGACCTTATAACTTTTTCTACAAGTTATAGGTTACACTAAATATTTTAAACATTTTATTTGTTCATTAAAGAGTCAAATTAAATTATATCAAAATTATAAATAGGTCTCCACCGTGTAAAAGAGACAGAGGGGGAGCATACACACCTACACTGTGCTACGAACTAAATAACTTAATAAGCGTTTTAATTATTTTGAATGTTAATTTAATAAATTCAAATCTTTTAAATTAACCCATTATAATATTTTACATCATTTTTATTGTTCTAGACAGATGTAAGTCACTTTAAAATTTATACGTGCACTATCACACATTTATCATTTCATACTACTACTAAATTCTATGTGATAGTTTATAATTCAATTAAGTAAGACTTCATTAGGGGTTGTTGTACCTTCAATCAAATGCTCACTTTTTAAAACTGAAAAAACTCACCTGCTGCAAAAAATGTGATGGAGAAAAGCGTAAATATTGAAATGTGAACCTACCTTTCATTTCTATATTTAGAGTAGAGTTATCCCATTAATGCATCATTGCAACAACTTTAAATGATCTTAATATAAAACTATAATATAATATTAAAACTTTATATTGTAATTAATTATAAAATTACAATGCAAATTTCAAAGTGAATAGTATAAACTAATTTTGTTACATTTATAAATTGAATTTCATATAAAATGATTAAAAATTACGCGAGACTCATATTATTGCATAAAGAATGGATTTATTAAAATACTTCTAGAAACTTTAATTCCCTCCAACTACATGTTTAGAAAAAAATTTACTTTTAGAATATTTAAGAGAGAGTTATTAGATTTTTCTTTTTTATTTATATTCCTATATTTCTTTATTTAAAAAAATTAATGAAAATATCTCGATAAAATAGGAAAGTAATGAACACTTTTAAACAGAAAAATGCTTAAATTAATTATTCAAATATTTATGACTATAATCCTATTTTTTGCTGAAAAAATAAAAGAATAAATCTTTAATATATTGCTTTTGTGTTATAACATTTGTATGATGTACTATTTTGTATATTAGTCAGAGCATTTTACGAAAAGAATGACTCACTAATCCAAGTTATATTAACAGTCTATTTATATTCATTGTGTTTTTCTTACAATGCTAATACTTATTTATATTCAATTACTTTTTGTGTATAAATAAAGAAGGATTGTTCATAAATGTGACATATTGTCATCAATTACTTATTCATTTGCTTACTCTCACTCTCTCTCTCTATCAATATATATATATAAATATATATATATATATATATATATATATATATATATATAATATGCGATGAACTACTTAATAACCAACGTCACAATTTCAAATGTCTACTCAGGAAGGGTTTCGATAAGCACAACAACTTCATCAAGCGAGATTAAGCCGAAATAATGAGACGCTGTAAGACGTTGCATTTGATTGCAGGAAGACGAGTGCTCCTTATCCCCCCCCCCATAACTTTAAACTTCATTTCTTATTAATATCATTAAGACGATTAACTCTAAATATCCCAAACTTGTACATAGTTGTATTTGTAAATATGTGTTAATTAAACTGTGGTACCTATAATAATTGTTAATTAATTAAATTACGCCTTGACCACTCCCCATTCCACAAAACTCAGAAGCGGGATTGAAATTACTATCGCATATCTGGATTGTGGCATACCTGGATTATCGAATAACTGGATAATAAAAAATTCAGACTGCTGGAAGGATTTTCATTAGAGATAGATGTTGAACGATCGGTTTGTAACCTCGAGAGAAAGACGTGGATCCTCATTGAACATCTTGAAAAGTACGTGATCATTTTTCATAGTACAAGGTGGTATTAAACGATATAAAAGATATAAGCGTTGCATTAAAAATTTCACAGCAGATAAAATCAAAATTTTGCACAGATTGATTTTTGATCAAGATGGAGACAGATTAAATCATAAAAGAATAAGAAATTTTGATGGTTTTGATTTTGATATTGAAAGAAATGAATATCGAAACAAATTATAAAATATAAACAATGCTCTTTCGCTTGGCGAGCTTATTACTGCATCGAACATTTAAAGTATTTCATTTCAAGGATCTAAAGTAGAGCTCGCAGAAAGAATTTTGTCTCTATTGTGTGATCTTGAACTCTTAGCTCAAAACACTAAAGACCAGAATTCTGACGTTTCAGACACTGCTGACTCAGAAACTGAAATGGAAAATGAAATAAGTAGAAATGAATTTTTAATGCAATGCAATATAAGTAAAAATAAAAGTGCAACTGAGAGAGAGAAAGAGAGAGAGAGGGAATATTCTAAACAGAATGATAATGTTTGCGAAAATGACTTTTATGCATATCCTGCTATTCCAAGAGTTAATAGTAATTATGAAGATATCGAAAGCACTATTACTAAGTTTAATGCTGAATGACATGAAAATATAATTAATTGGAACGATCATTTTTTTGACATGTCGAAACTAATTTATCCGAATTACAAAACTTTTTATGACAAGATCGTTGGGAGGAAATGCTCTATTATTCGTTCGAAAAGTGCAATAAATTAATTTTTGGAAAAAATTGAGACGAGCCTTGATTGATGAATTTTCGTTTGAAATAAACTTAGCTAATTTACATGATCTTTTGCGTAAAAGAAAAATTCGTGATTCGGAATCTGTTCAAGAGTATTTTTTAAAATTGAAGGAGTTGTGCAATTGCTGTAAAATTCAAGAATCTAGTGTAATACACCTTGTTATTAATGGAATCAATGATAGACAAGAAAACAAAATAATTTTGAATGCATGTCAGCATTTAAGTGAATTTAAAGAAAAACTCAAAATTTATGAAGCAATAAAAAGTGATTCTCTTAAAAGTAAAATTGCTTTTGAAAGAACGAAAACAGAATATTATTTTAATGATAAATTTAATATTTCCGATAAAACGAGATCGAAATATGAATATAGTAACAGAATTAATTCTAAAAACGAAAGTAAAAAAAAAATAAGATACAGTGATGGTTTTGGAAAAATAAAATACTGTGATTTTGATAATCGTAAAAATAAAATTTGTTTCAAATGTAGTGAAAAAAATCATTTTTCTAAATTTTGTGAACATAAAGAGAAGGGTATTAAATGCATTCAATGGTTATTTGGAATTTTGATCATAACGCTTGATTGTGCCCAGAAATTTATTTTAAACCTGAAATAGCCGCAATGAATGTTAATGTAAAACCAAAACTGAATGATATAATAATTAATAATTTGAATGTTATTGCTCTAATATATAGATACTGGACGCCAAGTAACTTTGGTTCGTAAATCTGTCTTTGATAAATTAAATGTTATTTCCATTAAATTCTTTATTAAGTGGTTTTGGTAAATGTGTAGAGAAGCCGTTAGATTATTTTTAGGGAAATATTAAAATAGATGAGATTTTAAATGTGAAGATATTTTTATGTGGTTAAAAAAATAATATTATTTCATAGGAATTAATGTATTAATGCCGAGTGAGAGAGAGAGAAACCATAATTAATGAAAATGGAATTAAGATTAAAAATAAATATCAGTGTGTAAAAGAAATTTATCATCTCTACCTGGTGATTAAACTTATAATGTAGTTGAACTGAACATTGAACTCAATATTCCAAAACTTCCAAAAATAGGGTGCAACAATTAGTTTCGAGTTATGTACCACGTAACACAAAATCAATTAATGTTCAATTAGATATTTTTTAAAAAGTAATGATTCTATATTTCATCAACCCCGTCGACTACCATTTTCAGAGAAAAAGATTGTAGAAACTCAAATAGATGAATGGTTATAGCCAGGTATAATAGAACCCAGCTCTTCAGAATATTGTGGCCCAGTTGTAATCGTAAAGAAAAAAGATGGACCACTTCGTTTGTAAATAGATTATCAGAGATTAAATAAAGTAATTGGAAAATATAGATTTCCCATCCCATTGCTTGAAGATATATTAGATAGATTGCAGGAATCGTGGGTATTTAGTACAATTGATCTAAAAAACGGGTTTTTCCAGGTAGATGTAAACAAGGAAAGTAGAAAATGCACTTCATTTCTAACTCATAAAGGCCAGTACCAATTTCTTAAGGTTCCTTTTGGACTCTGCAATTCTCCGTCTGTTTTTCAAAGATTTATAAACACTATTTGCCGAACACTGATTACTGATGGTGTTGTTTTACCTTATATGGATGATATAATCATTTTGTCTTATTCAACTCATAGAGTCGAATGGCTTGAAAAGGTAAATCATGCGAGTGAATATGGACTAGAGATAAATTTTAGAAACTCCCATGTTTTGAAGAAGCGCTTTGAATGTTTAGGCCATACCATCGAAGAAGGGAAAATTCTTTCCATCTACTTTGAAAACCAAAACTGCGCTTCATTTTCCTGAGCCACGTAATTTGAAACAAGTCTATAGTTTCTTTGGATTGGCTATATATTTCAGGAAATTTATCCCAAAATATTTCATTATTGCTAGACTGTTGAGTTATCTTTTGAAAAAAGATTGGAAATTAAAATTTGGTGAAGAAAAAAGAAACTCTTTTAGTCTATTAAAGTTAATTTTAGCTGAAAAACCTGTGTTAAATATATACAACTCAAATTATGAAACTGAATTGTATTGTGACACCAGCGTAGAAAGATATGGAGCTATTTTATTACAGAAATCACCAAATGATAAAAATTTCCATTCAACCTACTTCATGAGTAAAAATACAACAAATGTCGAAAAGAAGTATTCCAGTTACGAATTTGAATCTCTTGCAATTATTGAAACGTTAAAAAGATTCCGCGTTTAATTATTAGGAATTCCCTTTAAAATTGTCACTGACTGTTCCGTATTCAAAAAGATTATGTAAAAAAGAAATATGTAAACTCGTTTGGCACGTTTGGCTTTATTGCTCCAAGAATTTAATTACAGTATGGAGCATCTTTCCGGTATAAGAATGGCTCATGTCGACGCACTAAGCAGATCCCCTGTAAACATATTTTAAATCTTAAGTGATACTATCATACCGAAATTAAAATCATCCCAAGATAATGATGATGAAATGAAAACACAATAAAATACTTTTTAAAAATCTCTAGTTATGAAGATTATTTTGATAAAAGCGGAATTTTTTGTAAACTTGTTGATAGTAAGGAATTTGTGGTAGTGCAAAGAAGTATGCACAGGGAAATTATTTGAAGTGCGCATGGAAAAGGACATACTGGAAACAAATATTCAGACAACAGTATTGAGTATCATTATTTCATTCCCAAAATTAGACACAAAGTGGAAAATGTCATATCTAACTGCATTCACTATAGTCTCTTGAATTTCAAAAGAAGAAAGTAGGAAGGCTTACTTTCCACTGCATAAAAATGGCGTACCACTATACACATACCATATTGATAATTTAGGACATTTAGAAAACACACATCAAAATTATAAGTACGTTTTAAAAATTTTAACAATTATGGACACATTTATTAAGTTTGTTTGGATTTTACCTACGAAGACCACAACATCTAACTGAGGTCATTTTGAAATTACAAACTCTAATATCTCCCAGTCTACGGAAATCTCTCAATGATTTCTGATAGAGGTACAGCTTTTAGCTCTGGTGAATTTGAAGATTATTGCTCTAAAGAAAATATTAAACATCATTTAATAACCACTGGTCTGCCAAGAGCTGACGGACTAGCTGAACGGACCAACCAATCTATCATATCAGTTCTTTCAAAGTTATCTTTAGAGAATCCAGCTCAGAAGTAAATTTACGAACGAACTACAGCAGAGATTAATTCAACATATCTTTGATGCATAGATACCACACCATTTGAGTTGCTTGTTGGTATGAAGATGAACGTTGGAGGTCTTATTATGCTCAAAGAAATGATTGAAATGGAATTTCAAGCGAATTTTGAAGCTTAAACACTCAGAAAGCATGCTAAACAACACATTTTCAAGATCCAACAAGAAAATAGTATAACGTGTAATTTCAAAAGAAAAGAAACACAATCTTAAGGAGTTAAAGATTTGGTCGCTATTAAAAGAACTCAGTTTTGACAACACCCCCTAAAGACAAGGCCTGTCCACCAAAACTTCTTTCTGGAATGAGTCATCCATATAAGGCTGACAAACGACCCCCTAAAGTTGAAATTTCGCCTTCCATTTCCTGTCGCCTGCTCGACGACTCATTTCAATCTCTGTACGAAATTGATTATGCACGTGCGTGTGATAAACCTTGTCTTAAAATATTCATTAAAAGTATTATATTATTTCAAGAAATTTTATAAAAATGCCATTCAAGTGTACAATTGTCAACTGCTGATCGCACCTACGATGGAGAACCAAAGGTATGAAGAATGCTACTAATGCTAAAGAAGTGGCTGGCTGTTATTCCTCAAGAAAATCCATAAAAGACGAAAAATTCTAGGGTAAGTCTTATTTTATTTATTTCAAATAACAATAATTAAATCATTAGTGAAATACATCTTTTAAAAACTTAAAACGCATGCATTTGGCATGGATAAGAAATATTAAAGTTAATGTTATTTCAATCAAACATAATTGCATGTTTTTCATCTTAAAAAATAATTCTCATTCTGTTGTTAATTTAGCTCTAATTTGTAAAACTTTCAATAGATTCGACAATTACTAAAAATATTCCCCATTTAATTAATCAAAATAATTATTTTTTAATCATATACGATTATTGGTATATTAAGTTTATCCGTATTTATTAAGACATTTTTGTTACATTTAAATAATTACGTTATAAATTTAATATTAATTTATAAATGAAATACTTAAGAATTTATTTATTTCACATTTTTCATATTAGGGGGGGATAAAATAATAGGGCTAGCAGTAATTATTCAATATACTTGAGGAAATATAATTATTATTTACGTTCTCATTTTGTTAATCTTTAACATGGATTGGAAAAATGAATTAGATATAATTTTAATTGCATGATATACATAATTTAATTTGTAAAATAAATCGCAAATTCTACCTCTTAGAAAATTTTGATTAAAGTTCAACATTTTTTATTAGTTGAAATAGTGATTATAAATATTGCTTGAACTTTATCAGAGTGAAATATATGATGTAATCTAAACAGCTTTTAAATGTGTCTCAGAGAGTTAAACTAGATATATATAGTATACATTTATCTTAATAATGTTTTTTCTTTTTTTTCAGGCTTGCGAGCATCAATTTGCAGAGAGTGATATCCTGAGATGTTCAGAGTTATATTTAGAGAAAACTGGTTAAAAACTGAGCGCTCCCTTACGATACCCACGATTAAAGTTAGATGTCATTTCCTCAATAATTCAAAACCACCCGAAATATTTAACAACAACCAAGAATCATTGAGAGGAGCCAGATGTAAAGAAGATATGAATTGAAAATCAGAACTTTGCTTGTGCCTTAGAAGTATAAAAAGGGAAAAAGACTACAGGGATAAATTTTGCTTTAAAGATTTAAGTAAACTCAAAAACGTTTAAAATGAGTTTAAAATTCCATGATCATGGACTGTTGTTATATATATAACAATAAGGATATAATTATGTTTTTATTAATAAATCCTTCAAAATTTCCTGCTCTTGAATCATCTGTAACAGTTGTTGAAAATTTTGAATTTGGTAAGTTCAATTATAGGTTTTGAAATTAATAAGATAAATAATTTTAAATTTCCTATGATTGTAAATGATATTCATAACTTAGATAAAATATTACAAGCATTAGAAAATTTTGAACAAATTAATAATCAGAATAACTTATTTGATTTGTGTAAATGTGTTATTAATTAATTGAAAATTATTTGTGAGAGTAATGAAAATTTATTTAATTGCTTAGAAGAACACATTTTTCTGCTGAAATATTCTTTAAATCATAAGAAATATTCTGCTAACATTTTAATCTTATGCTCCATGCTTTTTTCTAAATCACCCCATTGTTATAAATTTTTTACGTAAAAGCTCGTATTAATTGTACCACGTCCAGGAACATTGAAACGTTTATTTGTCAATTATATAGCAAATCCTTTAAAAGAACTCAACAGGAACAATTTTCTTTTATATATTAGAGACAAATATTCTCACCTTAATGAAAATGACAAAAAAGTAGTTTTATTAATGGATGAAATTCACATAAAAACATTGGATTATAAGAGTGGTAATTTCATCAGGAGAAGGAACCTTATTCCTTTAACATTAAAATTCTGCTGTTTATGGAAATGTTGAAATTAATTTAAATGATGATGATGAAATTCTAAATCTTAATATTCTCGACCCTAAAGAATAAATGTTTAATTTGAAAATAAACTCAAATGATTTTTAAAAATATTCTCATTTGTTAACTATTTTAATATACATAGCTGGTTAGTGCGTCCGTTCTATCTTGAAAAAATATAAATGTGAAATGTGCTGTGTTTATTTAATGAGCAAAGTTGACAATGAATGTCAAAACTATCTTTTAATTAAAAATAGAGATAGAGGTGGTTTAAAATATCCTTGTGATGAAATCATCAAAATAACTAATTTAGATTATACTGCTATTTCTAAACTGTTGTCTTCTGAATATGAAAACGATTTTTAGAAATGTAACAATCATAGATTTATCGCAAGCAATGTAACATTAAAAAATCTTCGATTACCTTAAATTAATTTCACGTCAGAATGTTGCAAACATGACAGTGATGATTTAGCAAAAAAATATTGTCTTAACTTCTACTAACATATTTTTCAATAGTCGGGGTATACATTGGGATGTATTGTCCCCTTATACCCAAGGAACCGGCCAGAAACAGCGACCTGTTTGCCACCGAGGTGTTGCCCCGGGTGCACCACAGCGGGTGGGCCACCATCGCACCCTCACACATGCCATAGGGACCCGTTTATAGGGTAGGCACCATTCATACCTCATTCACACACGAGGAAAGGACAAATACAGGATATAGAGAGAGGGAAAGTGCATCCATGCCTGAACCAGGACTCGAACCCAAGACCTTCCTATCCGTTGTCAGTCACACTGACCACTATACAAGTTGGCTGGCACTTTTACTAACATTTTACTCAAATATTATTGTAAAAATTTAATGATGATTAAATAAATAAAAAAAAAACTCCTTAATTCAAAATCAAAAAGAAAATTACAAACATTAGGAAAATAATGTATATTTCAGATAAGAGTTTTCTGTAGATAAATATAATTATTAAATTGATGTTCCTAAACTTAAATCGTTATTTACATTTTGTTTATCTCAAGAAATTATTTTGTTTATCAAAACAAATTAATTACATTTTGATACTAATTTAGGATATATTTTAATGTGGAATTGTAGTGCTTAATTAAGTTATTTTAAGCATACTGTTGTTATTTTTACTCTATTTTCATTATCTGAGCAAGTTATAAATTTTGTTATCTTTTTGTGATATTTAATAAAAAAAATTAATAATGCAATAAAAGCAAATGTTTCATTTACTCCAGTTATTGGTATAGAGAAAAATATGAATGTTTTTGTTTGGCCACAAATTTAACTAAATTTTTTTTCATATTTTTGATATCAATGATTTAATATATGATTATATATTCAATACTAATACAATAAGTAATGTTGATATTAAAAGATTAAATCATACAAATTATAAATAAATCGTCATTGTGAAAAATTTTATAATTTTCAATCATTGTGTTATATGATATCATAAGAAATTTATTGTGAATTAGGAGAAAAATGTAGCAGGAATATCTACTTCACAAGCATGATTCTAATAATTTCATAAATTTTTTTTCTACAAGTTACTTTGAAATCATATCAAACTACAAACAATGGTTGATAAATTAAAAAAATTATAAAACTAGAAATTTAGAAAAAGCAAATGAAACAAATACATATCATTTTAAAATAATTATTAAAAACCTTTTTATAACCAAAGGATTACAAATTCAATTGTTAAAGCAATATTTTTATTTCTTATTCTCTAATCACTTATTTTGGCAAATTAAGTATTTTGTTTTATTCAATTCTAAAATTTTTGTAAGTGTACTATTATAATAAATTGAAAAAAATTTTAAATTAAATCATTTAAATAAAGGTATGATCTTGAAAAACATTTTATTCAATTTTTTTTTATTTATTACAAAAATTTAGATTCGATCATTTAATATGCAAATATATTAAAATATTCCAAACAATTATCAGGCACAGATTTATCAGACAGTTATATAATTCCCTGTGGCGTGATTCAATTAATTGAACATTTGTCGTAATACCTAGTAAAAAGTGAGTTATTTAGATCACCACAAAGGAGACGAAACAACCGGCCTCAAGTAGATGACTCATCATAGCGGTGCGCAGGCCTTGTCTTTAGAGGGTGTTGGTTTGGACTGCACTTAAAAATAAAACCAAAATATGTAGGGCCATACAGAGTTAGTAAAGTTATATTAGGCCACACCTATGATGTAATCAAAGAGGGAAGTCATGAAAGACATAACTGTACCACGACTTGTGCTGAATTCCTAAAACCCTGGTATATTATGCCAAAAGACGAGGACATTATCCAAGTTAGAGTTAAAGTCGAATTGCTAAAGGACAGTCTAAATTCGAAAGGACTAGAACTAAGCTAAAATATAAACTGACTCATTTATTTAATTCATATCTAAGCCAATAGGAAGCTGAATATAAAATTTGTTACATTTCAGAGAATTATCCTGTGCTGCTTATTTTCCTTTCCTATTTAGCTGTTTCTTATACATATTAGCAGTGTCATCTGGAGGGCCAGCCGATTCCAGGACGGCCGAATTGTGGTGAACTACTTAATAGCCGACGTCACAATTTCCAGTGCCTACTCAGAAAGTTGCTCGAAAAGTACAAAAACTTCTCCAGTGGGCGAGAGTAAGCCGAAAGACTGAGACTCTGTAAGACGTTGCGTTAATAGCAGCAAGACGACTGCACCTTTCTCCCATAATTTTAAATTTCATTACAAGTTATAATGATTAAGACGCGCGTGATTAATTGTAAATATCTCAAACTTGTATATAGCTGTATTTGTAAATATGTGTAAATTAAACATAAGGCTATATAAAAATTGTTAATTAAATTATATATATATATCTATCTATATAAATATATATATATATATATACATATATATATATATATATATTAATGGAATGGTTTATCAAGTGTATATAAAAAATGATTTACATAATTACCCTTACATTTTAAATAGTGTGTTAATGAATTATGTGAAAAGAAATATATTCAATTAATTTAAAAAGCTTCTAAAATGGAATCTATGAGTAATTCTGAATATCAATTTTCTATACTTCTCATAAAAATGTAAAATATGAAACTGTCGTCACTGAAAATAAACAGTAAGTAAAATAAAGTTTCAAATTTAACTTAGATATCTAAATAATTTATCGGAAATCCAGAAAATTTGCTTAAAAACTGCTATAAAAAGCTTATATAGTACATAATTTTTTTTTACTAAAACACAAGTAAGCAACAGGTGTTTTTCAAATCTCCAAAATAAAGAATAATTTTAAAATGGTTTTCACGTAATTTAACCACCAATACATGTGCTTAAAAAATTAGCCGCAGGAAAGTTATGTTTCGAAACAAAATAATTCTCAAACTCCTCTTTTTACTGCACTAAAATTACAGGAGTAAGATGTTTTCCTTTTACATATTGTATTTTTTGCAAGCAAATATTATTAACAATTTCAATCTCTACTAATAAATCATATCTATTAATTTAATAATTCCTCGGGTATTTTGTAGAATGCTGTTGTAATTTTAGGTACAAATACTTTGTCAGTCGGGATTTTAAAAGGTGATAGATATTTTGTTTTGGATGAATATTAAGACATACATGCATTCTTAAATTTTTGGAGCACTAACAATGAATTAATAAGATATGATGTTCATTATTCAAATTTCATTGAACAATTAATACAACTGAAAGATTATCAGCGATAAAAATATGCAATTTGTACTGCCACATCGGCAATGTTCTTAAAGTTTTAAGTAACAAAACTTCATTGCATCATTATTACAATTAGAGAAATTCTTAAAAACAAATTAATAAAATTTTAGCACAAATCTAAAAGATAACTGAGGATTTTTCTTTTTGCAGATGTGTAAGATTCCTATTATGCTGAATGCATTGCATGACCTTGAAACCTGCATGAGTACAAAACTAGATTTCGAATGCAAATTCTTGACTTTCCTTTTTGATGCACGAAGTATCCGCAACATGTTGTAATGTCATAGAGGCCTTCATTTTTGAGAGAGAGAAAGAAATAAGTAAGACAAAATGATTAACAACAAATCATGAAAGCATGAAAGCTTCTGTTGATTGTATTAAACTATAAAACGTGTAAATTAGGCTTGATTTCAAATTAGACGATTATCAGCACATGAAAGCTTGTAACTATAATATTGAAAAGGGAAATATACTCCAGAAATTTCCTTTATTTTATTACTAATTTCCTATAAATATTTTCGAAATTATTGCATTTATCATTTCAAATACAAATATTTTGAAAATACTAAAAGCTAGAACTATGCCTTTTAAGTTGTCTGTAACTGCATTCAACTGCAAAATTTATAATAAGACCTTAATTTCAAATTAGAAATTTATCTTATAAAATGTTGATTTTTCTAACAATGTCCTAAAGAAATCAAGTAATATTCTTGATGTTCTTGCATAATCTATTGTTTTTTATGTTTTTGAAATATTAAGGTTCACTATGTTGTATTTAATTTTAATACCATTATTTTGATTATACTATCAGGTATAACGTCTAATGGGTTTAAGAACAATCCTCAAATCTTAGAAGTCAAATATACATAACATTACGACACATACATAATTTTAAACTTGTGTTTGTATAGGAATTATGCATACACTGAAATAAACACAAAAGAAAAGATATGTGAACACTGCATGAAATAATAAGAACATTAATAAAATGTGACGATTTCAGAAAAAATGAAGAAAATACTATGACTTACAAATATAGCCTTCTCTGAATTTTACGCAAGTAGTACAGTAGTTTCTTGTATGTATACATATGTATGTATATAGATATAAATTTTGCATAATTTTGAAATTAATTATTGTAATATTTTAGCTTCTTTGAATTTACATCTGAAGTATTTCCTAATTTTCTAAATCATAATACAAATGTTTCCCAATTGATATTTTTTTATCAAAAAGGTTGAAATAGGAAATTAAAGATTAAGTAAAATTGTATGATTCAAAATACATACATTTTTGTTCTCTCTAAACACAGCAACTGGATATTCGACTAATATTTTAATTCTGGATAAAGGAGATTTCTAATACGGTCTTTTATTAATTGATTTTGATTTTTGTAAAATCAAAATTTTGCAAACTAAATATATTTTAATTTATAATTATATTATTTAATTTATATATATATATATATATATATATATATATATATATATATATATATATATATATATATATATATATATATATATATATATATTAAAGTCCTCGTTAATTAGCTCTTCACAGTTGTTAAGCGTCTCTATTTCCTCGATGATAAGTAGTGGTCTATGCCACCACAAAGAATTATTTCTCAGTTGTGCTGGATTGCAGCCAAGAGTAACGATGTATGCAGGATTTCGCTCCGATGATATATGCCTCCATTGTGAGACATCTTTCAGGACTTGTATTTTAGCCACTGTGGTAGCGACATAGGTTTTTACTTCTGCTGGAGATTTATGAATCCAGGACAAAACATTTTTGCTGTCCGAAAAATACCAATTTTGATCCCTCTTAAGTTCTAGGGAAGTGCTAACCTTTTTCATCAATTTAGATAGCAATACACCTGCACACACTTTAAGTCGTGGAATCGAAAGTGTTTTGTTTGGTGCAACTCTTCCCTTGCTGCACACTAGATTTGAAGTTACTTCACCACTCGCTGATTCATATCTTAGATAGACTGCTGCACCGTAATAGCCCTTTGATGCATCTGAGAATCCAAAAAGTTAAATTTTTACAACATTTTCTGGTAGCATACATCGATTTATTTTAATACAGTTAATGTCACCCAACCCATCAAAAAACTTTAACCATTCATGTACGACATCTGACGGCAGTCTTTCATCCCAGTCTAATGATAAACTCCACAGACGTTGCATAAAAGCCTTAGGCTTTGTAAGCACATGTCCTATTAAACCAAGTGGGTCAAAAATGCGGGCAATTATGGACAAAATTTCTCTCTTTGTAACCATAGAAGCATCATTTTTGGGCATATTGTACGAAACCTCATCAGTCTTGGCCTTCCATGGTAACCCTAAAGTTTTTGTTTGATCAAAGCTATAGTCATTTAAATCTTCAGATAATTCTCTTAACTCTGAACAGTTACTTTGCCATTTATGTAGTTCCATACCACAAGTTTTAAATTTTTGAGTTAATTCTTGCTTTAGACACTTTACTCTTCCTAAATTGGACCCTCCACTCAATATGTCATCCATGTAAATATCCTTCTATACTACTTGAGAAGCCAATGGAAATTTCAGTTGTTCATCAGTACCTAACTGTTGAAGACATCTCTAAGCCAAATATGGAGCACTAGTGGTTCCATACGTCACTGTGCATAATTGATACGTTTTAACATTCGCTTTCTTACTAACTTTCCATACAATTCTTTGCAAGTCTCTTTATGCAGGATCAATCAAAATCATTCTATACTTTTTTTGAATGTCGGTAGTAAAAGCAAAAAGATGTTTTCTAAACCTCAATATTTTTATAGCAAATAAATCATCATGAATTATACCACCATTTAAATGTATGGAATTTAATGACTCACCAATTGAAGTACTTTGTGAAGCGTTGAACACAACACTGCATTTCGTACTCGATTTCTGTGATCTGTAATCTGCATGATGAGGTAAATAGTAGATCGCTTCAGGTTCTTACGTCATAGAAACTTCTTGCATATGGTTCAAGAACTCATAAACTGACGATATAATGCCAGAAGTTTTGTATTTATTTCTAACTTATTCCACAAGGAATTAAATCTTTTGACTGCAATCTCTCTAGACTCTCCCAGAAATTTCGGATCTTTATTAAGTGACATCTGTAGCACAAATTTTCCTGATTTATCCCTTTGATGAGTTTTTATAAAATGATTATTAACTTCAATTCTCTCAGCAGTTTCAAGTTTCTGTGTTTCTTCAATTTGTTCTCTTTCCAGAAAATTCCGCATAAATTTTTTTAAGTCGGCACCCTCATTTATAAGCCTACAGTGTACATTAGTCTCAGTTACTATTGGTACACTATCACTCACTACAAATCCGAATACTGTGTTTTGTAAATTTAATTTAGTATTAGTAGGGTAAATTCTGTCAGGTTTTAATGGCCCATAAAAATTCTCTGCTCCCAGAATTAAATCGATTGGACCTGTAACCTTAAATCCTTAATCCGCTAACTTAATGTTTTTTAATTCCGGAACGCAAATATCAATTTGCCTTAAAGGGTTCAAATTTGTAACACTGGGAAAAACCAAAAATTTTGGCTCTAACTTGAAATTTCTTATATCATTAACAATCGTAGCATTAAATTTATATTTAATTGTCAGAAACATTCCATTTAATCTTAAACTCCAATATTTATTTTTTTCCTTTCTTAAATTAAGCATGTCAACGCAACTTTTACTTAAAAAATTAGCACTGGCTCCAACGTCTAATAAACCACGAACTCATAAAACATTTCCCAAGTCATCTGTTAAAAAACAAAAGTGCTAAATAGTACAAACTTCTAATTTGTTGCGAAGTATAACTAGTCGCCGCCAAGCAATTTTGATCCTGGCCTCATGGCTTATGTTTATTGCCAGTAGGAACTAATTCTAAAGCTGTGTAGGAGGGGAAGGAACTCACTTTTGCATTGAATTTACATTCGCATTAGGCGCCGATAAACGTTTTTGCTCTGACTGAAAGTGAAGTGTGGCATGATGACTCCACTTACAGGTATTGCACGAATGTTTTGATTAACAAGTCGTTACCCTATGATTATTCCCCAAGCAATTTAAACAGAAGTGATTTGATTTTACAAACTCAATACGCTCATTTACTGACATATTTTTATAATAAGGACATTTATATATGGTGATTCTCATTACATGATAAAACACGCTTATTATTTTTAACTGCCGAAAGGAAAACTCGCGACGTGTATATTTACTCGGAAAATTTATTAAACTTTGAGTTTTCCACCAAAGTCTTACCTCGGGAAGTAAAATATTAATCAATTTCCTTCCCTAATTCAGAGGGTTTAAACCATGTGTTAGCCTGTCTCATATTAATATGATACGTAGTTTCTCTATCTAAGGTCTGGCATATTTTATCCGACACAATTAAATCTTTGAGAGTTTCGAAATCTGTTACCTTCCTGCTCTAAACATGATTTTGGGCCAGGCTCAAATTCACGAAGTACTATTGTTTATATTTTAGAATTGTCATTTAACTCGTCATCCTTTATTTAAGTTATCAGATTAGTCACCCTTTCTCCTAGCAAATTTAACAAAATCTCCGCTTTGTATTTATCAGGGACTTTTTTTTTTAAATAAGGGCCCTTTCTAAAGATGCAAAAAAATAACTCCAACCCTCAGGTCTACTAGGAGTTTTAATAATTAAAGTACGGACACTTTTTATGAGAGAGTCTAAAGATTCAGTCTGAATATTTTCAACATTTTCACCTTCTGAATTTGACTTCGATTCAGCTTTCAAACGAACAATTTCTAATTCTATTTTCGTTCTTTCAAATTTAATTTTTTCCAATTCTAACTGTTGAAGCTCTTCAGATTTTCTCTGTTCGAGCTTAATTTTCTCTAACTCTAGTTGCCGAAACTCATCAAACTTCTCTCTTCAGTTATCGTATTTGCTAATTCTACAACGGAATCTTTCTCTGTCACGTACTTCAGGTTTTGTTTTATAATACTGCTTAATTCTGAAACAGTCATTTTCTCATTGACATTTTCTCCTAACTCAATAGCAATTAATATCAAATTCTCTTTTTTAAGCCTTAAATATTTTAGATAGTTATTAATACTTCAACATATATATATATATAAGGATCTATTCTAAGAACATGTAAGTTACTCAGTCACATACCTCAACTACGTTGACGATACTCAGTAGAGGCATGAATTATCCCTCATAGCTGTTATATAGATCCATAGGTTGATGGCTTTCTCCTGCGAGACTATGACCCATGTGAAATAGCTCAGTTTTTAACTCAATTAATACTCACTCAAGGACTGTATAAAACACACTTTATTTCTCTGACTCTCAATGGCTTCTCCCGCAGGCGCCAACACAGATTATATATAATCATCCACAGAACATAGTATAGGCAGATATAATTCCAAGGAAGTCGCAAAATATTGAAAACAAAGCTCTGCTTGTAAAATTTCCTTATGAAACATATAAATCGAAAATCACGAGTACGGTAATACAAGAGCCATAAAACTCCTCCTGCGCTCCAATGGGAACATATATCGTTCTCCAGTGAATTCAGGTTTTCCCTATTTCTCGGCACGCTTTGGATTTAAATGTGGAGAACTACCTCAAAGATAATAGTGGACTGTGGAACGACTAAGGAAGTACCTGCTATGTTAAGAGATTTAGGCCTTTCCTTCTCAATTGACAGTAGAATAATGAAATTGTGATTTTTGATGATAGACTCTTATTGGCACAATAATGCCATTTTTTATTCCTTTTTTCTATTGTCTCCTAATATCAAACAGTTTGAACTACAATCATTTCTTGATTATCGGGCGCAAAGTATATAACTCTTGGTAAGGCCATATTAACTGTGTATATTTATAAGGAAAATGTTTCTTCGAAAAGGCTACAATTTAAAATATATCCACCTTACAAGGAAGCATGGGAGTGGCTCCGTAATGGTTTAGGAAGTCATCCCGCGTTTGTGAGAAAATCCACTTCTCTTACATAATCAGTTCACTTTCAATGACAGTTTTACTATTTTGGTAATAGACTATCGACTTTATTTTCCTATAGATATAGTTTGCTATAAACTGAAACTTAAAAATGATAATTCCCTGTTTCCCCATTGTTAAAATGTTCAATAGATGCTTTGGAAGCAAGAGAACTCATATGTGTACATTCAGTGAATTTCACAATCACAGCAAAAGAGAAACGGTTCGTCAAAAACTGTAATTGGCTCCTGTAATTGGTTGGAAATAGAATGAGATTAATGCATCTCTCCGTCAGATAGAGTAGTTTCTGAAGAGGAATGACACAGCATTCTATCATAAAGGATAGGGGCAAAATACATCATATTTTTATTTTGTATAGGTTTTACATTATTTTGGGTAACTACTATATATATATATATATATATATATATATATATATTTATTTATATATATATATATATATATATATATATATATATATATATTATAAGTGTACATTCGAGAACTCTGAACAAATTCAAAAGATTAATAACAAAATATAATCGGAATGGAAGAGGAAGCTGTCAGTTGTCATCGTTGCATTTTCTTTCCCCCTGAAGCAGAACTCTTACATGAGAAACATTCTCCCAAAACTCAAAAACTAAAATGATTAATTACAAAAACATTTCCTTAACCATATAATTATAAAATAACATTCAAAAGTATTTGTTACATTTATTTTTTTATTTAATATTTTAAAAATATTGTTTGCATTGAATCAGATACAAAAAAGACGATATGAGTAAAAAGATGTGTTTAAATATTTATGAATATATATATATATATATATATATATATATATATATATATATATATATATATATATATATATATATATATATATATATATAATTTTATCCCATTTATATTCCTACTAAGTGCATCAGCATTTTTATGATAAAACCCTTCTCCGATAGATACATTCAAAATTAAAAATCCTGTAATGCTAATGTCCAATGCATTAACCAAGCATTAGAATTTGACCATATTAAAAGATTATGATCAGTCTCGATTCTAAATTTTTGACCATCTAACAATTGTAACTATTTTACTTTTCGGACGAATGTAGCATATTATTTCTTCATTGTACATATTTTTCTTTTCTTTTCTGTTTCTGTAAATTTCTTATTAAGATATAAGATACTTTGTTCTTTTCCTTCTTCACCCAATTGAGAAAATACATTTAATGCGCCATATTGTAGTATAAATTGTTTCTCTAAGTCATTAGCGTACAACACTAGTATGATAGTCTGTTTAGTTTTCTGTTCTTTAAAAGCTGTCTCACACTCCTCAGACTAAAAAATCGTAACTTTTCTTTACTTTACTTTTAATTTATCTGTTACGGGAGCAGCAACAATGGATTAATTCATAATATATCTTTGATAATAATTTGACAAACTTATAAAAGCCCACATTCTTCCTTTGGTTGTCGATTGTCAAAGATGGAAATTTTTTATTGCTTCAATTTTTAATTTTGATGGATTTCGTTTATCTTTGCCCAAAATATCGCCCAGATATTTGAAAAATTTCCGATTAAAAACACACTTTGAAGGTTTGATCTTTAAATTTGCTTTTTCTATTCACTGGGAAACATCATTTAAATATTCAAGATGGGATTCTCAAGTATTAAAAAACATGGCAATGTCTTCTAAAGATGGAGTCGCAAAGGATTCCATAAATTGTAACAGTTCGGTTATCATTTTACAGAAAAAATCTGGAATATTCTTTAAGCCAAATTGCATTCTTAGTAGCCTGTAACAACCAAAATTTGTAATAATAATTGCCAATTGCTGAGCCTTTTGACTAAGGGCAAACTGCATATAGCCTATCATTTACTAGATGATGGGAGTTAATTGAGCATTTGAAACAATTTCTATCTTTTCCTCAATTTTAGGAAATGGGTCTATTTTTGTAATTGCATTTAGATTTCTATAATCAGTGCATGGTTTCGGATCACTGCCAGGGACATTTTCTAATAATATACGTGAAGAGGAATCTGGCATTCTTGCTTCAATAATTTTATTAGCCAGCAGTTTGTATATATATTTCAATTTTTAAAATCTCATTTCATTAAGATGTTATTTTATATGGTCTGGCACATACTGGTTTATTTGAAATCAATTCAATATCGTACTCATCAGTATTAGTTTATTCACGTTCATTATAAAATATGTCCGAAAATTTAACTCTTTAAAATTTGAACTTATTCTTTACTTAATCTCTCTTTTAAATTATTATTCTGAACTCCTTCAGAATAGTTAAAAACATTTGGGCTTTTTTATATTAAAATTAATTCTATTTCCAGATCCGAAGAATCTTTCATCTCGTCTAATTCAACAAGATTTATAACATTGAATCAACTGAAATACGGCTTTAATAGATCTTTAATAGGCTTTATGATAAATTTGGAATTTCTTATTTTCATTAAGTAAAGAAACAATATAGTTAGTATCAGGGATGTTAGATTTAATTGTTTCCCGGCTATGTCACTGAACAGCTAATTTATTTTCATGAGAAGGTGCCAACACAAGAACACATGGTTTGTTCTTCAAACTCTCTACGCTGTTCTCAGATTGTCCCTATCATAGTAAGTGTTTCACTTTTCTTGACACTCGTCCATTTTTTCATTGCTAGAATTTGACATCAGTCAATTAATAAGATTTAAAACATATTCAACAACAAAACTTTACCCTTATTCAGGCTTTAACCAATGCTCATAGAAACAGTGATTGGTGCTCTTAATTATTTTTTACGAAAACTGATTCAGTATGCCTGAATAAGGTTAACTTTAAGTAAAGGATTTGTAAGTAAAGTTAACTTGTTCGTAAAGCAAGCAAAGTTGGTTGAGTATGCAGCTGCCTATCTTGAGAAGATTCTAAGCATAATATTCTAAGTATCCATTTTATAGTTCTATGAAATCTTTCAACTAGGTTACTTTGTGGATGATACTCTAAGCTATGTATTATTTTTATTGCAAACTTCTAAAGAAATTTTGCTGCATTATCAACAAAGTTTTTTTATCATGTAGCATAAAATTAGGTAAGCCCCCATTCAGCTTAACATTTGAAGTGATGCATCAACTACTAATAGGAATGATATATCTTCTAAAGCAACAGCATCAGGATATTTGGATGCAAGACACAAAGCAATAACAATTTATAGTTTTTCCAGAAAGTGTGATTGGCAAAGGACCTATGGCATCTATATTTATCTCTCTATAAACTTCAGAAGTTATTAGTACTGATCGCATAGGAGCTTTTTTTCTCTTTAAACTTTCCAGTTCTTTGACAAGGTTCACAAGGTTGTACGAATTTTTTTAATTATTTGCAACAGTTTGACCAGTAAAAATTTCGAGATTTGATGACTCCAAGATGGGCAGATGTACTTTGGTGGCAAGCTATTTAAGTTTTCCAATACTTAGTTCTTTATAAGGCAAATCATTCACCACTTTATCTTGTGAGAAACTCAAACTTGGTTAAATATTTTAACAAATTAAAAAGCTATAAAAATCAAAATCAAAAATCTGAATATTTTTGCAAATGGAGAAGTAATCAAAGATTAAAAAAGAATAGCCCATTCAGTTTGGCAGAAGAAATGAAGATAATTTCCCAATCGGTTGAGCAATCCTCTCTAAAACCTTGTTTTAGCCCGAATAAGGGCTTACCAGGAGTTCACTTTCACACTGATATCATGTCCGTCATGAACAAGAACTCTGTTGCTCCCGATTACCTAAGACAGCTGGGTCTAGAAGTCATAGAAGGCATTCCCAGTGATGCCACTTCGGTTTACACAGATGGCAGTAAAGGCGGATTGAACAACAGTGGAAGCGGAGTCTCAGTTCTTTCTTTTCATTGAGAATCTTTCAGTCAGGATTTCTAAACACAACCCGAAAAACTGCTCCTTATTCAGAACCAAATTAATCACCATAAATGAAACATTAAAGATTATCCTCCACAACAATAGATCTAGTGACATTTGGATCCTCACTGATAGTCACAGCTCAGTTCAGTACATACAGTACTAGCGTAGCGTGTGTGACATTGTGGGCATAGAGATAATTAACAATCTGAAAAATTTGGCCAAGAGCAGGGATGCTTTCTTTCAATGGATTCCCTCCCATGTTAACATCCAAGGCAATGAAGTTACAGATATCTTGGCCAAAAGAGGTTGCTCCAAGTTACCCAACAGTGACTACAAACTTATTTATAAAGAAACTTTCTCCAGCAAGAAGAAAGAAAACATGCAAGTCTGGCTCACCCCTCCAACCCATCCCTGGTTCATCAAGAAGACCACTGGGAGTGCGTTAGATTTGGAAGGTGACGGGCATGATCAAATGGCCGTCTCAAGACTTTTAAGTGGACACCTGAGGTGCATGAAGTTTGAATCTGGGCACAAGGTTTTTCTTTGTGCACAAAATGCAATCTGAAGCCATCATCCCCCGATCACATCCTAGATTGTCTGGGATTTGCTTTGGCGGATGTTTACTCATGTCTGCATTTGATACTCGATTTCATTAAGGGTCACGGAGTCATGGATCTGATCTAGCTGCTGCTAGATTTTTGAAGGATTGGAAACAACATCAACAACAAATTTTCCTCTGACAATTTTGGACTTACAAATGAACAATTTTCTTATTCAAATTTATCTAATTTTGAATAAATGTTCATTTTTATTGTGTAATTTACTTAGTTGACTTCTCTCTGATGGACTTTTTCAGCTTGTTCATACAAGGATTTAAGGAGTTCACTTTTGTCCAGACTCCGATCCGGCCATCTTTGGAATCTATGGTTCTCCCAGGGCAAACAAGTCTTTCCCACCTGCACTTCGTTCAATACTAACGAAGCAGGTCCCAAACACCTACTGAACTTCATTGGCTTTTCAAAGCGTGAACTTTTATACAGCCCTGGAGCTGTCCTCGATTCTTTGAAGGCAAAGGATGTCATAGACCTGGTCTGATTCAGACCAGGGGATAAGAAAGAACAAGATAAAGAGTTCACTTATTTTTTTTGAAACTCTTTGAAATTTTCTGGGTTAATCTTAATAAAGGAACAAGACCTTCAGACTTTAGTTTTGATGAAATTGTTGACTCTTCCATATCCTAAACCTTTTCATTGAAATTTCGTTTTGAATCCTCTATTCGTTTGCTTGAATTCATCTTCCATTCTGGTTCCTGATTGCGTGCACAATTCATCTGATCTATCGACTTCTTTCTCTTGTTGTATTGAAGAATGTTTCCTAATAGGCATATATCAGAATCCAGTTCATTAACAATAATAGCAGTCTTTGTAATGGCATTTCCCAATTTACATTCCAACACAATTCGTGCGTTTGATATTCAAGTAGGAATCACGTATAAGGGATGTTTCACCCAAACATGCTCTACAGTCATATTATCGGGAAATATATACTTCTTACATACAAAATTCACTGTCGCTTCATAATCCCTGAAAATTTCATGTTTAATTTTATTAATTCTTTCAATAATTGTGTAAGATTAGAGTAAATCTTTAAATACTTCTCCTACATTATTTACAGAATTAAAAATATGCCTTTCAATTTAAGGACATTGTAGCCTCAGATTATCAATAGAATCAAATTCGAAAAATTTCAATGGTCTTCTTCCAAAATATTTAACTTGAAACCCTTTCTTAAGGTCTTTCTTTTGTGTCCTTTGATTACTATCAGATTTCACATACCTGGGAAATGAGCTGTATCATTTTTGATTTTTAACGTTGAAAAGTTCTATTCTTAATTATAATGAGTTTTGGGTTTGATAGCTTTCTTAATTTCTTCTCATTTCTAACACAAATTCTTCAACTTTTCTAATTTACAGTGGATTTTTAATACTACCCTATTCATTTAAATAAATTTTGTAAGTTCTTGTGTAGCTCTCTTTTTAATCTGGTCCGTTAAGGATTAAATCATTTAAATTTTCAAAAGTGTCAATTTTAAGACCATTGATCCATCCACAAAAATAATTATAAAATTA
The DNA here is from genome assembly GCA_030067965.1 of Latrodectus elegans. Lineage (NCBI taxonomy): Eukaryota > Metazoa > Arthropoda > Arachnida > Araneae > Theridiidae > Latrodectus > Latrodectus elegans. Next base: position 118,578,624 of record CM057809.1, read on the forward strand.
ATGGTAATAATCTACCCAAATAATATTATTTTCCTTTTGAAGTTTAACGGAAATTGTCCGAGCTTTTCTGGTGATAAATTAAATCTTTTATATATAAAATTTCTTTTAAAAATAATCACATAACTATGTGCTTCTTCTTCTGTTTTTCATGTGCAATTATTTATGTGATTTCACCCGGCAATATGCCTAACAAATATAAAACGCTATAAGTATTTGCGTATGACATGTCTGCCATTCAAAAAGTTTAAGTATGGACTAATACTTTTTTTTATTTTAGTTCTTACAATTAAGTATGGACTAATATTTTTTTAAATGATATTTATGGATTAATCTCAGAAAATTAGGAAAGTAAAAAGTTTTTTTTTGTTGTATTAATTTCGTCGGTGAGTAAATGTATTTAATGAATAAATATAGTTATTCTTATATATATATATATATATATATATATATATATATATATATATATATATATATATATATATATATATTCATAAATTTAAAACAAAATACAGATACACAATATTGTTTAATAAAGTCAGTCTAATTATCATGGCATTGTTCTATTAGATATAATTTTGTCGTAAGTCTTATTTTTGTTTACTTTTAATTATGTTAAATAAAGAAATTAAATTTGTTTTTCCAACTTAATTTTTTATAATTATTAAGCTATGTAGGGTTACCCCATGATTTTATATATTAGAAAATAAAATTATTATTACACGATATTAGAAAGTAAAATTATTATGATATAAAAGTAGTTAAAAAATTTATCTGTTTTGATTTCAGAGTTAATTCTAATTTTAAAATTCACTATGCAAAATAATAATAAATCAAACTTTAATATTGCACTTGTAATCTACATGAATATTTTATTATTTTAATATAGTAAGCCTAATTAGGTTAATCTTCCATAATCAAGGTGTCTGCTAAACGTGTCTACTGTTTTTAACTGCACTATTTTTTTTTTTTTTTGAGTCTTATTTGAGTATTTCATGGCAGATATAGATATTAAAATCAACTTTGATAGAAAATACTTTTTGTTGACATTTTTTTGAGTTTCTTATTTTTGTTATTGACATTTGTTCCATAAAATTATTAAATTTAAACCCAGCTATTGGGTGAAATTCTTTAAAACATTATTTTTTTTCCAACATGCAAAATTTCGAGATCTTGAGAATATTTTAATACATTTTTGGGAGAAAAGAATGTGATTTAAGTTGATGGTCTGACTTATAAATTAAGTATTTAATAATATGATATTTCCTGCATTAACATGCTTGCAAGTGATTATGAATTCAAAACTAACAATTCTTGTTATGTTTCTGCAAAACATAACATTTCGGCAATGTTAATGTTCATATCACCAAACATAAACAAATTGGCACAGTCTTATTATGGAAGATTTAATGCATATTTATTGTTTTCGCAAGAATTTAAAAAGTTTAATTAGGATACACATTATTAGAAATTTTTAATTGAATTGTTTTGCGCATTTAAAATATTTCTATGCCTGATTTTGAATTCCCAATTTGATAGATGAAATTGCCAATGTACATAAAAGAAATAGTTCGATCATATTTCTTTATTTATACATTTTACCTTTTTTGTACCCTCTTGCAGAATACATAATTTTTATAAAAAATATTTAATAAATATATTCTACTGAAAATTGACCTTTATATATTCTCATGTATTTAATGAATTTTAAGATTCCCTATACCCAAAATAGCCCAAATGAATATATTTTATCTTGTGCATATACATATGCAGAAAACCACGTTAAGTGTCAAACTAGCTTTCATTTGGAACAGATACTTTTATTAATAAAACTGTCTGGACAAAGATGACATGCAGCAGATGTTGCGAAAGCAATTCTTTTAAGATGTTGCTATAAAAATGACCTTCATACAAAAGCTGCCTTTCTGGATAGATTTTGTTCTTGCCTTGAAAAGACTAAACTTTTCTGAGTAGAACATCACTATTCTCGAGTTCCCTGTTTGACAGAATCTTAATCTCTGGCAACTCTTCAGTTGAATCAGTTACCAAGGAGTATTACCAATGTGAAATGCATTAAATATCTTTAATTTATAATAAATTTTGTAATATTACGACAAATTTTTTAATCATTACATTAAGCGCAAAGTATGAATTTCTGAAATCTTTAATTAAAAAGTGTGTATTTCATTTGTATATATAAATTCATTGTAAAATAAGTTTGTCTTTAAATAATAATTTTTTTTGTATAAGTTAGGAAGTTTAAAATTTACTTTACAAATTATGTAATTTCTGACTATGCAAATTGATCAATTGTAACAATTGTAAAAGCAATGTTGTAATATTTTGTTGACAAATATAGTTTTATTTTAACTCATTTATGAACTAATGAATGCTAAAAATAATATCCATGAAACAGTTCATAAATAAAGCAATCTTTATAATGTTTTGTTTAGTTTTGATCTGCATCGCTGAATGTAAAATCAAACTGATTTATAAGATTCATTTATTTTTCAATGCATAAATATACATTTTTCCTTAATATTTTTCTATCATTGGGAATAACAATAGCATAATTAATTTCCTCGTGTTACGAATTTTTAAAATGTTTTTTTAACAAATAACCATATTTATTACTTCTAAATGATATAATTAATGCAAATAATTATAACTGTAAGTAAGATTAGAAAATAAATTAGTTTAATTTTAATATATATAAATAATTTTTGTTTATATGACATTTGCAAATAGTTGTAATTATGAATAATATTAACAAGTCAATGTAGTTAATGTTTTTTAAATAGAGTAAATATCTATGTCTTTATCTATTGATGTCTGCTTGTTCATACATTAGCTCGCGCAGTACTTTTAACATTTCCCTACGCCAATTTAAATGGTACCAATTAAAACTAGCCCGGAATCAAGAATTTAATTCCTAGTAATATTAGACTAAATATAAATTTAACACCTTGTATAAAATAAGATTTCAGAAGTTCTGTAAAGTTTTCTTACTTTTAAATTATTTGCGGGGAAAATTTCTGAGCAACAGGAATTCATGTATTCAAAATTCGTTAAATTTTTTATTAAATTGACATTATTTTTTCCATCGAAATAAAAAAAACATCACTTGTTCCAAAAGATTTAAATTCCAAGCTCATAAGATTCAACATAGAATATTGTAGGAATGTTGCGATTAGGAATTTCTTTTATAGATTTCATCATTACATATTTTAATTACTATGATTTTATAAACTTTATTTATGTGTAATCCTAGTTAATTTGTAAAAATAATTTGATAATCATTAATATGCATTTTATTAACTATTTTTGATTTTATATAACTTCAGAATATGATTTTTTTAACTATAAAATGCAAATTGTAAGTTATAAATTGATTTTATTATTTTATCATAATCCTGAAAATGTAAGATTCTATCTAAAACATTACATAAAGAAATAAGGTGCTTAGTATTTCTATTCATTTTAAATTACTTCAATTAGTAATTTCTTCAATTAAAATTACTTTCAATTAACCGATATGCTTGTCTCTATTTTTATTCAAACAATTATCAAAAGGAATAAGTGTTAATTTTTCTTTTGCAGCTTAGTGTTACTTTAATATGTGAACGTAAATATATTGAAATATCAATATACATATGATGTTACAAATAATTATCATTCCCTCTTTCTTAAAGGAATTAAACTGAAATTAAGTAAAGGAATTCCATAGTAACAATTTTCCATAATATCAATATTCAATTTTTATAAATTATTAATTCTAAATGAAAATCTATCTATTTTAAGCCTTTACAGAACCAAGGTGGGGAATTAAACTCTTGTGAACTGTACATATATGCTAGGTTATTTTAACTATTCAAGTATTTAGCTTATTTGCTTTGATTGTAAATTTAATTACAAAATATTGTTAGCTTAAAAATAGTTTTGTTGGATTTTCCTTATGAAAATGATTAATATTGCGAAATAATGCCTAAATACGTGGAAATAAGCGTTATACATAAAGTTTTATCTGACTTATATAACTATATCCATCAATTTTCTCTGGTTTTTTCTTGGTCTGTTATTGATAATTATCGTGATTGCTCTATTTTTGAAATCAAATTGAATCAGTTTATCTTCTCTGCATTTCTTTTCTTAATAAACTAAGTTTTAAGTACAAGTAGTTTTTTTTCCAAGTATAGACAATATAATAAATTTATTTTTTATAATTTTATAAGATAAATTTATTATTCAGAGAGTATAACACACAGCAAAGTGAAAATCTTCATAAAGTGAAGAAATTCTTTCTAAAGTTTTAACTCGAAAATTCAACGAACTCAATGAAAAAAACGCGCAAATAAAAATATATTGCCGTTACTTTTTTATTTTAAGTATCATCATAAATAAAAAAAATGTGTTACTTCCATTATAACTTTCGGTACCTCTGACTGGACTTCTAACTTTCTGAATTTTTATTCTAGAGCTACAAATAATATTTCAATAAATATTCAGAACAAGTTTCACTTATAAAATTAACACAATACAAACCACATATAAGTAATACATAATGTTAATCTTTATACCTTTTTTATCATTTTTCTAAACATCTTGTTTCATTGAGTTAAATGATTTGGCAAATACTGAACTAATTTAATATACAAAGAAATTATATGTGCGTGTGCCTAAAAATAATTCTGTAAAACTATCATAAGACTATTAATTAGAATTTTTTTATGCCTTCAAGCTCACATTTTAGCTTTAAAATGACATTTGCTCACACAAGAATTAAAAAAGAATTATAAATAAAATTCTACTGTAAAAACAGGCTATTTTAAAAATAAACATAGAATATAAAAATTATTTAAATAAAAATAAACTGTAAAATTTGGATAACATTGTTAGCTGCTAACATGAGTTAAAAATTTATTTTTGGTTTTCTTTCTATAAGATTAAGAACTAAAAATGCACATAATGTCATTTGACAATAACATCTAGAAAACCTTATTTTTTTTTTAAAAAAAAAAGACCAAAATGGATATCCAATACTTTTATATTAACTTTAACAATGTATAAACTTTTAGCAGATAAAAATGAATTCCATTTATATTTGTAGAAAGAAAATTATAACCAACCATGTGTCGGTAAAAGCCGATTCCTCAGACCAAAGAGCAAAGAGCTGATGTTTAATTGTATATAGGTATGTACCGGCAATTATATGGGCTAAACATGGATAAATCGGCAATGCTTTTCACCGAGTATTGGAACAACAGTTGAACTGTTACCCAGCAGCAATGACTACTTGATTGACAGCGTCCCAATGGATCCCCGGCATCTTTGTGGAAATGATTACCAAAAGAACTCATTCCTAACAAAAACTAAAACAAAACCCAAATATTTAACTAACGATTATGTTTCAACTCAACATAAAATTTTAATATTTTATAAATAAATATTTATTTTCAGTTCGAAAACAGGTAGCTTACAATTATTAAGCAAACAAAATATATATATATATATATCAACACTAAGGCAAAATATTTGATTTAAAATATTTCTCGTTAATATTGTATTTAACTTAATATAAAATTTCAATATTTGATTTAGCTTTGTTTTCGTTTTGAACCCACAAATGGCTTAAATATCGCATAGATTGAATTCCTTTGTCTTAGCAACAAGAAAAGGTACAAACCTGTTCTGTTTGTCTTCGATATATTTGACACATGGACAAAACTCTTTCATAAAGAATGACAAAAATTTTACAATAAAATTTAGAAAACATGAGTTCTAGAAGTAAACACATTCAATATCAAATTTTAAGCTCAATTACATGCAAATATATTTCATATGTATACCAAATATTGAATTTGCTCAAAATGTTTATCTTGTTTTATAAACAAAAATACTTTTAGAAAATAAATTTTTATTCATTGTATTATAAATCAAAATTAAACTTGAATAGGATACACGCTATTAAAATAAGTTTAAGAAAGACATTTGTAATTTCGTGAATGTTTACACTAGCGTATTATAAAATATCAGTAATAATAATAATAATATATATAATTAGTTATATTGTATCTCATATATATAGATACACATATATATATATATATATATTATATATATATATATATATATATATATATATATATATATATATATATATATATATATATATATATATATCGTATTATTATACTAAACACCACTGTAAACATAACATTGATATACCACAAAATTATACAAAACGAAATTAAATTTAAGAGCAACACTGTATTTAACAACTACTATCTTAATTTTATCTAATTACTTTAATATATTTAATTTGTGAGAAATATTTTTTTCGTACACTTATATATATATATATATATATATATATATATAACTTTGATTTCATTGAATCTCAATATTCAATTTCGAAATTTTACTTATGATAATATACTTAAATGAATTTAACCACCATTTTACTTAACTGTCTTCATTTTTTGAGATTTCATCGGAAAAAAATTACTCACGCACCAACTCTTTTTGATTTTTACACCTTTATTGATTCTAGAAACAGGAATCACTGTTCATAGTGAAACCTACGAAACCACCAAAATCTAGAATTTAATTTTAAATCAAAAGTAGCACAATACTGCAACATTTCTCCGATTCCAATGCCTAGAATGAAACTGCAAACATGATGTTGTATTCTTATCCCTGAACGTCTTCTTCCATTCCATGATTGGGAATAGAAACACAATTGAAATTACCTTTCTCACCAAAATAGCAGGATTCTTCTGGTGACAAGGATTGGAACTAAAGTAGCTTACTTACTATTCCAAGGATTAGACTTAAGCAAAACATTTGTTTCACAATTAGATATCGGGAAGCTATGTTCTTTAGATTCCAAGAGTTGAAATCGAAACCCTAAAATCGGCAAAGAGCAGTTGCAGGTTGCTATAATCTACTTTTGTTGTCAGGATGACAACACTTTTTACCTTCAATTTTTACTGATAGAAACACTCATCATGTGCACAATTCTTCGGAAAAATTCACAGCCACAATGTAAGGATTGAATGTCGTTGAGAGACAATTAACGGCAATTTAAATTTAATTACTTTATTAAGGCGAATAAAAATTCTTAAGATATATATTATTTAAAGTTTCATATATTATTTCAAATTAGCAAAATTGACATTACATCAGCCTTCACAGATGTACTTAAAGTGTCTCTAGAAAAACTCTAAATAAATTCAAAGGGTAAACAATATAACATAATCAGAACTTAATTGGTAATTGGCAATTTTAGCGTGAATCCACTATTGCGATCTTTGGCTTTGCTCGTTTCTATGAGAGTTTGAGTGCATGAGTGTGAATGTTTAATCAAAGAAATTCTGATAAAAGCAATAAAGATAATAACAAGGTAAGTTAAGGCAAATGCATAAAGGGTTGAAGTAATTAGTCTATATGAATCATGAAGCCAATTATTAATAAACTATTTAAACATAAAAAGAAATTAAAACTTCATATTTATATTAATAGAACAAAATATATTAGATGGAACAGGTTTTAAATTTATATTTATCTACTTATTTTTAAATTAAAACAGGTATACTTATAAATATTCAGGTATATTAATATGCTATTATAAAACTGTGTAATGATTCTGTACTTCTGAATTTTTGAAACTGATATTTTTGTCACTGACTGTTTACTGTAGATTCTGGAAAGCTGGTACAAATATTGTTTATTATACAAATATTAGTTTATGGTACAAATAACAATATTTATATTGATTTTTATTGGTATCAAAACTGGAGTTATTTTACCCAGCAAAGAATTGGCCTATAAATTTTACATCTGCTAAGCTACCTATCCTATATTAGAACCTTTGATTTCTAACAGTCCTTAGAAGTTAAATTTTTTAACCTTAGAGAAAAATGAGCAGTTTATTTTGTCATATTTAAATATTAATGACTTTTCAACTGCAGAGGACTATATTCAATATGAAATGATTATTTAATATGAAGATATAGGTGATTTCGATAAAAATGGTTTTGAATATAAATTACAATAAACGTAATTCTACTGAAAATGTAAACTATTTTATATCTTTAAATTAAAATAGTTACTATTTAAAATCATTTTAAAAAATTTATTTCTCTTCAGTATACTTTTTTAAAATTTACTTTTCTATATACGGAAATAATTTTGATTGATTTGAAATTGATTAACAACAATTAAAAAATGCTATTTTATTTGAATGCCTTCATTCATAGAAAATTCTGTCGTTCATGATTGTAATATTTTATGGACTAAAATTTAATTTATATTTAACCTAAGAGTGCCCTTATGTTTTGTATTCTTATCTAAGGAAAGAGTTTCATTTGACAGGATTTAATGTATTTCACATACACACATGAATTAGAATTTAATAAGTAAGTTTAAATAGATAAACAATATATTTAAGGGGTTAATTTATTAAAAACGTCTACTTCTCCAAAGTATATCACAAAGTTTATATATTTCTTTTTCCAATTTTGTTTTGAACTGCACCGTCATTTCTTTCAAAATACAATATATTTATAAATACAAAACAAAAAACTAAAATTTCATAAAATTTATGAATACCTCTTGTAGAGTCACAGATGTAAGTGTAACACTTTTAATTTTAATGAAACTTTTAGGTGTGATATTTTTTATTCAATTTTTCTGATACCTGTGATTATACATAATAAACTTTTCTATGTAAGTATATTTTGGTAACGAATTGATATTTGAAATAATTTGTATATGTACAAACAAATATGAAATAAAAATAATAGTAAATGTTCTAAATGATTAAAATCAACAAAAATTTAAAGTGTTAGATACTTATAATTTTTTTCTTATTAATTTGACTTGCTTGATTGTGTCAGATGTAACAAAAATTACAAGACATACATAAAAGGAATAAGAATAACATTTTTTATATTACCAGAGCACAAATAGACTGCTGGCCACCTTAAAAACAACATTCTGAAGAAAGCATGAAAATAACATGAAATTTACAAAATGTATTGGCGAAGTTGAGATATGCAAATGATTAGATTTTCAGCACAGACGCACATCACGTGCACCTGTGGTGTTATTTCAAAGCGCTATTTAAGGCTTGGAGATTTCGACAATTTCAAGTTCGGCAATTGTGTTCTTTTTTTTCCTTCAAAAAAATCAATTATGCCTTGTAGAAAACAGAGATCATTTTTGGATCAAGTACCTTAGTTCGACACCGGAAGGATATTAGCCTACTGATTTTGTGGATTGATTATCTTTCAAGGAAATCAGTAGTCGTGTTAGATGAAGACAACTGTAATGCGAATATGTAATCGTTGGATGCAGAAAAATACGACGGACCGACGTATTCAATGTCATCCACTTCAACTGCACCACTTTACGTGATGGCAAGCAAATTGTGCGCACGGCAGTGACGGATCGCTCAGTCACATCACAAACCATATCACAGCACATTTAGTCTATAACGAATCATCCAGCGTCTACATGTACCGTTGAACGCCGTTTACACAAAAGTGGTCTGCCTACAAAATGTCCATTGCTTCGTCTACCCTTGATCCAGAACTGCAGACGAATCCGCTGTAAATGGTGAGATGAATGAAGGATGTGAATGGCAGAATGGAATGAAATTGTCTTTACTGACGAGTCACACTTGTGTCTGAAACACCACAATGGTCTCATTCGAATCTGAAGACACCGTGGAAAATAATTGCTGAACAGCTGCGTTATGCACCCCACACTGGTTCTGCACCGGATATTATGGTATGGAGCGGTATTGGATATTGCTCACTCGCTTCTCTAGTACTGTTTGCCGGTACTTTAAACAGATAGTGCTATATTTTCAATATGTTGGCGCCTGGGGCTTTTCCTTATTTTCAGAGCTTGCCTAGAGCCGTATTTCAACAGGATAATACGCGATCACACGTGGTATGCATTGTCCAAGGCCTCTTGGTCAAATGCCAGATTGAATTGCTTCCCTGACTGGCTCACTTTCCGGATCTTTCACGTATAGAATACATGTGGTCCATGATTGTTCAACGATTGAAGCAGATTAATTCCCCAGCTGCCACACCAGATCTACTTTGGAAACGGGAGGAAGCTGCTTGGTATGATGCACCTCAAGAGCACATCAATGCAAAGTCTCCGTGAATCAATGCTGGTTTGGGGCTGTAGTGATCTCCAACAATGACGGCTACTTCGACTAATGATTTTGGGGAAGAGGTCACCGGGATTACTGGGAGACGTCTGTGGTTCTCTGACAATGGTTTTAATTCCAATTTAATATTGCGTTGAAACGTCGATCTAATTTAAATTTTTATAATTGTGTTGTGTGCTAACGCTTTGTTCAACTTGTCAAAAACTTTGGTATCAATATCTGCCAAAGCAGCGAAGATATAAGTATTATTGTGAATATTTCACAAAAAAATTTCCACTATGACGATTCTACAATCCTAACAAAGCAGGGTTGCTACCAAAGGCATACCCCCAGCAGCGGAGGATAGTGATTTGTGTTCACACTTCATTCTTTTGGCTGCTATTTCTTTCTTCATTAAATTTCAGCAGCAGGCCTATCAAAACCCCTCTAAACTACCTAGGTGTAAATTTGTGAGCAACTTGGATAATATATCTTGATTTCCTGACAATCCTAACCCAAAACTTCTGATTTCAGATTTTGAACATTTTTCTCTACATACTACATATTAACAAGATCAAAAGTGGCTAATTAATTAGGTAAGTGCCCAGATGTTATCTTGTTTCATTCTACGTGATAGTCCTGCGTATTTTGATGCATAGATTGTGTAGATAGGTTAATTGGGCCAGAAGTTGTAAGCATTTTTATGAATAAAAAAATTAACTTTTTTTGGCAATTTTTCGCAAAAATGTTTCTTACCTCAATAATTATTCAATTATAACTTCAGCCGTAATTGTCCTATCACCTTCAAACTAAGTTTAGTTTAGAGTGGACATTCTAACGTTTTTAGAAAAGCTTGTATTATTAGTCTTTGAATAACTGTTAATTTTCCATGAATTTTTAAATATTATTTTTGTTGTTAAATTTCCCTGTTATTTTATAAATTGTATTTGTCACTTTCACTTTAATGTTACCGTAACGTTTTTATTTTTAGTCAATTCACTCCAATCTTTCGAAGTTTACTCCAAGCAGATTCCTGTGACTTGAAATTTGTTGTATTACAGTTCAAAAAATAATCATTAGTTAACAAGATATGGTTTTATTAGTGTGATTGAAAAAATTGAATATTTTTCTTATTTTTTTCTTCCAATGGTTCCTCGTTCCTTTCTTAAGTATAGGCATTGACTCTGAATATTTTCTAAGTTACATTTCTTGTTGCCTGCCATGTCCATCTTTGTTTTAACCATTTGAGCACCAATATCCCGTGACTAATTAACTAAATTATTTGAATATTAATCAGCGTTTTTCTCGGCTACTCCTAATTGCCGTAGTGGCCTATGACTGCTTTCTAAATTCCTTTTATTAAATGTGCTTCTAATGAGCCAGCTTAGAAAGTATATATTCTTAACTTTTTTTAATTTTTTTTTTTTTTGAAACTAGCTAAGATTAAATCCAAGACATAAACCTATTCCATTATTCTCTCTCGGACTTTAAACTTTTGGCTATTATAGCTAAACATAAATTTGGGGACATAAAAAAAAGAAAAAAATATTAAACAAATTTTTATCCCAGCTTCCTATATTCTATTCTAATAACACTCTTAATTTAAGTACTTTTCTTTTATTATTTCTCCTGTTCAATTTTAAATTTACAGCGCTCTTAACTAAGCCTTTAAAGTTTTCTAAAGTCAAAATCTGAACTATATGGACAATAATATGAATAAATTATCCATTTAAGTTTTATTTCAATACATAATTTAACATTTTACTTTAATGTATGACTCCAACTACATTTTAATTAATCTTATTCAAGTGCAAAGGATAATATTGCAGTTAAAATTCATTGCAGGGGAGGAAGAATGACCATAGAACCATATTACATTAAACATAAATAATAATCTACTGAATTCTAAAGTTTTTCTATTCAACTAGCTATTTAATCCATGCTTCTTTATGTAAATGTATATGTGTGTACTTATATTTATTTAAGAATCTGCCCCGATGTATGCAATGAATTTCCAAACAATGGATAAAAAACAAATCAAGAAATCAATCTCGCTTGTCAGTCTTAAGAACATTACAATATCACAAAGTCTATCTGCAAATCATCTAAACTCTGGAACAATGGAAGAAGAAGGCGACACGCCACACGATAGCTTAACCAATAGCTCAACTTCAGTTGAAGCAAGAGAGATTACTATATTGAATCAACAATCAGAAGATTCCAGAAATACAGAATCCTCTCCACTCCACTTAATTGAAGGTATCCAAAGAATTATTCTATTAAAGACCAGATGGAAGTACCTCCTACCAGGATCCAAAAGAAACCAAGCGATGGAACTTCTTGATAAACTGAAAACACTACTTCCTCCATCATCCACCGCTTCCAAATATGATAATGGGTCATCTCTAAAACACCAAATGGATCAACTCAACAACAATATTCAGAAAATCAAAGAGCTTCAAGAAGAAACCAAATACCCTCTAAATGCATCCAAGCAACAAATATTTCCATCTAAATTCACCTATAGTGACATGAAAAGAAAAGAACAGAGACTGACATTGAAACATCAATCATCATCAAACTAAAACCTTACAACCCTAAAATCCAATCCCCAAAAACTAAATAGTGATGTCTGCCACAAAAAAGTATCATGGGGAAAACACGGAGCTAAGGTTAAATTCTGTTCAACTGCAACAAAAGAAAAGCTGAAAAAACAACTGTAAGAGAAACGCTTTAACAATCTATAGCCCTCCCATTTAGTTAGAAAAAAATATTTCTAAATATGCAAGCTACAGTTAATGATGATAACATAACCCAAATAATATTGAATAACTTTCCAGAAATGGACATAGACATACATATTAAAATAAACAGAAATTAAGTCACATATGTACAATGCAAACTTACAACATACAGTAATATAAGCGAACAGCATAGCAGCTAGGAGACACTCACTGCACGGAGGCAGATACACATTGGTTTTCAGACAACTTACATACGCAACCATAAAACCATAATCCGATGTTACGATTGCCAAGATTTTGGACACTTTAGCAGGAACTGTAAATCTCAAAATGTTTGTGGTAGATGTTGACACTCAGAAAATGATTGCAAGGCTCAATATCAAAATTGCATCAACTGCCACATTGCTAACAAAAAAGGAGCGATTTACTCCTCAAACCATGAAGCTGACTCTGCAATTTGTCCCATCTATTGGTCTCTGCTCAATTCGAACAACAACTAAATATTCCAAGCAACCTTTACCCAACCTGCAACAATGCTCCACAAACACCTAATCATCAACCACAAGAGAGCAGCAACATGCACACAACAAAGACAATCCAAATAAATCTTATGAGGTCAAGAGCACCAACTGAGTTATAGAAAAGGATTGAATACAGTCTGAATGTGCAAGTCTTCTTGGTACAAGAGCCACATAAAAAAAAGATAATCAGATACTGGAAATTCCAAGCACCTGGAAATAAATATAAAACCTCTTGGGTAATGGAAAGTATGGAGTAATCACCACACTTGATATAAGCCCAATCTTAATTGGACTTATAGAAAATGCGATGGCAGTTAAAATTGCAATTAATACGGTCCCACTGACAATAATATATGGATATGGCGCCCCACCAAATCACAGGCATACTATGAGCGAGTCTGGCCAAGCGACAATCAGTGAAGCACTGCAGGATATTGATAGCCTCCTACAAAATTTAGTAAACGAAAAGATCATTATCAGTGCAGACCTTAATGCTCACCACATCATGTGGGGATATAAAGACAGCTACCAATGCGGCGAAGCACTCTTAAATTACCAGATGGGTAATAATTTATATCTTCTAAACATTATGGGTGCTCCTCCATCTCTTAAATCCTCCACCAATGAGGGATGGCCGGATGTAACTTTAACTCCTAATGTCGACATTGCAATAGAAAGTACATGGGAGGCCCTGGACACTGAAATACTCAGTGACCATATACATATATATCCAGATCACACTGGCAGCACCACCAGATACGACACAAATTACTAGATTCAAGACTAAAATGGAAATCATCATAAGTTCATAAAAAACCTATATCCACATGTAAGCAATATACTAAAACTTTTAGAGGATAGTCGAACAACGGATCAACTTGACAATGCAGCCGCAATCATGCAAAGACAAATGATTGAGTGTTGTTGACTTTCTTATAAGAAAACGAAGCCACGCAATAATCTAATGCCAAACTGGTGGACGCAGTCTTTTGAACTCCGAAAAAAATAGTTAAATGCCAAAAGTCGAAAAATGCAAAATTCAAGTAATCCAGACAAAGCTAAACTCAGAATTGATTACAAAAAGCTGAAGACGGCATATATTAAAGATATACGAAGAGCAAAGCGTGCTGGGGAGAACTGTACATTTCAGCAACAAATAATTTTGGGAAAATTTATAAAGCCACCTTTAAGAAATCCTCTCCACCATCAGCCCTATTCTGCACGAATTTACAAGAAGGTAACGCCATTAACATCGCCAGCAGAACCTTAGAAGAGCTGTTTACTACACAACCTATTATTCTGTTTCAGCGATCTCACACCAATGACATTTATGATCCAGAACCTAGCAGGGGAGAGATAAACAGAGCTATTATCACAATCGCTAATGAAAAAGCACCAGGGCTTGATGGAACTGACAACATTATACTTAAAATAGTGGACCGGCACTATGCAGAGCTTCTTAGAACCCTAATCAAAAAATGCTGGAATCTGTGTTACTTCCCAAAGTGCTTCAAAATTGACTGAATCGTCCTCTTCCATAAGAAAGGAAAAGACAAACTGCAAGTAAAATCATACAGGTCAATCACCCTCTTACCAACGATGGGAAAATTACAGGAGAAAATTGTGACTACAAGATTGACTTTCTTCTTAGAGTGTCATGGTCCTCTTCACCAAAATCAATTTGGCTTTCATCAAGGAAGGTCAGTGGAAGAGGCTGTCCTACATCTGAAATGACAAATGGAGATTGCAAAAGCTTCAGCAAAACATTGCGCAATAATTTCTCTGAATATTAAAGGAGCTTTCGACTCTACGCCACATCCATCTATCAAACAAGCACTCGAAAGTGAAGGATGCCCAGAAACAGTAAAAAACTTACTTCCCAAAGTGCTTCAAAATTGACTTAATCATTCTCTTCCATAAGGAAGGAAAAGACAAACTGCAAGTAAAATCATACAGGCCAATAACCCTCTTACAAACGATGGGAAAATTACAGGAGAAAATTGTTACTACAAGATTGACTTTCTTCTTAGAAGCTTTCTTCATCAGCAGCCTGGAAGATTGAGAGGTTGCCTTCAATACTGATATGGGCATTGTGAAGAAAACGCAAGCCATTGGATGTCCACAAGGATCCTGCGGTGGACCCATCCTATGGAATCTGCTTGCTGATGAGCTGCTACAATTTGACTTGACCACAGTTGGTAAAGATATTGATCCTTAACCTTCATATTGTCAGCTGATATTTAAAGGAAGCTTGGACGCATCGTGACAGAATCCCTTAAGAATTTTAGCAACTGGATCCATAAACATAACCTTGAAATTTTAATTAAAAAATCAAATTACCTCTTATTTACGAGACTGACTGTTTCAAGACAATGTTTACCTCAAATATTTTTAAATAACTTAAGAATGAGGAGAAGCAAAAGTGTTAAATTTCTAGGTGTACTCCTGGATGAAAAGTTGAATTGGTCAGCTCATATAAAACAGCAAGGTGTTAAAGCCTTTCACACTCACCAGGAGTTACTCCAAATAGTTGGCTCACCATGGGGATTAACCCCAAAATAGCGCATTGTACTGTACAAAACAGGGGCAGTAGGAATTCTAGCCCACGGTACAACATTCTGGGGAGCCAATCTTTGGGTCAAAAATTAGCTTCTACTAGACAAAATACAGAGAAAGATTCTGCTTAATATAACTGGGGCTTACAAAATAATATCAACGGCAGCTTTACAAGTCATTACTGGCATACTCTCCCTTCATCTCACAATCAATACTGAGGCACAAATAAAACAAGAAGTTAGGACCACAAGCAGTAACATTATGGGGGCAAGAATAGCTACACTTTCAACCCATCCACGAATATTCAGAGTTGATACGATTGTCAACCCTAACACAGAGGATGACCTTACCCTGAAGAAACAGGTCTGCTAAATTTTCACTGACGGCTCTAAGATGGATGGAGTAGTAGGAGCTGGGTTTGTCACAACACTTGAAAATATCATAATCCCCAATGAAAGTTATAGACTGAATGCCAATTACTCAATCTTCCAGGCTGAGCTGTTCGAAATTAAGCTGGCTATTGATTGGGTCAGAAACCAAAAATAGAATTGCCTCGTCTGGTCAGATAGTAAAGCAAGTCTATATGCACTTTGCAATCCAAAAGTTAGCAGTCCTTTAGCCAGGGAAATTCAAGAGGAATTTAACAACGAACAAAACACCTCCCTGTGTTGAATAAAGGTTCATGTAGGATTTGAAGGGAACGAAATGGCAGACCGCCTAGTAAAAACTGCTGTTTCTTCAGATGAACCGGAAATTTATCGCCCTCCTCCTCGGTCTCCCTTCAAAAGGATCAGGAAAATTGCAATAATTCAGGAATGGCAAACTCTGAGGGATCAGGATACCACCGGACTCCCAGTACACTCCATCTTGCCAAAAGTGAATTTGAACCAACAGTGACAACAAGACAAATAACGAATTTTGTAACGGGACATGGCCCAATTCCAAGTTACCTGGATAGAATAAGAGTACTACCCGCTGACAGGTGTGCATGTGGAGAAGAAGGTACTCTTATTCATTACGCTACAACATGCCCCATCACGAGTTTCTGACACTTTATTACCCCCAGTGACAATCTGAAAAGTGTCTGGCTCTAAAACATCACCATCAACAAGGCTGCAAAGCTAAAACGTTATGAACCTTATAAACTTTTTCCTTGAATATAGCGACTTAATAATTCCAGAGGAATAGGAGGATAATGATGCGTGTGACGGGATAGACTTCACTTGAAAGAAGATGAGCCGTAAAATCCGCATACACCATCACTCTCATCTTCTACATTTAGGCATTTTCCTTTCTACCTGTAACATTTTGCCTGTTATTCATCTCCTTGTATGTAGTTCATTATTATTTTTTCGCTGTTTTCTCACCATCATTCCAGCGCTCTTACTTGATTACTTAATCAAAATTATTGTCATCATGTTGTATTGACCAATTTTAATGCATTATGTATAACCTATCTAAACTTTTTGTATATATAGCTTAGAATTTCATATGACCTAACTTACTTTGAGCCGATACACTCAACTATCAAATCCATACTAAATGCATTATTTATTCATTAATCATCATACCTCATTAATTTGCAGTAAGTGCAGTTGTATGTATTCAATTCTGATTTATCATTTTTAATTTCCTTTTGTATTCCTATTTATTTTCTTCATTTCTTATATACATGCAATTTGATTTGAATTTTATATGCCTGTCTTACCACATCCTGCATATATTTTGTCTGATACCTATTTTGAATGCTTTTTACGTGTCCGCATGTTAACACTCAATTGCACTACAATTTATGTTAATTAGTATACTTTACTACCCTCTTTACTATGTAAAAGTAATAATTTCCAGTGTCTCCATATGTGTCGCTGTGTTCCGTTTTCTTTTCTCTCCAGCGGGTCCATCAAATATGGTAAAACCCTTTCATGGTTAGGTACAGGGAACTCTGTTGGTGTTTACTTTACTTTACTACTGATTTTACCACATTTTGCAGAAGTCGATAAGTTCAATCCTTTGATAAGTGTTCAACACGTTATTTACAAATTAAATTTTGTTATAATATATCTTGTCTTTCTTGATGTTGCAATTAGGGTGGCCAGTAGTGTAAATTAAATTAAATCCCCCTAAAACTGATACTATTTAAAACTATGTAATGTTAACTATACTAATGCTCAATATTAAGTAGTGCTGAAGAAAGTAGGTAATACAAATACAATTATTATTTAAAGTAAATGAAAATATTAAAACAGAAATAAAATATTTTATAAAGTTATTTTTAATGAGTAAATTACGATTTAAATACACTAAGCTTAACTACAGCGTAGTGAATTTTGAATTCTTAGACAGAAACTAAATGTTATGTCATCAATAAGTAAATACTGATTTACATCACGAAGTAGATGAAAAATTCAGTATTTTTTCTATTAAAAAATTTGTAAATAAATCATATGGAGAACTGTATTTAAATTTTCTCTACATTAAAATTAAATTATTTAACTTTTAAAACTGCAGCGGTGTATAAATAATATTAATATTCGTATCTGGAATCAATGTTTAATAAATAAAAATATTTATCCCTCCAAATGTCAATGAAAATATTTTCCAAATACATGAAAATGAATTAAATTTACCAGTGTTTGTTAGTTTCTTAAATTGATTTTACTGTTGAGTGATTTCATTGTACATTTAATTCTGTGTTCAATGTATCTAAATAACTCGAAAAGTAAAGAAAACAATTACCTATCTATCCATTTTCTTTCAAATTTGCAATTTAACTACTATTGCGTTTCTGTAAAATTTAGAAACTTATAATCTATTTCTTTGACAAATGAAATAAGTTTTATTTTTTGAAGGAAATTCACTACACATACTCATGCAATATTTATTATAATTTAAAATAATTTGTAAAAAGCTTTAAAATATTACATTGTGAATGTGTTTTTTATTTAATTACTTTTAAATTAAGCGTTTGAGGTGAAATTAAAATGCTACTTTGGATTATCATAAAAAATGAAAAAAAATTAGAAGGAAAAATTATTGTTCTTTGCTTGAGTGCTTCGTAAAAAATATAATGAAGTGAAGCAAAATGCTTTAAAAATTATTTTACTTACAAAAGAGAATATAACTTAATTCTTCATCATAAGAGGTTGAACTTAATAAGTACTAAATGCGACATCTCTTAGTAACTTTACAATTTTGCTTAAAAAAACCTTTTCAAAAGTTCATAAATCTCATTTATTAATTCCCTCCTTTTTTTTCACTCACTGAATGATTTACAGAACAGTGATTTCAGTAGAGATAAAAAATATGAGCCTACCGATTAAGTTTTTGAAGGAAAAAAGAAATATTGTTGAGGCATTAATCACTGTGAGGACATAACACAAGGAGAATTGCCTCCCAATTCCACACATGCTAATTATAGCAGTTTTCTCAGTCAAAAAAATGTCGCAAAGGTGTCATGGCTAACAACCTCGCGTGATTTCAACATCTAGTTAAATACAGAACTAGGTTAATTTATAAAATGGCTTAACATCACTGAGGAAGTTCATGAGGAAAGGGTGTTTTAGAAGACAGCAGAATGTTAAAAGTAAAACCGTATCCTAAGCCTTTTGTCATTATTTTATTGCAGTCTATTTCAATGCCATTCGAGTAATCGAAAGAAAGGTAAAATGATGGCAGAGCAAATGATTCCGATTTTTTTACTATGGCTCAGTTTATACAGAATTTCAATCATGCGCTTTATCTGAAAATACAACATTACATTTATGTTTTGGAAGAAAAAATTGATTTCAAGTTGTAACTAAATAGTTAATAAGTTACATAACAAAATTCTATCTCATAATATGACACAGTAAATATCTCTTGTAAGAATAATTTGGGAGCTATGAGACATTAAAGCAACATCAAAATTTTGTTTTCATAAGGTCCCAAAAACTTAAGACAGCATAACCAGAGCAGACAAAATCTTAAGATAATATCAATATTTACTATCCTCTTAAAATAAGGAATAATTTTGAATATTAAGAATTAATACTTGTATTTTAACCAGGAATTATTCAGGAAACATAAAACTTTTAATGATTCAACTTACTGTACTTTTTTAAGTAAATATGAATATACGTTTTGCATATTTTCTTATTTTATAAACATGGCTTAAAGGTTAATTAATATATTGGACACGTTGGAATTTTTTAAAAAGATTTTCAGAACATAATAGTGAGAAAAAATATTACAGTTTTTTATTATTAAATCTATTGTTTTACTATGAAACTTTTTCTAGTTATTACATTTTATAGCACAGGAGCACTTTATGTTATACGATAATACTTACTTCATAGAGCTATAGGATAATAATTTGTTGTTGATAAGCTTTTAAAGAAGATTTGCTTCATCCTACTTGACAGAATGTTCTTCTTAAATTTCAAGCAAATTTTAAAAAATAAGATATGTTGAGATATATAAAACATATAAATACTATATTTACGTTTATAAATTTGGCATATTTTTATCATTTGGTATAATTTTGTATGACTAGGCAATTGAAGTCATTATGCACACACATTTAGAGATTTTAAAATACTTTCTTTTGCATGTGTTTAAACCACTTTTTTTCCCTTTCAAATGAAATATCTATCGTATATATCCATAACCGTAACATCGCTTGGATGGGTCAGGGAATTCACGAACCTAGTTCCACATCCTTGCCAGGAGTACAGTAGAGGTGAAAAAGTAAACATGTTTTCTTATATTCACAGGTTCCAATTTGTTATATGAATTATTAGAAGCAATATGTTTAATAAATGATTTCAATTAATTTCTAAATTTTTATTGAAAAAGTAAGAATAAGCATTTTAAATATTGTAAAGAGAATAAAGTAAGATATATCTATCAGCCGTGTGAAAAGTACCTGAAAATATTAAGGTTAAAGAAATATGATTTTAACTTGTTTCATCACTTTTTGATAGTATTCACTAAACGAAGAGAACTCTTGAGGAGAACTGTTTTTGCTTACCATTTATAGAAATTTATAAAATAAAAAAATTTTTCTCCTCTCGTAATCCATATGTTACATAGTTATGATGTATTTTTATGTAAGCAGCATTAATTTTACTACACAGGTCATTTAATTAAATAAAATATTTGATATATTAATGAAAAAGTTGCTTAAACTGAGTTCCGTAAAATAAAATTTATGAAATATTATAATCTGTAATTATTATTTGGCATGAGGGAGAAAACACAAAACTGAAAGATTTGTATGAAAATGTAAATTAATTTGCTGTATATATATACATATATATATTAGATATAGATATATGCTTTATAAAATATATAACACATAATATGTATTCTATTTTCTTAAACATAATCTAGTCAGGTTAGTGAAACAAGACTACTTGAATCTCACTCCAATTACTCATATCCAAATGTTATATAGAATGTAAAAGCACACTAAATATCCCTTTATAACGTAAAAATAAAAAAAAACCACTTTATGCTTTGTTTCAGATTAAAAGTGTTTATTCTTTCATCCAGAAAATAATTTTTTAAAAACATTTCTATGCAGATAATATAATTTTATATTTTCTAGAGTGCTTGAAAATATTTTTATGCTTAGTATATAAATCGTATCGAGGAGTAACAAGATTATCCTCCTTTCACTGCATCTGGCGTAAATATATTGTGGGCCACATTATTATTTTTTTTTTTTTGCGAAATAAATTTTGGCTAAATCACATATGTTATCATAATATATACGTTTAGCACACAAGACAAATACGAATGCATCAGCCAAATGATTCGTGCACAACTCACTGAGTTCATCTGTTTGCAAACTCAGTTATAGCATGAGGAGTGTGTAGACAGCAATGGATTAATACTTTTAAGCGGTAACTATTTAATAAGTCTTTTTTTTTTATTTTTTAAAAAGTCACAGAAATTTGAAAAGGAAATACTAACTAATTTTTGGTAAATAAAATCATGCTTATTTTGCTGCAATTGTACACTTGAGTAGAATGACATAAAAAATATTAAAATGCAGAATTTGAATTAATAAATATAATTTTAATTGAAGAAACTTCTAGGTGTGTATATGTGCCTCGAAAACAGATAATTCTTATAGCTTTCTCTATATCTCTATTCTTTTTCAATTTTCCATTCCCACTTATAGACACATCTGTTTATTTGTATAGTTACGTATGCATACATATGTGTATATTATTAGCTAGGATATGTTTAATTGATTTATGTTTCAAAAACAGTGGCATGTGTTAAATTTATTTTAAAGTTTAAACCTCGTGAGATCTTAATAAAATTTAACATTAACAAGACAAAAATAACACCAATAACAATTTCTTTTCTAGACAGTTTCATAGCATATTTCTGTGACCGCAATTATAATGTTTAGTAAATTTATTTGTGGAATGTTTTTCCTCTATCGAATTCTGAAACAAACAGTTGGTAAAAGTTAAATTCAGTTTTATATTACATAAGCCTTTGTTACACGCAAATTAAGAAAAATCCACTCCACCTTATTAAACATTTTTTACAATTAACTGCTGCTACTAGAATTTGATCCAAAATTCCGCAGAACCAATTGGAGGAAACCAGAGTCGCGTGATATCAGGAAGTAGTCGAGGACCTCACGGTTCAAGGAAAGAATTGGGGTCATTGCTGCCTTAAATAGAGATTATTATCTAGGGAGATCTCAATAGTTCTTATCGAATAAAATATTTTTAACGAGTAATATGCAAATTGGATTGGAACTGAATTTCTGAAACGATGGTCTTAAAAAGGTTACTTATGCATCATATCTTCCAAATCATGGCATAATAATGTCAAACCAATATGTGTGTCTGTTCCTACAATCATTAGAAAGAGAATTCAAAATTTTCCTAATCATTCAGTGTCTTTTAAGAAACTGATTTAGGAATTTAATTTGTGGAAAAATATAAGAGTAATGTTTATTTTCTATTAAGTTTTCATAATTTTCAGAAGTGATTTAATTTTGACTGCAAACGCACAATTGATTAAATTTAAATACAAAAACTTTTCTTATGTCATTATGCTTATATTTGCTAGCTTAATAATTATGAATATTTTTTAGTTAAGCTTAATATAGTTTATACTAATTGTTAAGAATGTCAGTTTTATATACTCACATACTATGGACAGTGGTTGGTGCAGATATACGTTTATAATTAGTTTATTTATTAATTTCCCACATACTTTTAATTTAAAATATTAATTACTAATTGAAGTAAATCATTAAACATTAGAAGTAATTCATATTAAAATATAAAAGTATTTCTACATTTTATATGATTTAAAAATTTTAAGAAATACCTGTTATTTACATGCATTTAACAATGCAAAAATAAAATCTCACATTTTCCTTTATAAATATGTAACAAATTGGGAACTTGTCTGCTTTGAATAAAATATGATTATCTTATGCAAATAAAATAATAAAAATTATTTTAATTATTTCACATATAATTAGCTACATAAGAAATTATTTTAGTTTTTTGTATTTATATTTCAAATATAAAATTTTCATGTATATTTATTTTCACACAAGGTTTTTATGATCATTTCATTCAATTATATTACAATGAAGTTTATCTGATTGTTTCACCTGGTATATTATAAATTCTAGTGGTTCAAAATAGTAATTATCAGTTTTAATTACTTTTTTGTGGTTGGTAGATTAATGTGGTTTACTTATTAAAATTTTATAATGTAACGAAAATAAGCCTTAATTATCGTAAATAGCAAAATTACCGTGATGAGATCCTGATGCTTGACCTCGGTCGCCGATGATAAGTTCTTCACTTCCACTCGAATAAACTTGCGATATCGCAGCGACGCATCGTAGTTTCAGTTTCCCATGATCAAAATCCTTCGCTTCCACAGTGAATTCGAGGCCGACTTGAGAAGTTTGAAGTCCGCTGTAATGCCGAATCGAAGAGTACTTGCGGACGAATGTCGCATTGGCCTAGTGAAAACCATATTTGGATTGCAGTTTGTTAATGGCTTGGCAAATTAATAGGGAATGCCACGTCTTGCATAAGCAAAAGTGCATTAATATTAAATATATTACTGACATTAATCAGTTAAAGCCTGCTATAAATCCACAGAGATCAATGCCCCATTCATAAAGAGCAACTAATAATAACTTATTTTCATGAAAACATATTAATTAATTCCAAACATCTGCGTCAGAATACATTTTAACTCATAAATTATTGGATAAATTATGATTAAATCTATCATTCTTCGCTTATTCTTCAATTATATGATATTCAGTGTCACTTACTTATAAAAAAATTAGCTCTTTTCATTTAATGACAGTTCAGTTTTAAAAACGAATAAATTTATTCAATAATTGAGTGAAATATTTGGATTTAAAGTAGTTTCTAACATTCAAATCTTCACATGAAAAAGGGATTATCAACACTACTGACTTTTGGAAAAATGAGAAACATTTCATATTTTTATATAACAAACATATTTCGACATATTTGAAGGAGAAGGCACTTAAAGAATTAATAATGAATGGTAAGAAAATATTTTATAGTATGCGAAAATATTCCCAAATTTATTTCAAAATTGTACTGTGATTTTTTGTATTTAAGGAATATAATTTCTACAAAATGTGTCTTTAACCAATTAATACAGTACTTTCACACTACAATTTTCCTCATATACACCACTATATATATATATATATATATATATATATATATATATATATATATATATATATATATATATATATATATATATATATATATATATATA
This sequence comes from Latrodectus elegans, assembly GCA_030067965.1. Taxonomy (NCBI): domain Eukaryota; kingdom Metazoa; phylum Arthropoda; class Arachnida; order Araneae; family Theridiidae; genus Latrodectus; species Latrodectus elegans. The sequence goes on from CM057809.1 coordinate 118,603,406, forward strand.
TATATATATACATATATATATATATATATATATATATATATATATATATATATATATATATATATACATATATATATATATATATATATATATATATACATATATATATATACATATATATATATATATATATATATATGTATATATATTTATATATATGTATGTATATATATGTATGTATATATATTATATATATATATATATATATATATATATATATATATATATATATATACATATATATATATATATATATATATATATATATATGTATATATATATATATATATATGTATGTATATATATATGTATATATATATATATATATGTATGTATATATATATGTATATATATATATATGTATATATATATATATGTATATATATGTATATATATATATATATATATATATATGTATGTATATATATGTATATATATTTATATATATGTATATATATTTATATATATGTATATATATTTATATATATGTATATATATTTATATATATGTATATATATTTATATATATGTATGTATATATATATATGTATGTATATATATATATATATATATATATATATATATATATATTATTTTCCGAAGCTTTATAAAATGTATGAAGACATCATTTGTCATTAAAACTATTTAGTTCAGTACAAACTCATCTTTGAAAAAAATACTACTTATATTACTATTAATTTCGAATTATATTATGAACTTAGTACTGACAAACAGAATTTCTTATTGTATAAACTTAAAATTTTATATTTTGGTTTAAAACTTAAAATAAAATTTAATCAGCAATCCCATTTTTTGATGATAAAAGATATGATTCTATTTAATGCCGTTCTAGCTTTTTATTCTGCAAATTTACTGATTTTTAAAACGATGAAAAATGGTATCCATGCAGCTGACAAATCCATACAAAACCAGGAACATTCTTGTTAAAGCATACTTATAAGAATATTTTTGAATTATTGCAAAAGATCACTATTTAGAATAAGTTTGTCTCTACTATGATAGTTACTGGGTTTTTATGAAAACATAAATTATGTGCTCCTACAAGTGATTAGTATTAATCAGTGTATACATCGATCATGCTTTCCACTTATAGAAATGTTTTGGATAGATTCATTTCTTCTGAATGACCTGATTTTAAGGAAGAAAAAATAATCAAAATATTAAAAAAGTACTACATCTTTAGGGAATTTCTAGTTGCTAACTGCTAAAAACCTAACTAAAGTTTAATATTTAGTTTAATATTGAGACTCATTTTAAGTAAAGTATACACAAAAATGCAGATTTACCTGCATCCCATTGATATACCAGTTTAATGTGGCAGCTGGTTTAGAAGGACCTGAGCTACAAGTGACGTTCACTCGATCACCCACTTCATACATTGAATCAGCGCCTTCTATCACAGGTGGCTCTTTAGGTAAAACTGCAACAGTTAGTGCAACAATTAATCATGAAATGGCTTTGATTTCAAAAGTTTAAAAAAAATTCATTCTTACCATATACCCGAAGTTCATCTTCTGCTTTAACTGTCTTAAAATGTGGTGCCTCTGATGATACTTCGCAACCAAATGTTCCTTCAGTATTAAGGTCACTACGCTTCAGGAAAACATGACTGGCATTTGACTTTGACAACTAAAGTTAAAAAGAAATGTTTCTAACTATATAGAACATTTAAGAAGAAATTTTTAAGAGATTTGCTGATCGGTATTTAAAGTTCAATAAAATCCGAAAAGTAATAATTATTAAAATTATCAAAATAAATCGAAATTCTTTCATTAAATATGATATTTCTGATATAAACGAGTTGTATATAAACACAATACTTCGTAATTCACTTTGAAAAAACAGATATTTCTCAGAATATCGTGTTATGCTTAAAATATGAAGAACAAATTCTTACCAGTAAGTGTTGGAAATCAATGAATAGTAAAATCTTTTTTTATTCTTACGAAGGTAGATTCTCGTTCAATGGTCTTGCCACTGCCACTCAGTGAAACCTAACCAGTTTCAAGTAATTAGTGGCTAAGAATCAACCTAGTATGCAAGAGTCTGAATAGCTCACAATATCTCAATACATTATCATGATTGATGCCCGAGAAGGATGACATATTGTGAGATCGGCCCTGAAAATCGTTTAATTAAGGTCAGGAAATGAACTTCCAGGAACGTGTCCAGTTTTTGCTCGTTCTGTGAAATGACGTTCAAAACAAAACGGACCGTCAGCACATCAACCATTGCGTCTGCTTCTTTTGACAAAGGGGCATGGAGACATATTGTGACTTTGGTGGGTGCAACTACAAACCTGAATACGGGAAGTGCATAATGTCTTCTTCTTAGACGAATGCCGGCCTGTTTGCAGCCTTTTGATGGGGCTGTATACCTGTCTGGAAACTTTAAGTAGAATTCTCATTGCATAGCCACATTCAATATTATGATAAAAGCCCTGAATTTGATATGATAATTTTGGTTGTCTGGACTTATGATTCACACATCTCTAGTTCACTGCAACTTGAATGGTAATCAGTACTTTTCTGACAGTCTAAGGCTAGAGATTGTATCCTTTTCTTTGAGTCTTGCTAAACTCCATATTTCAAAAAAATAATACAACGGCACATATATATTTCACGTCACGTTCTCCTCTCTAATGATACAGAGGGTATAGGACTATTGTTCCTGCTTGCGCAACATTCACACCAAGAGGTGCATGACCAGATGATTTTAGATAGTAAGAACCAGCTGAAACATCCAGCTGAAAGGTAGTTTAGGGACTCACTAGCAATTCTTTTCAGCGACTGCGGTTATACTAAGTAAAAGCAACATGGAGTGAGTTGCTTGTTTCTGTCTTTCGAGTCCCGTTCCATTTCATGCCTAACAGGGTAAGGATTATTTTAGGTTCCCAGGGCGGCAAATGCTCCAATTATTTTTGCATTCCTTTAACTCCTAAACTGCTTGCCGTTTAAATAATTTTATCTGCATGCCGTGTTGTTTACTTATAATAAATATCTTTCTGATTTGCTATAGTACATCGTATTTTAAGCCATGGAGTGTAGTTACTCTCAGCTAGCCATTAGAGTAAAATTGAATTTGTATAAAAAAATGATGAGCTATTTAACAACTTTTTTTCAAATGGTCGGGGTATATCGGGATGTATACCCAAGGAACCGGCCAGAAACAGCGACCTCTTTGCCGCCGAGGTGTTGCCCCGGGTGCACCACAGGGGGTGGGCCACCATCGCACCCTCACACATGCCATAGGGACCCATTTATAGGGTAGGCACCATTCATACCTCATTCACGCACAAGGAAAGGACAAAGACAGGATAGAGAGAGAGGGAAAGTACATCCATGCCTGCATCCAAGAAGTAGTCAAATGTCTTATATCACAGTCATTTTCTGTCACTCGCATATAACAAAGATTATTATATTTTATCAGACTTTTGTCAATGAATGTCACTGTTAACATATATATATATATATAAGGCAATTTTAGTAGAATTAGTAACTTCAATAACACCGTTAATATAAGTTTAACGGTAATTTTGATGGAACTATTATTTTTTTTAGTGTATCACACACCATGCACAATTGTGTTGTTTTTTCATACATTGAATATTGTGGTTTCATTTTCCCACAACGGCTGTAACGTTTTATTTTTGTTCATTTCACATTTACAACATAATTTATTACTAGAAATGATAAATTCCTAATAGCCAGATAATTTTTATTTATTTCAAAATTCATCCATTCTGTAAATTGCCAAATTCAAGAAAATAAGTATTTTATAATTAAATAGATCATTAATGGATAAAGTCTGGATGCGTATGAAAATAATTTTTATGTTTTTTCATATTATTTTCAACTTGGCATGTTATTTAGCTAATAATAATGTTAATTAATTTCTCACATTGTTATTCTAGTTAATAATAAAATGATTTCATCAAACGCAATTTTCCCAACGTTGCTGTTTTGAAGCACATTTGTTAATAAGGATTATAAAAACTAAATTTCAGAATTATTTTGATTAATATAGTAAATATGTCAATATTGAATTTATAATTTTTTACTCTTTATCAGAAATATACTTTTAGAAAAAAAATTTTATGTTTTCAGAAAAATTGTAATAATTTGCAATTAAAAACTTTTCACAAAATAATTAAGGAATGACGGAAAATTAAAAGAGTTAATTCGAAGCAAAAATTCAATGATAAGATATTTTAAGTTACTTTTTAAATGTGAAACTTTATTACAGCAATGTTCTCATATTATTACAGTTATTTTGTTACTAAAAAACAAGAAAAAACTAGACAAAAACGTATTACATTCTCCATTCTTTCAATATTTTTACACTTGTTTTAAAAATAATATAGAATTAATATATTAACTTTACTGCTAAATTATAATAGTAAATTTAATGTCTGTATATAATTAACTAATACAGATCTCAACAGGTTTATATCTTATCAGCCTATCTTCTTTGGAAATGCTAATTTATAGATCTAATAATAAAATTATAAATGTTGAAATAAAATTTTCACTTGTCTATAAAAATCAAATGATATTTTTTTTATGTATGAGAATTTCAGTTTATTAAAAAATGATTTCAGTATCAAGTAAGGTGTAGGCTTTTTATACTCTAGGAACACAAAAGACAGATCAATATTTGTGAGAAACACAATCATTTGAAATCAAACGTAATGTAAGCCACAAAACATCCTTTGTGATTCAATTCTACACACTTTTTAAGGATTTCCAGTATTTTTTTAAGTTAAAGAAAAAAAGTTCTTTACTTCGACATATACTCCCAAGAGGTCGTACATCTGTCCATGCAGTCTGTCTCTAGGCTGATACCGGTAGAATTCGACATTGTTCTTGTACCATTTCACGGAATACAACTCGTCTCCCTCCAGATCAAAATCGCACTTAAGCCAAACATTCTCCCCGATGACCACTGCGCCCGGAACTTCCAGTCGGTGGAGCCGCATGCTGCCCCCTAGAGATATAAAATACACTTCTCGAGTCCATATTCTCAATGCGTGCATTTTAAACGGGTTTTATAGATTAGTATGTGCAGAAAACGGTGGGGTTATTGTCTATACATGCAATATTATCTATTCAGGTATATAGATATAATATTAAGGATATAGTAATTTTAAGGATTTTAATCTATTGATTTGCTTCAGTCAAGAGCTCATTGATAAAGGGGATTGACAGAAATCAAAGTAAATTAATGCTCATTTTATATACAAATATTTATGTTAAATAATTTTCTTTCTTCAAGAAACTAGAAAATAAATTTAGATTAAAAAAAAGCTTTTTTAATGCTTAAGGAAAGGGAAGAGAACAGGTGAAAATATAAAATATTTCTTATAGGACATAAAACCGCTTAAGAACCGAACATTCAATAGCAAATTCAGAACACTCATCCCATTTCAGATATTCTTAAGTTTGACTGAATGGTTAATCTATAAGAGGTCAATTGTATTCAAAGAATTTAAGATTTAGTTTTTAAAACTCAAAAATCAGGAGTTATTTACATATGTTGAAAAGCAACATAGCATTGTGTATCCTTACGTGGCAGTAAAATTGATATACTTTAATTGGTGTACAAGAAGGGTAAGCCTGAATTTCACATGGTTAACAATTTTCTGTCAGTACGCACTCGTAGTTATTTCTAAATAGATTTTTTGGATAAAGGGAAAAATGTTGCTTTCATTTTATGATTCATAGTTAGAAGATCATAAGATGTTTTTAATAGGGACCACTTGAGTAACGCCGAACTTAAAAGGGAATGAACTTTTCACCAAGAGACGCTCTCTATTACTGTTCGGTTGTTTTTGCTTTGCATGAAATAGGTCCCTTGGGGATCTACTGGAGAGACTCATTTACTTGAAAACCTTATCTAACTATTCATACAGTTCCATTAATTATCAAGCTCCAAACGTTCAGAGTTTGTAGGAAAAATATTTTTAGTCAGTCCAATGAATGATTTTGGCAATGTAAACCAATTAAAATTAATTTTAACTACTTAATTCTAAATACATTTTTATCTAAAACACACCATATTTAATATCATTTACTTAATTGATTTTACTGAGTAAGTTTTATGCTCTAGGCATTAAATTTTTTTGATTTTAAGTCATTTCTTAAAGAATAATTAATAATCTTATGATAAAAATACTTTTAAAATACATGAAATATTAGAGTTATTATTACGACTTACACACACACAGATTGAAAGCAAGTTCCTGAGGGATTTTAAAAAGTGAAAACTATTTTCATGAGAACTTATGTCCTAATATATTTCTAATAAGCATGAGAAGAGTTTCTAATTACGAATGCATTTCAACTGTTAAGTAATGAATTTGTAAAATGCATGTATATCCGTTAGCGATATAACTCAATGCAACTTTAAAAAATAAATATGAATGAATGTGAAAAAATTACATTTTAATTCCAAAATATTGTTCTTCTTAAATTCCTAATCAGTATTATTTATTTGCATTCATTAAAAAAATAATAAGGGCAAATTATACTTTTTATCAATGTATTATTTTGTTGAAATAAATAAATGACCAAATGAAATCTGATTTAATTTACCTTAATATAAAATTCCTCGTATAGAGTGAAGCATTTGCAACCCCTCAGATGTTTTGTTGAAAAATTCCATAACAAATCATCCCTGATGTTTTGAATAATATAGTCATCGGCAAAGCAATAGCGAATTCAGTGAGGCAATATTCTGAATTTAGATTAACTTAGTCCCCATTTTAAATTAATAATTTTAATTTTAGTCTGAAACGATGATTAACTTTACATTTTACGTTAAAATATTGTTCAAAATAATTTACATTATGACATTGAACAATGCCCTAGATTGCCACATTATGCTGGTGATGAATTCCATATAGTCGTACTACATCACCAACATATGAATAAGTTTAAGTAAACTAGTTATTTAATTGAATACATACTTGTGAATGAAAGAATATTGCTCGTGATGATTACTCAAATGTTTACACCTTATTAGCAGCTGAGACGTACCGTTTATTTGAGCCCGTAAGCTCTTTATATTCACATGTATAGGTATGAACACACGAAGACTAATGAGTATTTTAAAAAAGTAAATTTAACTGTTTTGTCTGATGTAAATTAATTTTTTAATCAGTTAAGACGTTTATTTTTTATATATAGTAGTTTATTGCGTCTCATAAATCATTACTTTATATTTCGGATTCGCCTCCTGTGATTATTTTTTAACACATGCTAATAACTGTAATTATGGTAAATTTTAAATGAAACGTTTCATTATGTCAATAAAAAATCCATAAGATGATTTAATTATTCTTACGTTTTAAATTAATTACTAAAATGAAGGTTTTTCTTTATTTATTTGTATGATACTAGTATACCATTTTAAGAATAGAGGGCACTGCAGACGTGTTTACTTCAAATCCTCACTTCCTTGCGATCATGAAGGCCATCTTCTAAAGAAAATAAATATTGCTAATACTCGTTCGTCATATTCTTACTTCAACATTTTGATGTAGACCCTGGGTCTATTGTGTCTGAGTCGTCACACCCACCTCAGCTGTCCACTGTTTATTGAAGTAAAGCCGAGGCTATATTTAGTATGGGTGGAGACTGACACCCTCCTTTATTTCACCTGCCTCAACTCTTATGTTGACTTGATGTTGCGAAAATCCTTAATCTAATTTTGAGCAGCGAGAATGGACGCATAAAAGACCGGGTTCCTTTTTTATTAGCACGAAATCGCTGGGTTCTTTTGGAGGAAAAAAGTGGGAAAATAGCAGTCAATCGAAGATTTTTGCTAAGAAGAAAACTTTCTTTCCCCCTTTTTGCGATTTTTACTTTTCTTCATTTCTTTTTTTATTTTTTCTCTAGTAATAGAATGAGCAAGTTGCAGTCATTAGCTTAGAAGTTGTGAGGTTGGAGGATCTTCTCGCCTTGCAAATATTTAGATTTCGAAGCAATTTTGCGCATCTGGCTTGGTGGAAAATGTGTTCCCTCAATTGCTAGGGTGGGGCGTACCTATTTCGTATCATTTTTTAACCTATTACTTCACTTTATTGAATTTCATTATTTCTGGAGACATTTCTTTCCTGAATTTCATTATTTCTGGAGACATTTTTGTTCCTGAAAGAATTTCAACTGATCAAGATTCAATTAATCTTCTTTATCCTTTTAAATAAGTTTCAGTGTCATTAATAACTACTCGAAATATGTTTACAAAACCAGTTGTTTGTTCCCTCTCTTATTTATTTTTATCATATAAATTACCTATAAAAACTAATTTATTATAAAGAATTCATAGTACTTTTCAACTAGACAATTTAATGTTAAAAAATCAGAGTCTACACCAAAATTACCACAAATCTTTATGCTACTTTGTCAGAAGAAGTTCAAGTAATGACTTTGTGCTGGTAGCTTATGTTGCTTCGAAAGTCATCTTACTAAACAAGTGAATACAGGATGTATTCCAGGAAACTTTTTGTCCTGCCTATTTATGATTTAATTATGCGATTTTGCAAGGCTAATCTCAAAATATGTCATTTTTCTAAGGCTTCAGACATGCAAAAGTGTTGAGATCCTGCATGGTATTAATGAATTAAATTGAAAATAACAAGGGGTTAAATTTTCAAGAAATTTGGAAGAATAGATTCTTTGAAAACATCACAAAGTATAACTACTTCAGGAAGCAGCAGCACATATATGTCTGAGCATTAAAAATATTTAATATGTTCAATTCAGGGATATCAGCTCTTGTAGCTTCAAATCGATGATATGCAGTTAACCCTAGCATGATATATGCAGTCTGCAATAATAAATGAGATCGTTATTTGATGAGAAATATTGAGAAAATACTGGTTAAGAAACTGCTGAGAGTATTTTCCGTATTGATGCAGTGAGATGTGGACATGTGTATCCTGTTGAATGCTACCGTTTTGTAATGCTCAATTGAAGGGTAGAGTTACGTTCGTTAACGCAAATTAAAAGTAACAATTACTGTTCAAAATGGGATCAATGGGTGAAAGAGATGTACATCCGATGGTTTTCCTTACGATCACTACTGATGATGGTCCTATGAGACGATGGCGAAAATACATTGGCTAAATGACTTCTCCAGGATAGCACTATACATGGATTGGACCCACATGGTGCTGTAAATTTGAAAGAACCGTCTGAAAACACATCAAGCCACTGTCCTCGTCTGCCATTGATCACTTCATTGAAGGAGAACCTTCTTTAAGTAAAGCAAAATGTACCCGAAATTAAAATTGAAGAGCAGTTGCCAAATTCTTCATATAGACGTATGTAGTTTTAAAAACATCATTCTAGTGGATATATTAAGAACATACAAGAAACATATGTTTCCTCTCAACTGTTAGAAGTTGCGAGTTGCTGGGATACAGTTTTCACATAACCGTCTTAAAATCATCGCTTACTGCTAACAATCATAGTGAATTGAAGGTGCTAGTAGAAATAATTATTTTACTTAGATAGATCACAATGTTATGGTAGACCACTATCAAAATCAGAAATACGCAGACCAGAAAATCTTCCTCTTACACGAGCCATTATGTCAATAAGACAATAACTAAAAACACTTTGTGTAAGAAAACCCTTCTGCACAATTTCTTCGTGTAAACATATTTCAGGTTTCAAAACCAACGTCTACTTAAAGAAAATACCAGGAAAATCTGATCTTTTGAATATTATGGCATTAGCTTCCTGTGGTGTAAATTATAAGTGAGCATTCGTTTTAACGACCAGCATATATATACTACAGTTTATCTATAAATACACCGATGGAAAATAAATCCCAACACCAAGAAGGAGTTGTGCTAGCAAAACGAAATTTGGCAGGCATGTTCATACATCTGAAAGATGACATCGATTCAAATTTTGCGCTCGGCGCATTAGTCTGACGCTAGTAGTGACACGGAAGATGTAAATCAGGTTTGCTTTAAATACATGCTGTAACGTTCCTGAGAGTTGTTTAGCATCGAGATTTGATGTAGTGAGTTGATGCTAGTCCACAATGTCTTTAAGAAGACGACGAAGCAATTATCAACAGCTCACTGAGTAAAAACGAGGTCGTATAATAAGCCTACGAGAAGGTGGATTTTCTTTCCGCGAGATTGCAGAATGGCCTGGCAGAAATGCATCCACTGTGCATGAATGTTGGCAGCAGTGGTCAAGGGAAGGCACTGCCTCAAGAAGACCGGGTTCCGGGCGGCCACGTGGCACTACTGAGAGGAAAGACTGCCGTGTTCGGCGTATGGACGTAGCGAGTTGTACTGCGTTTTCAGCAAAAATTTGATCAGCAGTTGGCACCACATTGACACAACGAACTGTTATCAATCGGTTACTTCAAGGACAGCTCAGAGCCAGACGTCCTGTAGCGTGCATTCCACTAACGCAAAACCACTGCCGTTTGCGACGTCAGTGGTGTCAGGCTAGAGCTCATTTGGAGGACGGAATGGAGACGTGTTGTATTTTCTGATGAAAGCCGGTTCTGCCTTGGTGCCAGTGATGACCGTGTGTTGGTTAGGAGGAAGCCACGTGAGCGGCTGCAACCATCCTGTCTGTGGCCTAGACGCACTGGACCTACACCAGAAGTTATGGTCTGGGGAGCAATTTCTTATGGCAGCAGAAGCATTCTCATGGTTATCCCACTCACCCTGCCAGCAAAGTGTACGTCACTCAGGTGATTCAACCTGTTGATCTGCCTTTCATGAGTAGCATTCCAGGAGGTGTTTTGCAACAGGATAGCGCTTGACCTCATCCTGCTGTTGTAACACAACGTGCTCTACAAGGTGTTAACATGTTGCCTTGGTCTGCCAGATCACCAGATCTGTCCCCAATTGAGTACGTATGGGACATCATTGGACGTAAACTTCAGCGTCATCCATAACCAGCATTAACCGTCCCTGTATTGATCGACCAAGTGCAACAGGCATGGAACTCCATCCCACAAATTTACATGTAGCATCTGTATGATTCAATGCATGCACGTTTGTATGTTTGCAAAGTTCTGGCGGTTACACCGGTTATTAATGTACCTGTATTTCACTTCTGCAATGGCTCTTCTCAGGCTTAAATTAACATGGGATCTTAAAATTGTAATCAATTACGTACGTTACCTATATAAATGTATTGCTGAAGTTTCAATACCTTACAGTAATTATTTCTTGGTGTTGGGATTTTTTTTCCATCAGTGTATTTACAAATTAAACTTCAGTGAAATTTGTTGTTTTCTTATACGTTCATAATGATATTGTTTCAAGTTATTAATAAAAATGAAAATGTTTGTTAACAAAAATGAAAATTAAACATAAAACTCTTTATGACCCAACAAAATTTAATTTTCACAAAGCTTAATTTTCAAGGAATTATATATTATCAGGATACTTTGAAAAGTTTAATTTGCAGAAAAGATATCTTTCTTGAGAAAAAATAATTGTTTCGAAGCATAAGGCTTCATTTAAATAATCTTAATTTCCAATTTCTTAAAATAATGATTGAGGCATTTTTATCAACAGTATTTTTCATAATTGAAAGATTTTTATGTATCAGAATATATATCAGACTTTTATATAAATAAAAAATTTAAATCGTTGCATTTATAAACCAAGAAGTTTTATATTAATTATTATGAAACATTATAATACGCCGATATATATTCCAATAATATAGGGTAATACAAACACGAAATCAGACAATTCTCAAGGTGTAAAATAACACAACAAAGTTCCCGGTAATAAAATAACATAGCACAATATATTTTACGGATATTGAAAAAGAAGATTTTACGGATATAGAAAGGAGAATTTCACTGCCTAGAATTATATCACGAAAAATAAGATTCGGATAAAATATCACCCATTTAATCTATCTATATAAGTAGTCTCATAGAATCAACTTTTCTTCCATTTTTTGTTATTTTTAAAAATGAATATACCAGCTTATTTGTTATGCCATTTGTTGTATAGATAGTTTGTTTATTTAAGTAATATTAATAAATTTTATCAAGCAACGTAATATGGGCTACAAGAAGATGATGTCGCTGAAATTTAATTATTTAAAGCAAAAGATAATCCAAATTACTTATGAATTATTTACAGACTTCATTGAAGAATTGATAGCAATAAATTAATGTCTAATAGAAGACTTTATCTTCATTAAAAATGTTTTCTAAATACATTCAAATGGTTGTCTTTATAAAGATAATTTCTCAGTCTCATAAACTAGAAATAAAATTTTTAAATTAGTGAATGTAAATAAAATTTGATTGTTTTATTTACAACAGCTTAAAGTACTATTTATATATATAAGGGTATAATAATAATAATAATAATATAGTAAATTATTTTGATTTTTATGATAAGTGTATTCATTTAATAATTTCCCTTAAGATACATAAATAATACAATTAAAAATCTTTTACGGAAAAAAACTTTACTTCCTAAATAAATAAATAGTACTTAAGAAAAGAAATCTTAGTTTTCTTCACTTTATTTAACAATAAATTCGAATCCTTAATTATAAATTAAAAGTGTAGGCATTAATTTTAATATCGAATTCGTGCTAGGTTTAACTAAAAGCATAGCTCTCACATATAGTTTGAACGTTTTTTATTTTAATTATATTAAGTGAAATTTCTCTTAAAAATATTTATTATTTCAAGGATAAAAAAATTAAAAATGCATACAAATATATTTTTAATAAACAGAAATAATTTTCTCATAATATATTTATTTTTGCAAATTTATCGAAAAAATCTGAACATCATTTTAGATCAAATATTTTAAAGTTGAAAAAATACACTTTTCCTGTAAGATTTTTTCCTCCTTTCTACTGTCAACTTCACTTGAGAAGTGTAAAAATATTGGATGTAAAGATGTCTAGACATGAAATATGACAGCCAAGGAAAATCTACCAATTTTCTCTCAAAAAAGAATGAAGGTAAAAATTTATATTCAACCAAATGCATAGACAGGAAATCGCTTGGGGTGGATCCAAACTGGCGATTCGTCTTCATTTGGCAGCTCTTTCTCTCTCTCTATCTATCTATCACACTTTAATCTCTCGTCACTATTCGTCATTTTAAGAAAGTAGAACGCAGTCAATGATCAGCAGGCATTTAGAAGGCTCAGCCATAAGATAGAATGCAGTAAAAGAAATACTCAGTTATAATTGCAGTTAAAGATACAATTAAATAAAGTAAGAACGTTTTGGTCTGTCTAAACTTTTTTCAATTGATATAGATGAATATTTATTCCATGGGGAAGAAAACATTATTTTAAAATATATTTATATAAAACATCCCCTTTCTATTAATATTAATAATTATAAGGAACAGTATTTTTATACATAACCCTAAAACTATATCTGAGAAAATCCTTCTCTCTAAAACGACTGAATTATACAACATAAAGGACTGTGATATTTCTAACTTAACCCAAATTCTAAGCTATTTTCCAACAGCTTCAATCATTCTATGTAGGATAGTTTTGATTTACTACTCGTGTAATCTCTCTCTCTCTCTCTCTCTCATTTTAATATGTATGATTCATTCATTTTAATATATATATATATATATATATATATATATATATATATATATATATATATATATATATATATATATATATATTATATACCTATTTTTATCATTTTTAATATATTATATATAACATCAACTATTAATTTATTTATGTAGATTACTAAAATTAAAAAAATGATACAATTCCAAGAAAACTTACATGTTTTTCCTTAGACTTCCATATATTACGACATTTTACTATTTCTCTCTTTGTGTCTGTTAATAATTATAATTGACCTAATCCTGGTTAACTGGTGCGTATGAACTTGCTAACGACAATACATATGTGTATAATATAATAACCATTTAAATTGAAAATTATGGGGTTTTTTTTATCTGAATGATTCTGCGAAGTATCCACAGAATTTTATAAATTTAATTTTTAGATTATAAAGTACACTTCCCGACATTGAATATGTAACACCAAGAAATATTGACCAGAAAACTATGCATATTTCAAGATGCACCTTAAAGAGTTATGCAAATCATGTGAAATGAGTGCCTCGCAGGCACACGTAGGATAAGATATTAAGTAAGGAACTAGCAGAGTGTGGAATATTTGGGCAATTATTGCTGCTAGACAGTTAAAAAGAAACAGCCGAGTATCAAGAGGTATGATGATTGAAATGAGAATGGCAAGTTGGTTCTCTCTGTCAAATGCAGCTTGCGAACATCTGGACTCTTCACATAACACAAGCTTTGGCCAAGATGGTAGGAACAAGGAACTATGGAACTTTTTGGCGTGCCAATGTAGGTAGAGCAATATCAGCACACGTATATCATCCGACGGGTTGTGAAGGCGGCTGCACAAAGCATGTCTACCGAATTCTGCAGCATGTGCAAGACACCCTATGTACTTCCATATCGAGCCAAACCATTTGCCATTGATTGGTTACTTGTGGCCTGTCCTCAAGACATCAGTTAATAAGACTGCCATTTACCCCAAAGAGTCTGGAATATTGCCGGATTAAAGCCATGTGGACAATGGATTGTCACAGAAACGTCATCTCAGATGAGTCACGCTTCTGTTTCTTCAGGAATAGTCACCGCGAATGTGTGTGGCGTCGACATGGAGACAGATCCAATCTTGCAGCAATTGTAAAAAGCACATTACGCGACAACGCAGCATAATAATTTGGGTCACCATTGCATACGATTCCAGGTCGCCTCTAGATTGTATTCATGTCAGATTGATAACTTAAATTTACATGGATGATGTGCTGCGGTCGGTGACATTCCCCTTATTTTTAGGGGTGTCCAATGCCGTTTATCAGCAGGATAACGCCCGACCACACATTGCTCGGATCAGCCAACATTCCCTGGAAGCTGTACAGTTGCTTTCTTGGTAATTGTATTCAACAGATCTCTCACCAAACGAACGAACAAGGATATGATTAGATGTCATTAGCAGACACTGCTACTGCATCCTTCAGAAGACGCACTTTGGGGAATGGTTGACATTCCTCAAAACGTCATCTGCATCCTCATTGACCCTATGCTTAGACAAGTTGCTGCTAGTATTGCCATCCACGGTAGTCCCTCAACCTACTGACTCAACCCTGTTCTCCCTCTGTATTATGCATACTACTTCGAAATACATATCACTTACTGTTCTTTGCATTCTCTTCCTATTTGCCGGTTGTCGTCAATTTTTGACAACTCCTTGGTGTTGCAACGGCATGAATATTTCCCATTCTGCTGATTTCTCGTATTACATCTTATCTTTTGTGTGCTGGAGAGCTGCGCATTTCACATCGTTTGCATAAATGAGTAATGTGCGTCTACACTGAAATTTGCATAGTTTTCTCGTTACTCATTCTTGGTGTTACATTTTCAGCGTCTGGCATAGTAAATAATTTAAAGTATTATTTGAAACAATATCCAGTTTTTTAACGTATATTTTGCATTAAAATTTAATTTTTGTCATTATGGTTATAAAATTCGCGAATAAATTGTAATTTAAAGTCATACTAAATTGTTGTGTTGCAAATGACGTTATTCTAGCTATATATGATGTAGTTCAGTTATTTCTTTGCGTGAATCATTAATGTGTATTTTTTTAAATATTTCACAACTATCATAGTTGCTGTAAATTCTCATTTTATTTTATCAAAAATAATTTTCATCATTTACTTAGCAAAGAATTGATTGATTCCTATAACCATCATTTCGAAGTAGGGCAAGAGATTTGATCAATTACAAATATTGATTTATCGGGACTTCGGTTGAGAGAACTTTCATTAATGTTCCTTTAAAAATGGAAACCACACAAAAATGATATAACTGAACTCTCTCTTAAAGTAATATTAATTTGCAAATATTTCATGTAGAAATTGGAGAAAAATTAAGTAGTACACGTAAATATTATTGGTAGAAAATTTTGCTTCTGTGGTTTTATGAGCTTTTAAATAAGAAGATATATAGTTATTTTCACTAAGTTTATATCATAAATGTACACTCCGCATCACTATTATTAAAAAAGAATGAGTGATACAATTTTTCCAGATAATTAACACTGGCTAGTAAAAAATTAATTTCAGGGAAATAGTATTTTCTAACTTAAGAAGTTATAATTTTATGTTCTTATATACTAATTAATTCAGAATAAGATGCTGCACCCAAAAAGATTCATACAAAGTTTTGGAAACTACGCTACACTTGTATCCAGTCTAGTTGTAAAGACTCAGCAATAGATGCTAAAGTGTTATTTAATGTGAATGTGTTATGTTAATCTAATGTGCACTTTTCACTCCCCTTTTGAAATTAAGGTTCAAATTAGAATAGTTATCATGCAGTAAATAACTCATTCTATTTTGATAATAAATTATTGATAAGATAATTCTTATCGGAGAGTAAGGATCGCTTTTACGTTCTTTTAATTTATATTTTTTATGATGTAAAAGTACGTAGTGAAGACCCTTGATAAAAAATTTTAAAACAGGCAAATGTTAAAATTTAGTTAATTAAGTTTAAAAATCTTTAATATTTGACATATTTGATTATGAAATTTCATGCATATCATACAATATTTGTTGAGTAAGAGCTTTGAAATTCATTAAAAATTTAAAATACGTCAAAATTTGGCGCAGTTGAAAAGAAACCATCTTACAAGTGAATTTTGAATCTAACATCTCTGAATAATTTTAGAACTCAGAATTTATTTATATATGTATGTCAATTTCGTTTTCAAAGTTAACAACTAAATTTTATTTCAGTCATTCTTTTAAAATATTAATACCGAGTTTTCTAAGAGATGTAATTCTTATAAACAATTGTTGAATTTCATAAATTTCAAAAAAAAAAAAAAAAAAAAAAAAACATTCTAAATAAAGTTTGCATTTAACAGTTTTTTTTTTTTTTTTTTTTTTTTTTTTTTGTGAAAGAATAGTATTTAGTATTTAAGATATAGAGCAAAAGATTCCTTTACTTTGTTCGCGATCAGTAACTCCTTAAAGTACGGATTTACAGTATGTTGCAACAAGTATTTTTACAGTTTCGCTTTCAATGACACATTAGTAACAAAATTTGAACAATGACTTGTCCAGTCCTAAATACTTCTTTTGATTTGAAATTATAACCATTAAAGAAATGAGTTTTCTAAATTCTCTTACAATTTTTCTTATGTGTTGATTTCAGCTTTAAGGAAAAATGCACTTTGTTCTAAATATAAATTCAATTAAAATTTCATAATATTTTTTTAACGAAGAATCCTATAACATGGTATGCAAAACTGCTATGATATGATACATTTTTATTGAGAATATTAAATAAAGCATGCATAAAATGTTATAACAGCAAAACAATTACAATTAGATTTACTAAAATTTCAGCTCGAGACATTTCTTCATCTAATCATTCTTGAAGTTCGTATAAATGATAACTTTGTTGTGTCATCTCAATGTGCGAGCGGATACACAATTTTCCTCATAACCACAGACACATGCGCATGGGCACTGAACCGTAGAACGCTTGTAGTCTCTCTCCCTAGTCAGAAGCCTCACTTTTGTATTCATGCCGACTGTGCTCATGCTAGGGGTCGATTATAGGAGCTCTTCATTAAGTTTTTAATTAGGTAGTGTGCCTTTGTTGAAATATTCTGTGATTGTGGAATATCGATAAGTTTAATAACCCTAGCTTGTTTCGTAGCACTTTTTCTTATATTCATAGCAGATTTTTTGTAGCTTATATGGTAATAGTGTACTTTCCAATGATGCCTGAAGTGCTATTGCTAATATATGATAGATCTTTATAATTGATGGAGGATTTTTACTACACTTGAAAATAGATTAACACAATCTCGAGGGTGCACAACAATATTTCGATTAAAAAAAACACTTGTGGATTACCTTAACAGAAAAGGTTCCCTAATTTTTTCTTTTACAAATATTATTAAAAAATGTAATTGTTTTTAAATTAACACACATTTTTTCAGGTAAATATATTATTAAATTCAGATCTGTTTACAAAAAAAATTAATATCAAACTCACTTAAAAGTATACGTATGGCATGCATTTCAAAATGTCATTTGAAGATAAAAGTATGCCTTTTAAGTAATATATCTTTAAGAAGTATATACCTTTTATATATAGTAGTACCATATACCTTTTAATATTTTTTTACATATTACACATGCTGCTATTTTCTATTCATTATTTCTGTTTTAAAATAAAATCAACTAAGATAAAAATTGAATTTGTTGCTATAGTATACCAAACCCTTTAATTTCTATATATACAAAGTCAATTTTTTAGAGTTATGATGACGTAGAAACAGTTATGACAACGATATTTTTTCATATGTTGACTGTGTGTAAAATGTAGTTCTTTTTCTTGTTATGAAACCTCAGAAAATTTAGATTCATAAGCCTAAACATAAGTATAACCAATACAAGGACATCGAATATGATTATTTCTTAACTATCGAAAACAAAAGATTTAACGGGAAAAGGAAAAAATAATTTTATTTATTAATTTTCTAAAAAATACTAGGATACAAGATATTTGCAAACATATATTTGTTGAAATGGATTACGTAAAACTTTGAGAAAGCTGAGAATGCTTAAAAATGTAGAAATACTATAGTGAAAATTCCTCCATTCAGAAAATAAACAAAAAGTAAAAAGTTTGGATAAAATATACATATACACATATATTATTATTAATAATAATATTGATTTTAAGACATTTTTTTGTAGTGGGACAGCTATTTACTTTTGAAATTAATTATTAAACTCTCATAATATATTTCTAAATACTTTTTTAATGTCTTTCCCTGGGCAAAATAGCATTCGTTCTGTCACTTAAATTTTCATTGGTACAAACATCTATTATTCATGTGTATAAAGTTCATTTGTACCAATATATTGTCTGTTGTTTCTTATAATTTTCTGTTTCCTCATTTGTAATGTTTGGTATTCACATTAGAGCCCTTATTTTAAAACAATATGCAGTATTCCATAACTATCGAGTATAATCAGCTTAAGAAAAATTTGAGTGATAAACTTACCTTGTAATTTATTAACAGTTACGAAAACATTACGTCTATTTTAATGCATTTTTCCAACTCTTTTTCTGATAGAACTTTATTAAACGAATAGAAGGTTAACTATTTTTACTAAAATATTTTTCAAACAGTCAATTTATTATATCATTCATATATTGGGTCCATTACAATTTATAATAAGAATAGATTGAAGTAATATCAGCGATTTGATTTCCAAATATACATTCAATAACAATTTTAATTCAAATTCACTTCCAGTTGCATTTAATTTTGATGTTTTTCAATTTAATTAGTAATAACATAGTCCTTTGAATGAAAATAAAAATAAAAATGGGTCAGCCTTCTTTTTGCCTGAGAATGGTACAGATTTTAATCCATTTCTGAGTACAATAGTTATGATTCATTATCTAAGAGGCAATATTTATTGTGAGATTTTTAATTTTGGGATACAAATGAAGAAAAGATAGTCTTTTTGGAATGTATTAGGTTAAAAATAGGAATATTTTCATAATAATCGGAAATAGCTAGGCCTTCAATGGCAATTCTTTGCATTCATTGTTTTTTAATGATATAAAAGTATACTATTACTAACATGCAGATCTTTATTATTATGATTACAATAATCTTTTAATTAAATAAAACAACACAAAGTTAAATTTTATGTGCTTCACTCACAAAATAGAGCTATAAATAACAGTATAACTTAATGTAAATATATATCTAATATATATTATTCTATAATAAAGGTTTGTATCTAAAGCCCATTATTTTATAAAATAATTCCATCTTCAAAAGCTTTAGAAAACATAAAAAATGAAAAATATTTTGAGAGTTACTGAATAATATAACATAAATACTAATTATCTACTGTATGTTAAGAACATTATCAATTACTTTATGAAAAGGTATTTTAAGATCATTTATGCTATTGAAAAAAATTGTCTCTTGAGATTATTAATAATGTTTTTTAACCAAATTTAACTTTTAGTGGATAGAATAAATGAAATTAAATTATAACGTGATAAAATATAATGTCAAAAATTTTGAAACAAAGTGCCCTTTTAAATGTTTTATTAGTTTACACATTTTCCATGTTTAATCTTCTTAAGAAAGCAAAACTAAAATTAGATGGTTTTAATTTCATTTATATTCTTTAAAATCCTCCAGTACGCGAATCAATCAAGCAGTAAATCACTGATTCCACTGTAAGTCAATATTTATTTCAATATTCTAACGTAGAAAATAAAATATATATCAAATATAATTAAAAAAATAGTACTTTGAAATCCAGTTAAATAAAAAGGTACACCGTTATTTTTCTAAACAGAAAAAGTGATACAATTGCTCTTAATGTTAAATATTATAACATATTTTTTTCCATTATACTTTAATTTTTCATTCCTTCTCTCCCGTTCTTCTCTGAAATTCTGTGTGTGTGAAAATTTTGTTTATAATGTTGTTTCAATACACTCAAAGGCCTTACAGAAAATCAACAAATAGCCTTAGAATGCATTAAAAGAAATGTTCAAATTTTAAGCACTCTTATAAAAACAAGGAATATTTTTGCAATAAAAAAAGAGAAACATACGTAAAAGATTAAGTAGCTGTTATTTTATAAAATAAATTACGTTACATTTTCTTTTTAATTCTATTCTACACTGGCGCTCCAAATGAAGAGAATTTTCAGATTCGGTTATTTATCTCCAGAACTGACTCCAAATTTGAATGAAATTTGATGTGTGCATAACAAATGCAATAGTTATAAAGTATGGGAATGTTGAGAATTATATTTATCAAAATCTGCAGGCAGAACAAGAAAATGGATGAATAGTGTTACAAGCCTTTCAGAATGATTTCATCGTTGAAATAAGGTCATTTGGTCACACTTATTCAGCGACGCTGTTTTCAAGCTCTGTTCTCGAAGGGCATTTATCCTCTCCAGAGCAAAACAGACAGGCTTTGTAGGATTGAAGATCTGCTTGGTCAATCCATCAGGCAAATACCCTCATTTTCTAGAAATTCGTCAACCAGAAGAGCCTAGCTTTATCATATATGAAAATGAACTCAGTGCTCACTGCGAACCTGAAAAAGTGAACATAGCATTCCAATACCTTATCTATGTATCTCACAGCAGCCACTTTCAAAGATATAGAGAGTTATGCGGACATTTAATATGATGTCTGACGATACCATTAAATATCCGCCTCTACAGTGATAGATTTCATCGAGATTAAAAAAGTCGTAGCGGACACATAGTTTTCTCCATATAAACATATGGCTCAAACCTGTGGTTAGGCTGAACTGGGTTCATCAGTGAAGAAAAGGGAAGCCCATCAATCTATACTCAAATCTCAATGCACAATGCTAAATGAATTCTCATGAGTGAAGAAGTGAGCGGGAGAGAAATCGTGGGTTTTCGTGTACACTAACCTCATCATGTAGTCTTCTAGAAACAGTCACCCTTGTAAGTCAGCTTCCTGTGGCCTTATACAAGTCTTAATATAGTTGAAAACTACCCCTGTTACACCTCACTAGATTAGACAAAGGGCTATCATCTCCAGCAGTCGTACCTCAAACAACTTTGCCCACACCTTTTCTCTATACATTGGCCGACCTTGAAAATGTAACACCAAGAAGAAATGACCAGAAAATTATGCAAATTTCAGAGTGAATGCATCCTACCCAGTTATAGAAATGATGTAAAATTCACGGCTCTCCAGCATACGTAGGATAAAATATAAGGTGAGGAACCGGCAAAGTGGGTAATATTTACGTCAATGCTTGGAAAATAATCACTGAAAATGTGCTCCTGTTTCAAAGGACGCTTTTAAGTGCAGTGAATGACAAGCTCCGTCGACGGAGTCAGCTCCGTCCAGTAGACAGACAAGTTGTGAGAGGGATAATGATCTCAGTGAGAAGAGCATGCAATGTTGGTTCTTCTAACAAATCGTAGCTCACAGACACCAAGACGTGTCCACAGTCCATCAGCTAGGAGCAAAGATGGATGGAAGAAGGAACTATGGAAATTTTGAGGGGAGCCGGTGCATCTAGAATTACGTCTGATGGGAGGTAGTGCAAAGCAAATCTTCCGAAATTCTGCAACATGTGAAAGATAACCTGGATGTTCCCGTATTTAGCAGAACCATTTGCAGTGAACTGGTTGCTAGTAGTCTGACCTCAAGACGTCCCTTAACAATACTGTAGTTTAGCAGAAAGTATAGACTTCCACGTCTGGAAATTTGCCATATTATAATGATGTCGACGCAGGAGTTTCACAGGATCGTTTTCTCAGATGAGTCACGCGTCTGTTTCTTTAGTGATAGTCACCGCGTAGGAGTGTGGCACTGACGTGGAGACAGGTCTGGTTTTGCAGCAATTGTGGAACGTCTCTCTACACCAAAATGCACATCATGATTTGGAGTGCCATTGCGTCGACACTATGACAGTCAAACTTTACGTGGATGATATGCGGTGGCCAGTAACATTCACCTTCCTTCAGGGGGTGCTGAAAACAGTCAACATACCCTTCAAGGTGTGCCTTGGCCACCGTGCTCACAAGATCTCCCACCAATCAAACATGTTTTGGATATGATTGGAGGCCATTTGCAGACCCTGCCATTGCCTCCTTCAGAAGATGCACTTTTGCAAAAGTCTGATGGTGAAGGGAAAACCATTCCTCAGGACACCATCCGTGCTATCATTGAGTCTGTGCCTAAATGTATTACTTCGTGTATCATTACCCACGATGGTCCTACAACCTACTTTCCCGACTATGTTCTCGCTATCTATTATGCATATCATTTCAAAATACAAATCACTTATTTTTTGTTGTTGTCTTTCTTTATTTGTCAAGTTCCGTTATTTTCTGACAACTCCTTCTTGATACTGCATTTTCAATGTCGGGCAGTGTAGATTAAGCCATCGTAATTTGCGTGTGACCCTTGGTGTTAAATTGAACTCTCCAAAATTCTGGTCTTGAGACTGGCTTACTTAGAACCTCTCCATAATATGCCATTCATTCATTATCTAAAATTTGATGATTACTCATTGTGACTGTTATAATTAGAATTCAGTAGTCAGTTGCTGCTCAAAAACACAAGAAATTCAGTGAAATGTGTTAGTGAAAAAATATCCTTTTGATAAACAAACTAAATATTTTTAAATTTTCAGTTTCCTTTTTTTCTACATTTGATAGTGTATAACAACTTTAAAAGCTCAAATAGTTACAATGTTATATGTAAAAGTATATGACTATGGTGAGTTTTCTGGCTGGGGTGCTCGTCGTCAGAAATTAATAGGATCATGCCTTGACCTAAACAAATATTTGTGGTTTTCACTAATAGCGCCTGGAGTACTTAAAATAGGTTACAATATCCTCCATGTGAAATAATAATTCTGGGATGGCATGCCAAGTCTAATTGTCTTCTGCTTGATTCTTGCATTTAATTTACGAAGGCTCACCCATTTTCTGGTCCAAGGTAACATATCATTGGGTGTGTCCCACTCAATAAAGTGCCTTTACTTCCCCCCTTAGTAAGTGCTGTAAGGTGGAAATCCTTGTAGCCGTACATAATAAAACAACACCTGCGAAATGCATATCGTTACTTAAAACATTATCTATGACTTTATAGTACAGTATATATTATGCCGGATGACTTGACATCAGTGCAAATTTAAAACTTGTCTATACATGATTATATGACTTACTTTTAATGAAACTTAAGGAAATAGTCATGCTGAGAGGGCTTATGTACACATTATAAAACGCAAATAATATCTAGCGGAAAATTCAAAACATTTTTTCATTATTATTAATTTATAATTGATATAAAAAATACAAAAATATATATCTACTTTTTTATGAATATTCAGTTTACAATAAAGTAAAATTTCTAGTCGTTAACTTGATTAAATTGAAGTTGATACTAACTTTTTTGCTCACATTAAATATTAATGGCCTTCATAATTTATAGAAGGTATTTTTGATATTAATTAATATAAAGCAAAATGTAATAACATATCGACGAACCATTTTCCCAAATTTGAAAACGGATTTCCTCAGGAATAAATGGGACCAAGCTAAATTCTCTTCTTTCAAATAATATTGTTCACCGGATGTCTGAAACTTAATACTTGTGCCTAAGGATTTCTCATCAAAAATTCACTATGATAAAAACAGCTGCTCTCTTTCTAGTAAATTATTTTTATTTAATAATTATATTTATCCTTACAACATTTTAAAAAAAAAAAAAAAGGCCTTATAATTCCAAACAAATTTTTACATGTAAATCTCTTTGCATGATTATAATGACAAATAAGTTCTTCTCCCCAAATATCCTATGATTTAATGGAGCAACTCCGGATAGCATTTAAAATTTTACTAAACTATTATTAAAAATTTTGCAATGATCATATGACATTCTTTTAATTGCAGAGCCAAAATACTTTAAACATATTTTTCTTCCTTATGCATAGAGTCAATAACGCTACAGTAAGTCTAGATTACCACTTACGAGTAAACCCTGCCGTTATTTAAGTCACACTAGGTTTCTAATAACAAATTTAAGACTTTCACTGGTAACTTCAGAATCATAACGTTTATCATCATAATTAGATCATTCATGTTTCAGCGTTACTCAAGTATATGCGTCGTACATTCTAAATGAATTCGAACTAGCTTGAAGGTAGATGTAAATAAATAGCCGCAAAGGTAATATAATAGGATGTTTTTTACTAAGCAATATTCAATATCCCTATGTGATAATTAAAAATAGCTTAAAAATTAAAATCTTAATTCAAATTCTGAATAAGAAATTTTTATACAATTATGATCTCCATGTTTTTTGTTATCATTATAATACTGGAGTTATGATATATAAAAATAATAATGATTAAAATATGAAACTGTATCACGTAACCCATTAAATATATCATACTATTTAAGTATAAGCTGACATTTTGAATGAGATCAAAATATTTAGATTTTTTAGGACAGCAAAATGCTACAGAATTATAGATTAGAAGCAGTGTGTAATAACATTTTCTGAGATGAACAGCCAGTCTCCTTTCGCTCCTGAAAAAGCCACAAGCACCGTGGATTAGTGTTCAAAGTATGCTTTCTAGATTGAAATGTTCCAAATTTTATTTTAACTACTGTTTCGTGATAGAGAAAAATCAATGTGAGATAAAATTTTTATTTTATTTTCACTAGCTTTGTGATGTTAATGCTTTAATTCTTCACTAATGGTCAGTTACTCTTTAAAAATTACAAATTATTTATACCAATTAATAATTGTTTCTTCAAACTTTAATCCTTCAGAGACTAATAATAAACTTTTTTGAGGTATTTCTATATAAATTCTTGTAAAATCAAAAGAATAATATTAATACCAAATTATTACATTTTATGCATACTCATAAAAAACAATATTTTAAGAGATTAGTTATAATTTTAAATTTAATTTAATCTACTTATTTATGCTTATTTTATGTACTTATACTTGTTTTGACCAAGCAATGAGGTCATTATTTTTGTTCTTTAACGATTTCGTTAATATTCTTGGAAACAATAAGGAAAGGATTGTAAAAATGTAGAATAATTCATAAATACACTTAAATACCTGTTGATTATTGAGCAAACTTAAAACATTTTGGTCAAGAAATCTATTACTCCACCAAGGAAATATTAGGTCTACTGGAAAGTTCTGCCCACTTATGGAATAAAATAAAATGCAAACTTTTCATGGCGTCTCAATAAACTTTATTAAACAATATAATTGTCATTATTATTAATGACTTCTGGCCAGCGTGAGGGCAGTTTGTATACCTTATTCCAGAAAATTGTTTCATCTTTTTATGTGAAAAATTGACGCAGTGCGTGATTGATATCTTCTTCATATTTGAATATTTTGCCTTTCAAAAAATTCCTCAAGGACAAAAACAAGTGATAGTTTTAAGATCTAGAGAATATGTTGTATGGTATAGAATTTCCCAGCCTAGTTCTGAAATTTATTGACGAACTCTTTTCTTAGCTTCTTTCCACAGCTCTCAACTCTACTGATTTTATCGAGAAATTCCTGATTGTTAATCATTTCTCCCGATTTCCCGATAATGTATGAAAATCTACTAATTTTTAGCAATTTCAGTGAAAAACAACCGAAATTTTGCCAACAAAGTCTACTGAGTTGTTTTAGGAGTTTAAATAGTCAACAGCGGTCACATTAATACATTGATAAGGTATATATATATATATATATAGATAGATAGATAGATATTCTTTTATTAAATATTTTCCTCTGAATTTCTAATCCACCGTGAGAAAATGGCACTGTAACCACTTTGTCACATAGACACCTACGAATGGGAAATCATATAATTAAAATTACGGATTAGGTGCCTGTTTACATAGGCAGTTCAATTAGGAAGAATAATACTAGTTATTAGTAAATTAATTTGGAAAACATTTCCATAAAGCAAAGTATTTGTCACTGTATTAAATTAATTTTTGTTGTTTATGCTTATGTTTCTACGTAATTTTATAAGTTTAATAATTATAAATTGCACTTGTTCAGAAAAAGTTGCTCTTTAAAATAGATATTGGGATATAAACGTTGATGTTTATTTTTTATATATAGTGTATTCTTTTATATTTCATGGTTTCTTTATAAGGTTGATGAATATTTTATTAAAAAATTAAGATAAACACAAAACATTTTAAACACAAATCATTCTCAGAATGTATTAAAAAGCAAGATTGTGTCTTTTTGCGGTACTACAGTTTTAAGCATTCTGTTTTAAGCAAAAATGTTGCTAATAGTGTCTCCAGGCTAATATTTGCTGATCGTAATTAGATTTTTCCCTCAAAATCAGTAGAATCTACTGTTTTTTTTCCCCTCCAAGTTTGGTAAGTATGCATTTCTTAGAATATTGCAAGGTCTCCTTTCTTAGATTCCTCCCTTTATATTATCCAGTCTGACAATACTTTTCCGAATTCAACTTTTCTTTCATTTTTCAATGTTCCTAATGTATTGGTTCTCAAATGTACCACCATATGCACGAATTCTCTTATTCTGAGTCATATTTGTTTTGTACATGGAAGGGCTTCTTTGTCCGTACAATGCAACTATTGTATCTCTATTAATATTACATTTGATGTTTTAATAGCAAAACTTTTAATAGGTGGCGCCACTTTTCAATGACGTAATTTTAGAATTTATATTTGTAAATTAATTGTTTGTTTACGTTTTGTTGTTAAGCACAGTATCCTCTTCCTTATGATGCTTTCGTAGGTAATCCGCATTTCATCCCTAGTTATCATTCGGTTCCAGAAGTGTTAAATTTTGTTCCGAACAAGAAGAGATGATCATATGATCATCTTGATCATAAAAAATCACATGACTTATTTAATGTAGCAACCATTTTTATTATTTATATTCCAATACTATCCTCCAAATACGATACAAAATAGTTTGCTGAACTGAATTTAGCTTTCTGGGATCTCAAATGTAGTCAAAAAAAGGTCTTGCTCTAATATTGTTTTCAGGTTGATCTAATATTACCTAGACCTCCCTGGTTGACCTAATAAACTACATTTTAAGTTCCTAGAGAACTGGGAAATTTTGATTTTAAAAAATTCAAAAGAAAGCAGGATTGCTGTATTGATAAAGCAATTTTTCTTTCTCTACACATCATTTGATTATTTCTAATAAATGATAAGAAAAATTTATCTATTGCTTAAAATTGAGCCTGTTTAAAAATGTTGAAGTACTTCATTATTTTCAAGAGAATTAGGTAATCGCGAGAATTTGTAATTGATTGTAACATGTGTGTTTAGTTCAAAGTCCACAATTATGTGATTCAATAATTAGTTTTAAACATACAATTTCAGTTAGACGCAGCTTCTTCTGTTTTGAATCTTGCGCCACAAAACCCAACCAACTCTTCAGTTAATACTAAAATAAAATATTTGTGAGATGGAGTATTATGAAGACATTATTGCCCTGAAAAAATCTTGTTATTCATTCGCAACGAAATGAGAAAAAATGAACTATTTTTACTAGGCCAAGATAAGATTCCCCATCTTACATAGATAGTTCATAATTTTCATGGCTCTAAATTTATGTGAAGTTCTAGTTTTTCTAAATTATGTTTTTATTATTTTTCGCAACCTAAATTATATACAAAACAGTTAGTTTTTCGTAAACATTTCGTTTAATATTCCTCCAAATTTTATTTTATTTTAATTTATAAAGGAAATCCACCTTTATTGGTAATTGTAGGTAATTTCCAAGATAAATTAATTTGAATAATTGATTCTTACGTAAAATAGTTTTATTCATATTTAAATGTTAATTACAAATTAAAGAAAATATTCAAAAAACTCTTTTTCTGATTCAATGCTTGCTTAAATCTTGCAAAATATAATTACATATGTGTTATACTAATATAATAAATATATATTATTTCACACATTAACACATAAATTTAAAAGGAGACTTCTCAAAACCCATTTAGCCCCGTTTATTTCAAGACATTCTCTAAAGATTCGATTCATTTGTTAATCCTTAACATGTCTGATCAACGATTGGAACTTTTTTAACCTTCAAGCAACGAAGTAATAATTCTTTAAATCATGATGAGATTTCCTTTGAACTCTTTTCAAACATTAGTTAAATAATGATTAGTCTTTTGAAATCGCATGCAACAACAGATGCCCTGGGAGGAGTAGCCTGCGGTAGTTCTTCGCTGCATCCATTTGGACTGTCCTCCAAAAGGCTGAAGAGCGCAATCACTGGATCATTATTTCGATCGAAAATAAAAGGGAGAGTTGATTTCATAAAAATTACCACACAACCATTTTATTTGGAATTTTGTAGCCAATTTTGAAACTTTAATTATTTCGTAAATACAAATTTGTTTTGTGGTTTTGTATGTATTTTCAATTATAAAGGAAAAATATATAAGGAGCTTTACTTCAGTAATTGAATTTTAAGCCAAAATACAAAATATCTTATATTTTACGTAAAAATAAAAATAATTTTATTAATTGAATGAATGGGTTAGTTTTCCTGATAGTTATAATTCACAAAAAATAATTTTTGGAATATTGAGCATGATTATACGAAATTTCAAATTTCATCATTATAATGCTTAAAGGATTCAATTTTATTATGACTGAGTTACACAAATAATTTTTACGCCCTTTTTTAGTCTCCATTAACTTAAAAAATTTTAGTATTTATTTTCATGAATTTTAGACTGAAATACTGAATAACTAAAACTATATTATATAAAATAGATACATTATCATATCATATAGAATAGATACATCAGTTAGAAATGCATTTATTAACCTAAAATATCTGATTTTATTTGTATTTATGCAAGTCTACAATAAAGTAATTCTAATTATGAAAGAAATTTTTACAATGAATATTTTTGTTTCCTTTAATCCTGTTTATTTATTTATTCATATTTCATTTTGTGAAATAAGTAATTCTATTGTTAAACAAAAATTCAACACGTGTTTTCTTATTCATTTCCTACATATTTCTAGAGTATTAAGTATTAAATAGAAAAATGATTATATATATACATGCTGTTTGATACTAAATTTTTAGGCAATTTTTTCTCAATCAGAAGAAAATTTATAAGTACTTTGAAAGAGTGTATTTAAGCAGATTCTTTCCTCTCTCTAGAGTGTTAAATGAAAATTTGTCAAACTCTTTTAGACTCCTATCATACTGACATTAAACCATGAACTGTGGGATATTTACTGCAAATATTTACTTTTGTCGAAATATTTCAAGAAAGTTTTCATTTTGGATTTTTTTTAGCCTACATCGCAAATTTTTTTATTAAAGTACAATTTTTACTAACGTAAATGATATTTACTTGAATAGCGTTGCTAAATTATTAGACAAATATTTTAAATTATATAAAGCGTATGTGTAATATAAATATAGTACTCTTATTTTTTTTAAAAAAAACACACATAATGATTTAGATCACGTTTAAATCAATTCATCGTAAAAATCAAAAACAGAATTTAATGGGAGAATACTTAATATTTTTCTGCTACATTATGAAAGGTTTTTCTGCTAAGTTTTCCTATTTTGCTTAGGAAAGAATAAGCACTGAAATACACTTTTATGGATTAAATTAAGACAAACTGAAAGTACTGACTTATACAACAAACTTTGCATACTGATTTGAATAACATATTGTATAACATATATTTTAAATCTTAATATATTGCATAATTAGCTTATTTATATGATTAGCATAATTTTCATATTGTTTAATAAAATTTCTTGAATTATCATTTTCAAAAATTCATAATTATTGTGCATAAAAAAGACACAGTGTGTATTTCCAATGAATATAATTCTATATTTTATTAAAAAAAAAAGTTTAAATTCCTGAAACCTTCTCAGATTTGAAATGAGTTCTCATGTTTTCTTGGTTTTCATAATTCTTTCATTTTAAGAATAAAAATGAAGTTTTTCACTTTAAAAGTAAAAATTACAAGTAAAAACTGAAGGCTTGTGACATCCCTTACCTTCCGCTTTTCTATTTTTTACCTCACATTCCACTGGTAATTTTATGTTCAAAATATTACGCGAAATATTCAGAATAAATATCATTAATAACGGAGGAAAACAGATGAAATTAACAAATTAATCACATTGACTTATGAATTGCAACCATCATCACAGTTACAGTTCATTTATTAACAGTTCAAAGCAAATGTTCTGTTGAATAAATGTTTGAAAAATATTTCGCTTTTTTCATTACTATTTATTTATGCATCATTTATTAATTTGATATTGTTCAAAAATTGTTTTCTCATCAATTCATCTATATTAGCAATATTTCTCTTATCCGTATTTATTAAGATTTGATACTACACACATTATCCTTCAGTTTAAAGTGACTGACGATAGTATATTTCAGTTACTTGAATGCAAATGGTACGTGGTGGATAAAAAGGGCAATTATCTTGCATTCTAAAAGTGGACTGCAAAAGGAGTCTGCTGTTGCTGAGAGTATGGAACTAAAGATCCTACATGCGGCAATAAAGTGGGGACCATGGGAGCCCATTTCAAAATCAAGACATTTACACAACGAAACTCCATTTCTTCCTCTCCTTGCTGTTCCCTTGCCTAAAATCATTTCCTTCCTTCCTAAAAGTGATCTATCTAAGACACCGCTTAAAATACGTGCTCTTAATCTGCAGCAGTAATCGCAACGTCTATCTCGGGGAAGCACGTATCTAGGAAAAGTCTTGTAATTGAGAGGAACCGCCGCAGCTTGGGGAGCTTGTGGCTATACGGTATGGTGACAGGAGGCTGCCAAAGAACGAAGATCTAATAGTCTCCCCGTTTACAGCCCACACTCCCATGATTGGAAAGGCGGACCCCTCCACCTGATTTACGGTCCAAAAAGGGCTTTATCACCACTCCGTGTGCAGTATTTTGGCATTGATTACGGTTGCCTCTCCGATGGTCATCATATACAATCTCTCTTTTATTTTGTTTCTTAAAAGCTGGAGGAAATATTTTCGTGGATGTGCGTCTCTTTCTTTCCGATGGTTAGTTTTATATCCAGGTAAAAAGAAATGATCAAATTTCACTGTGAAACAGAATTTCAAGGTAAAATGTGCTCCTTTTTTTTTTTTTTTTTTTTTTACAAAATGAGAGTAAGTTACCCTTGACCTATAAAAAAATTAAATTGTTACTTGCCATTTTACATTAAACCACTTGATTAAATCGCTTTCACACACATATATACATAAAGATAAATAATTAAATTTAAATGTATCAATTTTTGCCAAACAAATTTTCAGTTTCACAAAACTTTTAATTAAACCTTTGAGTCCAAAAACAGTTAAAAAACAGAAATATTTTTTCAAATCTACATGGATTCAAACATAAATTTGCATGTCTTATTATCTCTTAAAAATAAATAGGAAATATAATTTTGCAGATAACAAATATCTGCTTAAAATTTTAAATCATCCTTGGTACTTTGTTTGTGCAATCATGAGCAATTGCATGTGTTAATTTAATAATATATCTATGATTTTGTTTTAAAAGCAAGGGTGTCTTATAAAGCATGTTTTTAATTTATTTCATGAATTTGAATATATATAAATATAATCTAATAAAACTTTAAAAAAAAAACTTTTCCCTATTTCACCATTCTATTCTTCTTCCTTGGATACCAATATTTTCTTAAATATAATTGGAAATATATTTTGCATCCGATTTGTTTCACTCATCTAATAAGAAATTATTTTTAAATATTTTTATTACAATTGCTGTTTTGTGGCACAGATAACAGATGATAAAAAAGAAATATAAATTGCATTTTCTCAGTTGAATTAAAAAAATAATAACATAAAATGCAATTCAATGATGTTTCAACCATCAAAATATATCTTTTCTGTTTGTACTTTAGAGTTGAATTTTTATCTAAGTCATAATAAAAAGCTACTGAAAACACTTTATCTGGCAGAATTCAATAATTGAGAAAAATTTTTTGCAAATATCAGTCTTCTCTTAAATAAACAAGGAATTAAAATATCATTCTTTACTGTAAATTTTAAAAATTTTATGATCCAAATATGATTATTCAACTCTTACTTCAATGGGGAAAACTTTAAAAAATTTTATTTTAAAATCTATTTTGAAATACATTTCCTTACACTCTACACCATCAGTGATCAAAGAAATTCACTGGAACAGAATAAGGGATGTTCCAAGTAGTATTGAAATAAATCTATTTTTTATCATTTATAATGCTTTTGCCATCCTATTATCAAAATTTTAAAAGCAAATGTAATTTTGAAGAAGTTAAAATTACTAGTAAATAGACCCTTTAGCTGCATATTATAGTTCTGTTTAGTATTTACTAAAAATAGTTCTCCTTTACTAAGTAAATTAATTTATTTTCATAGAAAAGTTGAGTGTGTATTGCTATTCTATTAAAATTTATAATTTGAAATGTATTATGACGGTTTGAAAACTGTGGGAATGTATTGTCCTCAATTTTATTAAGGAATGGAAACACATGTTTATGATACATAAAAATGATAACAAGAAAATTTATATTTCACGTCAATTGCCTTGAAAAACTGTCCTTTAATATATAACTTTCCTACTGGAATGTAATATTAAGAAGAGTAACATTCTGATAACGCAGGAATTGTACTTAGATTTAAAATGTATCACCTATAAAAAGACGGATGATTCATTAAGCAGAAATATTTGAAGAAAAATTTATTTTCGTATTCATTTGCTTAAAAGGGTGGATAAAATAATTGAAATTAATTATAACGCATCAAAAATTTTTACATGGGCTACTAGTTGATTTTAATCAATCTTCATCACAATTGGTCAACAAAATAGTTTTAATCATCTTAGAAAATGATTGAAAATTTCTTTATAGCTTTCGTAAGACTGAGAGGCACTTAAATATTGTTAGAGATGTAATTTTGGATGTAAAAAATGTTTCAATGATACTAAAAATTGTTTAATTCATTGTATATTATTTTAGTAATCCCTCATTTTGATAATTGTATTTCAAATTGAATTGTTATCAACTGAATAGTGTATAATTTTTAAATAAACAAATGTTAGTGGAATTTTGTAATTCACAATACATTTGCAGATTGATTCTGTAAATAAACTACTATCATAACTTCAATAGCTCACCGAAGCTATATTAAGATATTGAAGTGTTTCTTATATCAATATGTTATTTCCCATGTCTTACAATTCTAATGAATTATTTGTCTCAAGCTACAACTTAATACAATTGAGAAAATTATGTTTTTATCTGAAAAGTAAGCTACAATTTTTTGATTATTTCAAATAGTTTACTTTCATATTTTTTGTCTCTTTACTCAAACGAGACTTTAAAAATTATGTTACTTGTGTTCTTTGAATTCATGATATAAGAGCAAATTGTTTCTGTAAACTATTATAATTCCAATAGCTTGCTGGAGCTATCAACATCAAAATATTTAATAGTGCTCCTTATTTTAACCGCTGAATACAATTGAGATAATTACATTATTTTCTAAGAGATGAATTGTACATTTTAAAATATTTCAAATAGTTATCTTTTTTATTTTTTGTTTTTATACTCAAACTAATTTTATATTTAGTTATATTTTATGAATGAAGTTATTATTAAGTTGTATTTTATGAATGAACTAATTATTTTATTAAAAAAAATTAATTTTTATTTTTATTTTTTTCGTTTTTTTCATTTATTTGTTTTAAACAATAAAAGGTGACACAAAACTTGCTAAAAATGGTAAATGGAACATTCTAGATTTTCACATTGCTCCTAAATTTTTGTTTCAGGATTCAGCCTGAGTATAAAAATGTAGCTACTCATTCCTTCCTATCTTGTTTACCTAAGGTGCTAGTCTAGTAAAAGGGCTACATTAAGTATTCTTAGTGAATAAGGAAGAAGCTCAATACCATTTCATCATAAATCGTCCTCCTTTCCTGAGCAACGCATTCTCTTTATGGTGCCTGATGGCCGTGGAATGTGCTTAGCCTTGAAAGCTCTGCCTGGTCACAGCGACTGCCGGATCAAGGGAGTAAGCGGTGGCAATAGCACTCGTCAAAGTAGTTTTCTCCTTTTAAAAGTCGAGATTTTAGGGCAAGAAATTCATGCTGATATAGGGTTAGTTTTATTATATTTTATCACGTTTTCCTCTTACCTGAACCGTTATTCACGTTTTTCGGAACGTCAATTATGGGTCTGCACTTCTAGTAGTGCTGCTATAAGAAAATGACTATGTATTCAATGAAACTAATTCCTTATTACAGAAATATTCAATGAAACGTTGTTATTTGTATCAATTAAATTTTTACAAGGGGATTCAGACTTATTTTTAACTAACAAAACAATTGGAATTATTATTATTACAAGGGTATTCTTTAATAATCTTGTTTCCAATGAAGATAGAGGGAATATAGAAAATTCTTCATGAATCGAATTTACTGAATTTTAAATAATTATGATCACCAACACTAAGCCAATAAAATAAAAATGATAAATCTGCTCTAGTAAATATGCGTGTGCATCTTTTTCATTTAAATATTTTAACTACTTTGCTAAGAAAATCATTAAAATTGGTCATATTATTATCAAAGTACACATTTATTTGCTTAATTAGTATTTTTGAAATAAATCCTAGGACCTGGGTCACGTAATTTTAAAAGAGGTACAAGAAGATTTTATTTGCATATGGCATTAATTACATTCATCAAAAAGTATGAAAAGATAAAGTATGGAAGATTAATCAAATTAATTCATGTAATAATTATTTATAATATATGCTTTAAAGAAATTAACGAAACAACCAGTATTTATTTGAAATTAAAATACATTAAAAAATATGGAATAAATCAGCTTGCATTAAAGAGTAAATTTTTTCAATTGCATAACAAAGTTAACTTTATAAACAAACTATTAAAAAATCAAACTAATTAAACATTGTTTCTAGTTAGAAAATTCTCCGGAAATTTTATATATATATATATATATATATATATATATATATATATATATATATATATATATATATATATATATATATATATACTAATTATAATGATTAATATTACCACTTATACCACAAAAAATATCTTAAGACAAACATATAAAAGTTGTAATAAATATATTGATAAAAATAATTTTTGGCAAATGTAACTTTAATCTAGCAATGAAGATATATTATCTAGATTTTTATAAAAAATTAGTTTTATAAAAAGCTAGAAACATTTTATTTGTATCTGTGGATAAGGAACCTGAAATAAACCCACTCAATGGTTCACTCTCAAGCCAGATGTTGTTTCCATGCTCTATAAAATATGGTTAAGTAAATATTTTATTTTAGTTTACAATATTTATAGGAAATTTCATTATAGTTTCAATTGGTCATGCTCAATATCAGTCATTAATCATATTGTACATTATTCAGTCTGTACATTGTAAAGTCGCTATGAATTGTGTAAAAGTTTATTATAATATTATTTAAAAAACATGTTTTGAACTGTTTTAATGTCAATTGAAAAATCTTAAAACGTGAAAAACAGAAAATCTATCAAAAATTTAATTCTGATTCCAAATTATTTATTTTTGTGGTATTTGAAGAATAAAATTGATGAATTTGGATAATTATTAAAAACTAATATTTACAGTTTAAAATATCAATTTGGCTTTAATTATATTTTTATAAATTTATGTAATTGAAAATTTTTTTTATTAAATGAGTGATTCGTTGATATAAAAGAAAATATTGCACATATTTAAATTTTGATTAATAAACTTAAGGCATTCTTGTAAAAAAAATTTCTTTCTGCAATTGAATTCAATCATTTTTAAAATTCATTAATTAAGAAATATCCATTTATATTTAGTGGAAATATTCAATAAATCTTAAATTAAAAATTATTGTATTTAATTACAAAGTCTAATCTATACAAAAAAATTTGAATTCTTTATTGCAATTTTTTACATTTGTTTGCAATTTTGTAGTTCAGGTTATTTCTCGTCATTCTTTAAGTTCGAACCATAATAAATTTCTCGCTACAAAATCATCTCCTGAATGTCGACCTCATCAAAGAAGATTGCTTTTATTTCTGACCATTCCAAGTGGGATCTCTAAAATGAACACAAGTTAAAATTGTATCGAGGAATTCAGAATAGCAAATTACTTCTTCTGTGAAGTGATGAAACAGAATAATTTAATTTTTTTGTAGCCTCATTAATACATTAAAGAAACAATTTGAGCAGTGCTACAGAGAAAATTCTATCCATTGATTCATTGAATGCAGGACAGACACAAGCATTTGATTTTAGGAATTTTGACACCTACAGGCGTGATACATGTCATGTTAGGAGTTAGTATCACTTCAATAAATATTTTTATATCAATATTTGTGTTAAATCTCATAAAAAGAATGCAAAAGCACTTCTTTTTTATCTATTATATAATAAAGTCACCAAATGTATGAAGATATCTAAATTACCATTTCTTTTTGTGCATCTTTCAGTTTTGAAAAAATGAGCTCCTCAAACTACAAACACTTTTAGCACAAATAATCTTTAATGAGCAAATTATTTATGCAGTTTCATTGAAATCAGACACAATCAAAAGATAAGTACTGTGGGTAAGAAGTAAAATCTTAATAGAAATATTTTTCATTTCCATTTGGGAAGAAAGTTTGGCTGTTAATCTTTTATATTTTTTTACATATTCATTTTTTTTAATAAGTTGCTTGCTGCATTGATAACAAGTCTGTATAGTAATTAAAGTTGAATAAATCTAAGGCATTCTATGTAAGATTCCTTGTTTAATTATCAGTTTTGTCTCTAATTAGTTAAAACAAATAAAAGCACATTTGATTTGCATTACAACAGTCTGTAATTGTACATTAATTGAGACTTTTACTTCAATTAATTATTCATCATTAGGATATGAACAGAACATCTCGAATCACTAAATTTGAAATATATTCAAATTTAAAACTAAGAATTAAAACATAATAAAAGCCATTACAGAAACAACAATAATAATCTTTAATTTCAGTACAGTATTTGTGAATAAAATCAGAAAGAAGCAAGTTGTACTCTATTATGTATTGCATTAATTTTAAGAATATTAAAAGTATTTAAAATGAATAAGAAATGTGTTATTCAGATTA
The DNA here is from genome assembly GCA_030067965.1 of Latrodectus elegans. Classification (NCBI taxonomy): domain Eukaryota; kingdom Metazoa; phylum Arthropoda; class Arachnida; order Araneae; family Theridiidae; genus Latrodectus; species Latrodectus elegans. Next base: position 118,641,283 of record CM057809.1, read on the forward strand.
ATCCAATAATTAATATTGTAAAAGTAGTAAAATTTGCTCAGATTGTAAATCAGATAATTTCTCCATGTCTTAATTAGAGAAAATAATTAGAAATTTCAAATAAAAATTAAGAATAGTTTGATAGAAACGCAACATATAATATCGAGGAAATGCATCAGTCTAAATTAATAACTCAATAAATCAATTCGAAATGTCATGATGCCCATTAAATCCATTACAGTGTCTAAGCAAAGTCTGTCACAGAGAGGGAGCAGCTTTAAATCACACACTGGGGCATTCAATATAAATTGAAACAATGGAGCTCAAATCTTTTCAGCCCAATATATTGGGAAATTTAAAGAAAATTGGAAATGAAATTCGATAGGCTTAGTAATGTTAATGAATGGGACAATTTTATTTTATATACAAATTTATTACCTTTTTTATGTTTTACAATTACGTGTAGTTAAATTATTTCAATTGAAAATATTATTATATTTTATTAAAATTAATATTACTTAAACAACTCTATGCACTTTTATATATACATTAATTAAAGAAATGAAAATTTTGAGTAGTATTAGAACAAATATGTGAAATTATCTATTAAGACACTTGTTATAGTACAAGATAATGCAAACCTATTTAAGCGAATGTATTTTTAAAGTATTGGCATATATATTTATATGTGTGTGTGTGGGTGGGTGTGCTTATTTTATGTTACATATATACATTATTATAAAAGGCTAGAAGTAAATTTAAGTATACCATTTTCTCAGTAATCTTTCTGCCACTAAATATTTATTCTTGCCAAAATATTCCCTTTTCCGTAAAATATTTTACACGATAATTCTATTCGTAAAATATTTAATAAAGTGCTATATATTTATCGTAAAAGAATTTAAAATTTATAATTCCATGTCACTAATAAAAGATACTTGATATTTTCTTAGTAGGTCAATATATTTATAAATCTTTGTAAGTGATAGTTTCATAGAAGGGTTTTCTTATATACTGATTAAAGTTTTGAAATAATAATACCTAATTATATTCAAATAAAAATAATGGCTAAATATCAGATTTTAGGATATTATATTTTGTCTTGATTTTAAATGAAATACATCTTTTTAAAACTTGTGAATTATAATTAAAGAGAACGGCACAACTTCATTAAAGTTTATCCTTAAATCGATATCTTAGAAATAAATTCAATGTATATTGTTTTCCAGCTTTTATTAAACAAACATTGCCATTTATTAGTCAAAACTGTTGTTTTTCTTTGATAATCTTCCTGGAATTCTGAAACTTGTGTCCTCTTGCTTGGGAACTGAATCGAAAGCATAGTTGTATCATTTAATTATTTAAATATATTTTGTGCAACCTCTTAATCATTAAGCATAAGAAAAATATAAATATTAAATACTTATTATTATGTAGGAAAAAATTGTGTGAAATAAATATTAAAATTTTTATACGTAATCTAAATAATGCTGTTAATTATTGAAGTCTTTTACTATAATCTTAGGTACTGATTGAAATTTTAAAACATTAATGATGCACATTACCAATATTAGAAGGAAATTGATATAGCTAAATATTGAAGTTCACTATTATTATTATTATTATTAATGTGATCAATATTATTATATTATTATTGCTCAGATTTATTATTAAATATTTAAATAACTATATTTAAATATTTTAAAATTTTTGAATAAATATTTTAACATTTAATTTTATTTCCTTATTACTTTAACTTTAAAATGAACAACTATTAGTTTTCAAATATTCCGCTAGGTAAAACTATTATTTAGCGTTTTTTTATTACTAACACACTTTAAAGAGGCATATGTTATTTATATTTTACTTAATCTAAGGAAACGAACATGAAATTAGTACATTAAATAAAAATCAAATATTTATTAGATCTGACACACACACACACCTACACACGCACACACACACACACACACACACACACACACACACACACACACACACACACACACACACACACACACACCCACACACACACACACACACACACACACACACACACACACACACACACACACACACACACACACACACACACACACACACACACACACACACACACACACACACACACACACACACACACACACACACACACACACACACACACACACACACACACACACACACACACACACACACACACACACACACACACACACACACACACACACACACACACACACACACACACACACACACACACACACACACACACACACACACACACACACACACACACACACACACACACACACACACACACACACACACACACACACACACAAAAATATATATATATAAATATATATATATATATATATATATATATATATATATATATATATATATATATATATATATATATATATATATATATATATATATATATAAGTCCTTTAGGAATCGGTGATTCAGAGTTTTCTAAAATACTGAAAATGAAAATTTTAAAGCTTTCTTTGATATTCGAACAAGAAGACATATTTGGAAAGAATACTTTTCACTTATATTTTTTGATTATGCAAATAATAAAGATTTTTCTTAAAACAGTTTTGAAATACATGTGTGTAATATGTTTCTCTTCCATCCAAAAGTTGAAATTGACGTATGAGTACAGAAATAAATGCCAAAAAGCCTGTTTTTAGCACTCAAAAACTAATTACTGATGAATTGAAGGCGGGAAGTGAAATCAGAGTCAGTAAAAGAAATATATGTGTCAAGTTCTCTTTCCATGTTAATATTATGGAATGAAATAAAACCTATTGATTGCTTCTCGCTACATAAAAGATGGCGAATGGGTTTTTGCAAACGGCTCCCCTGGGTTTGCCCAAGGGTAGTTTTATTGCTCTTAACTAACTCTACCGCCGAAACAAAAGCTGCTTTTACCCCGCTTCCTAGAATTTATATGTTGATAATAAACATGGATTTATGCTCTTCGCTCGAGAAATATTTTGTCAAATCAAAACTGAGGCACATGAAATAATTTGGAAAATTTTTACGAAAAGATCCCATCTCAGTTTTTACTCTACATTTTTTGGTCATGAGATTTTAGTTTTACTGTTTTACTGGAAAATTGAGCAACGAAACAGGATGATTATTTAGTGACATTCTTATCCTTTTAGTATCACAAATCTCAGAGCTTTCCTTCAGCTTTATCATCTTCGGATAGGGGAGGATTGAAAGGAAACCGCCGCCGGAAAATATACTAACCAGTTCTCCTATAAAGTAATAAGGCATTGAATAGTAAACACAAATCCTGAGTTTCGTACAGGTTTTTTTTATAAATTTAGTGCATTGTGTATTTCTGTTTTTGCGCAACATGAATGACAAAGATTTTAAAATAAGTTTTTATAAAGTCTTTCAAAAAATGATTTTAATAATGTCCCTGACAAAAAAAAATCTATAAGACACTTGAACTCTTTTAGTATTTTTCAACGCTAGTTATCCGTCTTCAAACAACTCAATTTTCACAAGATATGAAATAGAGTGGAGCAAACATGAAGTACCCTACAATTTCCTAAGTAATTGATGTAAACAGATTATATAGTAATTAATCTAGCAAGAGTTCGATTCTGAAAAAAATATAACCATAATAACTTCATATGAAAAGAATTTTTATCAAAAAAATATTCAAATTATATAAATTTCTAATAAATATTAATCAATGTGATTCTTTCTTATTTGAAGCTCCGAATTTTTTTTTACCTAATATTGTTTTAAGAAATGATGTTTCGTGGACTTTGTAATTAAAGGATTCTAGAGTTCTTTCAAATATTAAGAAATCAATGCAATTATCATACTGAATAAATTGAAAGAAGAAGAAATCACATATAGATTTACCGACATATAGTCTGGGGAAAACAACTTTAAAGGTGATATTGAATTTAGGAACTTATACATGTGTAGCCCTTACACACACACACACAATATTTGGAAACAAAATATTTTACTTATAATTTTAACGAAGCTTTTTTCACTAATAAAAATCAGATTTCAGTTTTTATCTTGTTTGTTAAAAATACCCATTTGAATATTTCACATTGATTTACCTTATATTTTAATATTATTGCGTCAGTCAGTACAAATGTTTCAATAAAATTGTCTTCGACATATTGTTCCAGTTATAATATATTCTATGTATTGTTTCAGTAAAAATATCTTCTACATAATATAAGTAAAAAACTTCATAATTATATAAATCTGATTTTCAGTCAGACAATACAAAACGAAGAAATACAATACATAGAAACTTTAGGATTTAGTTAAATCATTTGATGCTGATTTACTTAAATCCTGATTAATGCACATCTTTTAGCGTTATTGTTTGTGAAATCATAAAAATAAAATAATTAAAAATGTAAAAAGTAATCAAAATCAGTATATACTTATTAAATTTTTATATTGCAAGATTGACTGGTGACAAATACCATAGCATCCGATCCATAGGCAAAATACGAAAAATAATGATGGGGTGAATTTCTAAGGAGGAATATGTAGACATATCAACATAATCTATAGATAACGACTGATATTATTATTGAAGTACTGATTACTCTTAAAGTACTGAAATGTGAAGAAAAATGATTGAAGCGTTTAATCAAGCTCCAAATGGCATCTCTGATAATGGGAATGCAAATAAAACAAACTTTCAAAATTTATTGGTCAGTACATTGTATCCGACATCATTGAAGTTGGAGACAGTGCCAATGATTTTTAAGCACAAATTTCGATTCAAAGTGACACATTTATTTCGGAGAATTCGGCAATGCATTTGTATTTTGACACAAAAAAGAAGAAGATGTGTTTTTGTTCCCATTGATTCCTTTCAAAGAAACCTCATGGGGTGGTATTCTGGATTCCTGTCAAGAAGGATTAAATCGATAGTTTAATTTTTCTTTGGTGAGGATAGATTTATGCCTGTATGTGCATTCAGGTTATGGGTAGGGTACTGTTCAAAGAATTTATAAAATAATTTAATTTAAAATTTAAATTGAGTTTTTTGATTTTAAACTTTTGAGTCAAGAAATTTTTTTAAAAATTTTAGCCTTATAATTATTTCTCTCATGCAAAAAACAAGAATAATTTAAATAAATATATGTTTAGTACCAAATAATGTAACTTATATGTAATAAAAGTTTTACAATTGTGTAGTTATAAACTTTTAGACAATATTTCTTAATTTTTTAATTACTAAAATATAAGGTATACATTTTTTTTAAATTTATATACATGTATGTTGCAGTTCATAATATAATGCTAAGATAATTACTCAAATTTTTAAATAATTAATCTACTTGCAAATGAGTTTGCTTACAGTTCATCATATATGCTATATATAAGAGTTTTTGTCTCGCAATGAAACAAGTTTACTCAACTCTAAAGAAAAACCAACAAAACTTTTATTCAGTACTTAATCTGATAGGATTCGTTAATTGAAAAGAGTTGTATTAGTTAATAATCTTCCGATAACGATAATTGGGTTCATTTCAAGATACTTTATGATAGTATTTATTTACACTTCACTATAGAAAAATAATGATTTGATTTGAATAAGTATTTAACAGTAATTCATGTTACACTTTTTACACTAATTTTTCTTCTAGACATAAAAAAAAAGTTTTAAGATAATTAAAATAAAAATTTATTTGACCTAAATTTCGAATTTTTTTCTATTTGCCCACGTCAGAAAGCATGCCATATTAAATTCCTCTGTCAATATTATCCTTTATTAGAATGTATCTATAAAAAAATGCCATCGCTCAAGATGAAGAAAATTAAGAGGTCAAAAGTTTCAGAATATAAAAACTCAATAAATGGATAAAGAAATAAATATTATGTACTTTGTGTGATACTTGAAAATAGAAAAGCATGACTACAGAATGAATGTTTAATTATTCCAAATTAAAACGCGCGAAGTTTTTTTAAAATAACATGTTTAGTTAATTAAATAATTAACGCTATATGTTAGGTTGAAACTTTTCAACCAAAGTGAAAACTATTCAATCCATAAAACAGTGTAAATATCCTTTAAAGTGCCCTTTTATAATTTAAATCTTGTGAAATTGTTATAAAATGAATGACCACAAATTTGGAATTGTTCCTACGTGCTGAATGAAAAATGGAAAATACAACTCAGGTGAGAGGATCGAATTTGATTCTTTTGAGACGGTTGCCAGTTAGACCTGGACTTCCAATTCTACAGTTAGGAATATACAATGGATCTTTATTAAAAAGTGCATTTATAATGTAAGAGCATAAAATAACTATCGACAATTTAAGAACTGTATACGTTGATTTATAGTTGGATTTCATAATATGTACATGTAGTTTACATGTACATGTCATTTAAAATATGTACGTGCAGTTAGGAATTTTTTAACACCACACACTTGATGTTCAAATGATAATATATAAAAAACGAATGTTAGAGTAGAGGAAATTGAATTAATATTCTTTCTGAATTCCCGTTCCAATTATGAAATGATCACAAGTACCAATAAGGATTGTACGATTGGATTCACCAAACAGTTAAAACTATTGTATGAAACAAGACTGATTTGCGTAGTAAAATTTCCGGTATTTTCAATAAAAAGGGATCATGATTCAAACTACTTATTTACTTAGTTACCAAAGACATTGAACATTTAGTTTATTCTTATAATTTTTCATAATACAATGAATTGTGCATTATGTATAAAATTTCAATGTACTCACAATGTTAAAGATTTTAATATGTTAATTTGATTTCTGAAATTTTCTAAGAAAAATTATATTTTATTATTTTTGGGTTTGTTCACTTTTAAAGCTTCAACTCATCACAAACGTTAGTTTGTAATCATGGATTATTTGTTGTTGTTTTTATAATTCACAATTCTTAAAAGTGAAAGTACATAAATTATTGAATCAATATGTATTTTGCTCACGTTAATTCACAAAAGAATCTAATATTCTTTATGTAAGCAATTTGGTGTAAACTAAACGAGTATGATGTTAATATCGCTTCTCCTTCCATCACACTGTCTATTCATAATTCAGCAAAAATGTTCTATATATTCTTTTCATTACTACATTTAATCAAGTATTGTTAAATAAGAATTTGTCGATTTTTCTAATGTTTTTAAGAGAGCATGAAAAAATTGAGACAAATCATGTTTCATAATATATTATTAAGTTTCATAAAGTAAAAGCTGCATTTTTGTATATATTTTTAGCTAAGCAAATATTTTATTTTAAAAATGTAAAATCATTTGAAATTTTGAAATTCCTTATATATATATATATATATATATATATATATATATATATATATATATTTATATATATACTATGCAAGGACTTGTTATATTTCAAATTTCAAAGATGTTTTGTTTTAGATTTTTATATCAAAACACAGCTAAAAAAACTAATTCTATTCAAAACACTTACATCCAGATAGAGTGCTTCAATTTAATAATTGACTTTGAGTGTTAGAGCTACCAAAAACATAATTATCAATTGAGAGTTTATAAGATTTTTATTAACTGTAAATTTAAAATAGTATTTTTAAAAGACATAGCTATAGTTTTGATATTTATTTGAAAGTAATCACTGTAAAGCATGAAGATTACCGATGTGGAACGAACATCCATTATTTAAATTTATTTGAATACACAGAATATAAATTTGTAACATTCTTTAGTTTTTTTTTAGTTTCAAAACTCTGGAAAACCTTTTTTTCATGTTTATTTTAAATTTATATTTTAAAATAAATATGAAACTCCGTATTTGAGAAAATATAATACAGCTTCTACACCAACATTGAATTTGAATATTTCGTGCAGCACATTCTTCTAAAATTTAAAGACTTGGTGTTTAGAATAACTACAAGAAAAAGTGCTGCTGATTTTAGGGACTAAAAAATGCTATAAATTTGAAAAAAGATATTAATTGCCTTTAGGTCTACTTTATGTATACAAAAAAAATTTGTGGTCCTAACATTTCATAAATTTTGGCTTAGCATCTTGATTACAAATGTTGATCAATAATGTTTGTAAATAAAAAAATATGCGAGTATTTGTTGTAGGATAACAAATCAGGATTAATTCTGCTTTGGCATATCAGAAAATATACTTGAAATTCAGAAACTGCATAAAAGGTTTAGTATTTATTTTGTTTGAGTAATAAATGTTGGAATGATAAAGATATACTTAATTACAAATCATGACTATTTTAATGAATGTATCTACAAAAAACTAACTTAAGATTAACCATTTTGTGTCACAGTAAGATAAAATTTATGAATAGATTTCTTCCAGTAAAAATGGAACAAGTATGGAATTAGAACCTCTTCTCCATTCTTCCTTTCCCCAGACATTCCAGCAAATTGTGTAGTAAGTAACCACATTATTCTGAAGAGATCAAAATAAAGATCAAACTTCCTTTAACAAACTGGGCATTTCGTAGTATTGAAATGGTGAAGAGTTCCTTTCATGTGATAATTATAAGTAAACTTCTATAATAATAAATCGAAATAAATAATTAATAACGTTACTGTTTATTGAAATTTTATCGAAAATTTTAAGGATATTTTCAGAATAGTTACCTTAAAAAATTTCTAAAACTCAGTCAAACAATACTTTAATGTTTACAATATTTTTGATTTTGCTAATTTAAATACACATATATGTGTATTTATGTATAAATAATTTATATAATTTAAATCTGTTTTAAAATTGCAAACTTTTAAACTGAAAATTATAAACAAAATTGTTAAATGTATTTCATTTTATATTATTATGAAAAGTATTATTTTTCATTATTATTATATCATATTATTTAATTTTTCATCACTAATCAAGATATTTTTAATAAAACTAAAAGATGCATTTTAAATTCGAAAAAATTTCCAAATGATAGACGAAAGATTATTTGAGTAAAAAGAATTTTTTTTTTTTAAATATTCATTTTATCTATTTTCATTAACTGAAATTTTAGTATTCTATTAATATGAAATAATCTGGTAAAATATAAAAGGAATTTGTATTAAATATCCTCTAAGGAATTTAATATAATATTCTTTTAATAGATGTGATAAAACATTTTTTGAAATTTTACGAAGCATTCTATATGTTACGAAATTATTGCCGGCATTATCATATTTTTCATTTCACCTGGAAATCTTTCAATGCTCAAAGATACACACTTCATTTTGATTGGAGAAGACAAATTGATATTTAGTAATCTCATATTGCTACAATACATTTGTGGGTTTTCACTTGATTCTAAGGATACGTAATATGAAAACAGTTGAAGTAATTGAATTCTAAAGAAATTTAGTAATGTAACGCAATACAACTTTTTATTCTCTCATATTATTCCATTCTAAAAATTACTATAACAGACAATCGGTAACTGTTTAATTAATTCAAGCAAGTAAATATTTTTCAAGCCCTTTTATTATTTTAATATTTTCAGCACAGATCCCAAAACAGATTTTCATTATTTATACATTGTTAGAAATTAAGTCAAATGAATTAGGAATTTGTTTGTAAATGTTAATTTCTTGAATTTCTTAAATTCATTGTTAATACATACATTATTTATGCTTTTTGTGTTACATAATATTAAGTATTTAAATATAGTAATTTTTGTTCATTTAAAAGTTTTGAGGACCAAATTTATTAGTTAAATTGTTCTTCCCTTACTCGAATAGGAACAACTTTAGATAAAATTTCACATGTCTCATTTTTTTAGAAAAAAGAGCATCAAAAATGACTTTATTGGTTAATCTGAAATGAAATATATTTAAGACAAAGCAAACTGTTACGGTCAATTTATTCAAATATAAATGAAAGATTTGTTTCCCCAAGTTCATTACTTGAGTTATTTTTGAAATATTATTCTAGTGTATATGATCTGAAATTTGCATCTAATTAAAATAAAAATAAAAGATTCCTTATTATTTAATTTGGCATTGGTGCCAGATTTATATGAAAAAAAGGGATAAAGTTTTAATGAGCTGCTTTCTATTGACTTACGTTTAAATTCATATAAAATAATATATTTAACAAGAAGTTATTCATTTTTCATTATAAAAAGCTTTTTACAAAATTATTTTGCATTTGTAACATAATAATTTACATTTATATAATATCTTTTTTTATACAGTTTCCTAATTAAAGAGACATTTTATAGGAGAATACAATAGTATGTGTATATATATACATAGTTTCTTAATTAAAAATTCGGATCTAAATTGAGAATTGCAAATTTTCTTAGCGTTACTTATTCTTTTTTAATTGATTTTTTTTAATTGAGGCTTATTTTACTATTATTCATAAACATATTCCAGTTATATTTCTTATGGAACATTTTTCTTTCCTTTAACTTTTTCCTTTTCCTGCGACTTAAGCTTGAAATTATTTCTTATGTTTTTTTTTTTTTTTTTTTTTTTTTTTTTTTATAATTTTATTTGTTAGATTTTAGACTTTATTTACAAAATTTTAATTTAAAAAATTGACTACAAAAATTTAAATTATTAATTTACTAATGAGTTTTATTGATCTAAATTTCCACATAATTCGTATGCATAAAATGTATTCTGTTATACAAGTTCTTAAATATTGAAAAAATAGAAAATAAGCTTCGAGTTGTAACAATAAATCAGGATAAGAAAGCAGTTTCCCATTTCTTTAGAATAGTGAAAAAGTTTTCTTTACCTAATTAAACACACTATCAATTCATTCATTCCGTAGCTAACTGGGAACATTCATAATCATACAGGAAGTCACATGTGTAATGAATTTTCTTACAGGAAGTGAACTGTACTTACATAAATCAGAAGCTACTTGAAATAGTATGGTCAAATGCTTATAAAATTGTAAAAAAAATAATTTTAATACCCCATCCTTCAATATTTGCTTGCCTGTGTTCATTAACTTTGCAATGTAGCAATCTCAGTATTGATTAAGCGAAAAATTTATATAAAATTTTTTTAGTTATTTATAAAATTTACAGAGTTGTAAGTTTGTAAGTTTTTTTTGTTTATTAAACATATTAAATTATAGGAAACCCAACTTTACATTTCGACATGACTAACGAAGCTCAAACTGTGCGTATTATGTTCTAACCAGCCTCCATCTGGAAGCCTGACCCCGAAATTTGGCTTCTTCAATTAGAATCTTTATTCGTGAATGCTGATATCACGAAGGATGATACTAAATTCCAGAGAGTTGTTGCATCTCTTTATTCTTAAGTCCTAAAATTTGCCAGTGATCCTCACTCGAGCCCCCAAAAATACGGATAAATATACTGCTTTAAAAGTTCAAATTGTAGGACAATTTGCAGAGGCAACGACTGCTCCGTCTGCATTTACTGCTTCAAGATATCAGACTTGGAGATAATCGCTCTTCAGAACTCTGTCAAGGTGTTGCTTGCTGGTGAAAATTCCAATAACGATGCAACGTGAACATTGAGATTATGACACTTGTCAGTTTACATGCACCAAATTTTATCTGTTAGTGAAGCTGGTCTTGAAGAATTAGCCACATTAGTGGATAAAATCATGAAGTGTCGGATTTTACTCCAAACGCATCTGCTGTTCAAAACATCGAAAATGATATCCAGTCCAGAAAAACCAAATTACAGAGCTTTCCCTAACATCAATACGCTTATCACGCTTTCCAATGCATGGCAGTTTTTCAAGTCGTGCCAAATCAGCACATCATTAACTCTCCTCTAACAACAAAACTCTGCGCTGGTATCATCATAAATGCAGTGACTATGTGCGCAAATGTGCCCAGCTATGTGATTTTAAATCACCATCGTGAAACTAAATGGCTTGCCTGTAGAGGTAACGTCAGACACATGCCATTCATTCAGTTCCCTGTTTATTATTGATCACAATCCTGGTTTCAAGTATTTGATTGATACATGTGATTGCATCTCCGTTTTTCCAGTGGAATATGTTAAGACTGACTGATATATTAAGATTTCCTTTCAACTATATGCAGCTAATTAATCCACAATATAACTTTTGGCACTAAATTTCGTATTCTGGAGCTCGGTCCTCGACGAGAGTTCCCTTTTACATTTGTTGTTACGGATATCACTTGTCCTATTCTTTGAGTTAACTTCTTGGGAAAATCTGTTCTTCTGATAGACATCAAATCATAGACTGCTTAACGTTATTGAAAATCCAAGGAACTGCAGTTTCTTTAATTTCGATTGAATTAACAACTATTGCATTTGATTCCCTTCCAAGCCATTCTATTGAAATATCTTGAACTCAGCAACCCAAGTCAATATTCTGTTCAAAAGCACGATATTACCAACTGTATTCAAATTATAGGTCTGCCTATCTATTGGTGTGCAAGACGACTACCTGATGGCTAGCTTAAATTATTCAAGGTAGAATATGACAAACAGCTTCGTCAAGGTATCCTCATATTATCCAATAGCTCATGAACAAGTCCTTTTCATGCTACGCCTAAAAAGGATGGGGGAATTCACGTTTGTGGAGATTTTTGCCATTTAAATGCGGTTACAACTTCAGACCGATACGAATGTATGATGCTTCTAACAACTGCCAAGAAGCCATTGTCAACGCAATGCTTTTGTCCTCCCTGAACAAGATGCCCAGCTTTCATTGTCTATTGACGCATCTTCAGCAGCCAGTGGTGGCGTTCTTCAACAAAGCAAATATGACATTTTCTATCCCCTTGATTTCTTCTCAGGCAAATTAGCACTTGCTAAATACAACTATAACACATATGATTGGGAATTACTTGTAATTTTCTCTGTCATTTGGTTAAGAAGCTGAGGGATGACATTGCACATTTTACTGATCACAAGCCTTTCTTTTATGCCTTTACAATTAAATTTGAAAAGTGATCTCGTCAACAGCGTCACCTTAAATACATCAGACAATTTACTGTCGAAATTTGTTACCTCAAAGGTGATGATAATTTTGTCATCAACGCAATTTTTTGCATGTATTTGCAGACAAGTTTCCATTAATAGTAAACTTGACCGAATTTTCTCATGCTCAAGAAGACAATGAAGAACTTCAAACATTGTTAACTGCATCCTGTAGCCTACAGCTGCCAAGAAACGCGTATTCTCGTTACGAAACTTTCTTCTAATGGTGATGTCTTTTCTGTCCATACGTTCCTGAAAAACTACGAAAAATATATTCATGACAATATATCAACATTTTCTTCCTGGCAGAAGAGCTACCAGAGATGTCTTAATATACTTTATATCAGTCCGCGAAGGCAGAGAACGAGAAAAGAGGTTTGACTTTACTCATGTCAAAAGAACTCATTTCCAGATGAGTTATGTAACGCCTAATATTGAAATTGTATTAGCTTACTTTCTTAATATTTTAATTAATTAGACTTAAAGGTTTTTTTTTGTATCATTTAATCATTCAACCTTCTTTCTCTACTCTTATGATATATCCACACACATACACAGACACACACACCTGTGTGTGCTATAGTTGTATTTAGCAAAAAATTGCTTTTAGCTGTACAAAAAATTGCTTTAAGTAAAGGATTAAGAGGAATATTATTTGAATAAGAGCTTGAGAACTCTAAATTTTAAAATGATGTAGGTTTCATTTTAATGACATTTTAAAATGACATAAATTGCTAATTACTTAACTAAATATAATAGCCCAATTTTTGTAGTTGAATAAAGTTTAATAACTTAGTTTTTATTTATGAATTAGGAAAAGCAATAAATAAAGTAACCATTTTTCTTAATTAACAAATCTAGTCTCTTTCTGTGCTTTTAATTCAGTTAACTTATTATAAATCAAATAAATTAATAACTGAAAATACTTTATATTTAAAGTAAAGCATAGTAGTGATATAAATAGGGTAAAATTTTGGACAGAAGACTTTCAAAAAACAATTTATTTTAAGTTTTCAAAAATTCTGAATGCCAGAAAATGATTACAAAGATTGTGATAATTATTTCTAATTTAGATTTTTAACTTCTCTGCTGTCCACCGTAATTGCAACAGCACGAAGGAAGCATGCAAATAAAATTAAATTTGCAACATGCATAAGTGGAGGTGAGATTTGCAAATTAGTAGAATTTCAACGCAGACGTACATCACGCCTGCCTGTAGTGCAACTTCAAAACTCTATTTAAGGCTTGAAGATTTCGACAATTTCAAGTTCAGCAATTGTTTTTTTTTTTTTTTTTTTTTTTTTTTTTTTTAAGTGATCAATTATGCCTTGCGATAATTTTTTTGATCAAGTATCTGAGTTCAACAGAGGAAGGATAGTGGCCTACCGAGATTGTAGATTATTTTTCAGGAAATTGACTGTCATGTTGGACGAAACCAAGCAACTGTAACGTGGATATGTGGTCGTTGGATGCAGGAGGTTACGAAGGACTGATGTCACCGAGGGACCGATCACATCCACCTCATTGCACCACTTCACGCGTTTACTGGCAATTTGTGCGCTTGGCAGTGATGGATCGCTCAGCCATATCATGAATCATAATACAGCACATTCAGTCTGTAACACATCATCCAATGTCTATTCGTGCCATTCTAAGCCGCTTACAACAAATTTGTTTGTCCGCAAGACGTCCATAGCTTCGTCTCTTCTTAACACAGAACCACAGATTTCTCCGCCGCTAATGGAGAGATGTAAGAAGTATGTGGAAGGCAGAATGGAATGAAATTGCCGTTACTGACGAGTAATGCTGGAGACACCATGGAGAAAAGATGATGAACAGAGCTGCATTATGCACCACCACTCTGGTCCTACAAAGGGTATTTTGGTATGGAGCGGTATTTTATATTACTCTCGCACTCCTCTAGTACGCTTTGCTGGTACTTTAAACAGCCAATTGTCCAAGGCTTCCTTATCAATCACCAGATTGTATTGCTTCCCTGTCTAGCTCCCTCTCCGAATCTTTCGCAGATAAGAAACATGTGGTCCATGATTGCTCAATGAATGACCCAGTTTACATCCCCAGCTGCCCCACCTGATCAAGTTTGGCAAGGTGTGCAAGCTGCCTGGACTGTTGTACCCCAAGAACATATTCAAAGTCTCTTGAAAACTGTGAAAAATGTGGCACTGGTGATCTTTAACAATGGCGGCTACTCTGGCTATTGATTTTGGCAAGAACCATACTTTACAGAAGTCTATAAATTTAATCACAATAATACTTGGTTAACACATGTTATCCTTAAAATAAATTTTGTTGTGATATCGCTTGTCTTTCTTGGTGTTGCAAGTCAGGTAGAGTATATGTTAGAAACTTCACTTTAGTTTTTGAAACAGAATAACAAAGTAATTTTTTTTTGTGTTCAAAATTATAATTTGAATTCTAATAAAAGATTTAATAACTTTGCAGATAGTATCCTAAATCAGAAGTTAAATCTGAAAATTAGAATTTACTTATGTATAGCTTTTTTGTATAAATTAATTCTATATATATTTGGGTGTAAAGCACATAGTTTATATAAAATACATATATAGTTTTTCGGAGTAAAATACAAGAATATATTTGTTCATTTTACCCTTTCTTTGAAATGAGGTGGGCTGGCAAGAAATTCCATTTAAAAGGTGTTGAAACACCATTATTTTTAATGGATAATCACAAATTTATATATCAAGAATAAAAATCGAAAAAATATCAAAATTGGAAAATGATTGTAATGATTTTTAAAGTTGACGGTATAAACTTTTAGGACCTGAGAACGTAAGAAAAATTTATAAGCAATTGTTTTTCTATTCAAAATATGTCAAACATATTAGTTTAGAAAAACATTAATATTTTAGATTATCAAGAATTTATTCAAGTCGGAAAAGTTGTGTTAATTTGACATTTAAATTTTCTTACTTTTTCGTTAGGAATGTAAAGGATTTCTGTAATTCTAAATTAATCAGTTTTAGAAACTTTACTGATAATATTTAATATGGAAAGTTTTTTATATTAAGATTTTAGATTATCACATGACTACTACACTATACAGTACCTTTGACTTTGTTGAATTTTTTAACAAAGCTTACTTTTCATTCAACCAAAAATAACACCCTATTCTTGCAGAGAAGTTTAACCAGTAACTTAAGTATTGTAATAATATCCAGTTTTATATTAAAGCAAATAAATACTTCAAACGTATAGTTCATATTCATATGTATTTTTACAGATGCAGAGTCCACGATATATCTGTTACGTCGCAACAGACTAGTCAATAAGTGGGCGGCAGAGATCCGTCATAGCTTTTCGCCTAAGCGGCCAGCTACGTATCTAGTACAGCGCAGATTTACATAACAAAAGCAGAAACGACGTGTATTTGCTCAGAGTAAATTTCTTTCCGCCTAATGGGTGGATTGATGGATGCCTCTTAAGGACTCTAACCCCACTCCTTCAATTCTTTTTTTTTGAAAATTAAAACAGAGACTGATTTTCACGCAACTATATATTATGTTTCAAACATAGATTAGTTCTGCCAAGATTCAAATCTAAAATTTAAATATCTTTGAATTTGCTATTTTTGAAAGGAAATGCAAGTTTATATAATAAATATTATTAATTTTATTCTTTAAGATAATTAAGTTTGGTGATTTTATTACCACACAAATGTTTTTTTTTTTCTTTCTATATACATTTAAATTAGTTTCTGCTAAGGCTTGCATCCTTTCTTTAGTTTTGTCCGTTTTCTTTCTTTTTCTTAATTATTTATTTTAATTAATTTAATTCAGTTTTTATTGTTTTTGACATTTTATGAACTAGTTATTATTGAGATAAATGAATAAATTTCGTAAATGGTAATAATTTAATTTTCAATAAAAGAACTCTTGCTTGTTCTAGTAAAATCGATAGGTTTTTCATAATTTATAATATTCGTCTTAAATTCTAATGACAAAAATTCTTTTAATATATAGTTTTATTTTTGTGTATTGGGGAAAAAGGATTAAGTTTATTGTCTGTTACATTTGATTTCAATATCAGTTTAATTTTTTTCAATATGAATTTGAAATATTACTAACAAAACAGAAGTACCAACTTAAGAAAATAATGTAATATCATTATCATCTAAATTGGAGACGATAAAATTAAACTTGTATTTTGAATATCATTTCTTTTGAAAGAAACATAATATTGAAAGTGAAATATATCAACAATGTTAATTGTGTGTTACACTAAAGTCATTATTTTACTATATAAATATTGATTAGTGCTATTTTTTAATATTTGATTAAAATATATAAATCGGATTAGAAATTTTCTCTTATAAAAATGAAATAATGGTATTTTTGACATTTTTCAAGTCATTAATATTTTTTATTTAATTTCTTGTAAGTATTGATGATAATTCTTTTATATGATGTAAGGACAATATTTTGGAAAATAAATATTCTGTAATAAAATTCATATAATACATTTAAAACAAATTAAATTTATGATGAATTTAATTCCGCAAATTTTTAAACAGTAAATTTATATGCAACAAAATAAGTTAATTTTATTTGATAGTTAAAGATTGGTCAAAATTTTCATGCCAAAAAATTAGGTGTATGCACTTTTGAAGATATTATTTTCAAGCGTGTTATTGATTAGTTGAAATCATGATAACACTAAATACAAAATTTAAACTTTAAATTTACAGAAATAATTATTTTATTATAAAATATATATTGAATAATTATTTTGTAAAAAAAATATTTTTAAAATAAGCAATTTGCTAATATATATATTATACAAATATTTATCATGTAAAAGATCTATATTAGATATAAAAACAATTTTTTAAGTCTAATTATTTTAACCACAGAAATTATTGTTGCAAAGTAGTTACCATAACTACCTAATTACTCTTATCTGAATAAAAAAAATTAAACCGTTACATTCAGTTTTTAAACATAAAATGGTAAATTCGATATAGGGTTGATTGTGTCCTTAAAATCTAAGAAATAATAATCAGCGTATTATATACATACGTGAATTTTTCATCCTAAAAACATTCTTTTTGTCAAAAATTTTCTATACAGGTTATCAAGATGAATTTCGAGCAAATATAGAAATTATATTCCTGATATTTTCTTTTAACCTAGTATGAAACAGAATGTTTAGGCAGTGAAAATAGAACTTATATCTGGATATAAGTGTGTGATATAATAATTATTTCTTTTAAATTATTATTAACTTAAATGGTTAAAACGTAGAAAAGCATATTTTCCAGACAATCAATAACAGAATAGAAGTTCAAATTGAAAATTTCATCCATTCTAATGCAAAATTCTAAATTTTTCAATTTCCATTTAATATTTTATTATTAAAATCATAATATCATTTAATTATTTTTAGAAAGATAACTGAAATATCCATGCTCATCCCAGTTTAATATTACACTGCAAAATTAATTCTTCTCCAAAGTAATCAAAACATTTCCCATTAGTAATATATCTTACATTCGCAACATTATAATATAAAACACCTGTTAGAATTAACAAGGGCAATAATAAAATCACTTTATTTTGTTAGGAAATAGAAGAAAAATAAATGTTCTGTCATTATAATTATAAATATAGTAACTTTAATATTGTTAATGATTACAAAAATCAATTTTTTCGTTACTCCCTTAAAAAAAATCTAAATTGCTAGATATATAATATCACAACATTGGGATTAAAATACGCAAAAGTACATTTTGAAATGAAGACTAATCAAACAGAAGCAGCAAATAATTTCATTTTAAAAAAATAAATAAATAAATGCTTACTCTAAGAGTAATCGAGCAGGAAAGCCAGCGGAGGGAGCTAATCGACCAAATAGCCACTGGTCAGCTGCATTGGATGATTTCCTACAGTAAATGGAATGAATCTCTCTTAAGTGCATTTCGACTTGTTAGCCCTCGTCGCTTGGTAAAAGACGAGACAGTTTTTCGTTTAACTTAGATTTCCTTCGTTTTACTTATCGCTTACAATTATCTACCACTTCCCCTGAAGTGGCAGTTCACGCTCAGAAAGAATCCTTTTTTTTTCTTTCTTATGGAATAATGGAAAATCAATAACATTTTAAATTTAATCATCAATCTATTTTTGATTAAATATGCTATGTACACAATTGATTGACATTTGATATGCCATGTTCAAGAAGTATCCTTGTTTCAATTGGGTGCCTAAGATGTCAAAATAATAATTCTATCCTATGAAAATCATCTGTAAAAAAGTGCTTTCTCATTATTCATTTCCAACTTTTATTCCGCGGGTCAATCTAATTAGGAAGGAGTTTCAGTAACTGTATTTTTAAAAGTAAAATTTATAATATTGATTCATCATTTTTTATATTTTATCCAATTATTTATAATATGTACCAATATTTTATAGTCGAAAGTATTCAGGATTATTTTCTGTATGCATTTTTTAAAAAATTCAAATCCAAAATTTTTAAGTTTTATTTAACATTGTTTTTTGAATATTACAGTCTAATTTAGTACGAAAAAATTAAAAGTGGTTCAATTGATTTGATACGGCTAAGCAATAATGCTAAAATATAACTTCCTCGATAAATTAATTATATGAAATGTTATGCACCATACATACTAACAATCAATACAAACTCTTATCGATCTATATGAATTTATTTGGAGTAAAATATTTGCCATTAATATAAAGACTATACATAAAGTTCAAACTAAACTGACACACACACATTAAAGTTGATTTTAAAAGAAATACCAACAATAAATTTTAAAAAATAATCATTTTTGTTCAGTGTTTTAATTTAAATTTTTCAACCAAATTTTAATTATGTAACACATGCATTTAAATGCAGATAAAAAATCTTTCATCTTCAATGTATGAAAAAATTAAGACTAATCAATTCGTACTTATTGAGGATGTAAAATATTTAAATGGATGAATCTCTCAGGCAAATTAACTTCACTGCTAAAAACAGGACGTTTTATCCTACTTCTAATTTTCAATTAATAGTTTTTCCACCAGAATTTATAATTATAAAATATCTATTGAAAATAAGAAAACTTTTGTTTGATTTTGTCTTTTATGAGTAAATCACTAATACGCCTTCCAAGATATTGTTTTGTAAAAAAAAAATTCAAATATTTTTCTACCTAATACTTAAGAAATGTTTTGAGAATATTTTTTTTTATTTTTATTTTATTTATAATTGCAGAAACATAACGAAATCTTATTTTTTATAATTCATGGACTTTTATTATTTTAAATTTACAATTTAATTTATTTATGATTACACTCTTCTATCGGCTACATTTCCAGTTAAACATCATCAGTATTTTTACATCGAATTTTAAATAATCTTTAATTGCAAATATTAAAAAATTTAATCAACTTTGAAGATCAATAAGATTTTGAAAATAATAGGTGCAGGCAGAATATATTAAATTTTTTAATGAAATGTGATAATGAAGATATTTAAAATATGTCTGAAGGTTCTATATAATCGCAAATTTACTTGAATTTATTTCAAGCGTATTTTGTGTTCTATGACAAAGTAAAATAAAAAAAAATATTACAAGTTTTCTATTGCTGTTGCTTTAGTTTCAATGATAATAGTCTTCTAACTAGATACTATATTTTAATGCATGTTTTCCTTGATTTAAAAGAAAAAACTTTTATCGATATTTAAATTGAAAGAAATAAAATTGCTATATTCATATGATAAATAAAAAAAAACTGTAAAAATAAAAACGAAACGATTTTCAAATGTACTTAATAATCCTTTTAACTCTTTTCATTCGGTAGAATGTAATTTACAAAATGATTGAACTTTTAGTTTTTACTTTTATTAATGAAAGGCCATGGAAACAATCTTTTTACAATATAACAAAGGTAATTAAAATGAATAATATTTTTCACAATCATATTTCCCTTTTAAGGTTGTCTTTCATAAGGACTCTCTCGTTATTCCTAGCATAAGATAAGAAGCAAAGTAAGCAAGCAAAAGGAAATATTTAACTAGGGAAAAAACATTCGAGAAATAAATTAAACTTTTCTGTGATTTGAAATCCACTTTAAAATCTAAATGAAGCGAGATGCAGAGTGTGATGACTTTAACTAAATGCCAACGCGTTGAAGCGTTTGACATTTTTTATCATTGAACTCCCTAGAGATTTGAAGCAAAGAGCCAATAAATGGGACGACACCAGAGTGAATGATTTCGGCCGATTTCAATTCTTTGTGTCATTCAACCGAGGAGACCCAATGTGGATGCGAAGAGTGGTTAATTAGGCAATGTTTTGTCGCAGATGGAACACCCTTGGGGATGAATCTGTTACGTGTGCATCATTAAAGCTTGTCCCGTACCGGTGCACGACATGAGAATCCCATTTTGTCCTCCCCCCAGAATCACCCATCTTCATGACTGTTAATGCAAGTTGACGCACCGTCGCTCCGTAAGTGCTCAGTAGAAACTGTGCAGACTCCACTGCCTCAGGAGGTCAACTTTTCAGTCATCAAAATGGAATTCAGTCAAAAAAAAAAAAAAATTGGTAGTATTCATTTTATAAAACACATCACATTAAACGGAAATGTATACATTTTTTGACCTTCGATTCAAATAATTTTTCATTAAAAAAATTTAAATAAGACAATGAATTTATTTAATTTTATTTATTTATTCATTTTTAGTCCGTAGTGTTGTTTCTAAATGTCTTCAGATTTGTTATGTTATTTATAATTGCCATTAGAATAGATCAAATGTTTAAAAAACTATTCCGAATTTCCTGTATGTTATGAACTCATACTTATTAATATAAAAATCAAGAATTCGTATTTATATTTTATACATAAGTTAAGAATAAAATTCAAAACATAATTCCTATCTACAAAATGAAGTCTCCAGAAAAATATTTTTATATTTGTCATTAGAACTGAAGTTTATTTATTTAATTTAAAGACATGGTCACTTAAAAGACAGTATGGAATATAAGCTGATTTTTGAAATACTTACTGCAAGCTATAATTAAGAATAAAATTATACAAAGAAAATAGATGCAAATGCTTTGTGACCAATATGTGTGCTTGGTTTTAACCTTATTTTGCATTTACAAATTTTAATTCTCCTAATATACATATAAAGTATAGAACCCATTTTCAATAACTGCTTGTTATTCTGAAAACACATGCCGATAAATATTGCTAAAAAATTTCAAAGCTTAAATTTAACAGAAAAAAGATTTCAATTAATTCAGTGTAGAATTTTTGTTTAAAATGTTATATTAATTCATGCTTGAAAATTTCTAAATTAATGGGGTTTTTTTACACTTAGGATTACTTAACAGATTATAGTTCAAAGAAATAAAAAATATATTGCTATAAATATCTCGTAAATGCTTACAAACATACAAATATTTTGCATGTATGTTGTTTGATGAATAATTTTTCAAACAATTTTCCAACACTGCGATTCCAAGTTTTCATTTTTCATTGAAAAGTAAGTTCAAGAGTGCTTCAATTGCGGATCAGAATAACGAGATTCCGGAAAAAATTCCTTTTATTGAAAATTAAGTTGGAATTTTACGAAAAGAATCCCATCTAAATACTCATGAAAAACACAAGTAAAACAGTTTCATCAGTTTTAATGCTCTTTTAAGTATGAAGATCTAAAATGAGCAAAATTGTTTTCAGTCAAAATCAATCGATTAGTTTTTGAAATTATTAGTGAGTTAATAAGTGTATAAATTTAAAAATCCTTCATAAAATATTTTAGAATAGAATTTGGTTGAAATAAACGTAGTTTTAATAGGCGTAGAAATGTTTTGTTTTGATGCGAAAAATATTTGTAACAACAAATATATTTTAAAATAAAATCAATTTCTTACTAGGCTAATTACTTTATTATAAATCCAAAGATTGTATACTGTTAAAAAGATAAAATTAAATTTTTTCACTTTCATATAGTCATTGAAATGAAACGTGTTTATGGTTTGATTGGAGCATACATTTTGCATACATTGCATGACTTTTGTAAGTTAAGCAAGAGGCATCAGGAATAGAAACTTTATTTCTATTTTGCAATTGAAAACTGTGGATATGACCAAATTTAGAGTGTATTCTGGAAATTTTGATTCAATAACTAGAAAATCCAACCTAAAAATCAGATGAATGCTCTGGGCGTTTATCAATCCCTGAAGGCGCTTCACTGGATCGTTTCCCTTCAAGAAGAGTCCTTCCCATTTTGTAAGGAAACTAATTTTCCACTTCACTTGTTAATGAATAAAGGTTAACAAGAGGCGATATTGATTCCAGCTAAGACAGTTGCAAGTCAAGGTATTGAACTCGAGAAACTCGTGTAACTATTTTTGCTATCGAAATGGACAAGTACTCCTCTTTCATAAGTGTTTGGATACTTATTCTGGAAGAAAATTAACAATAAGTAACGAGACTAAAAATGATGTTGTTAAGGATCATTTTAATTAAAAGATAATTTATTGAAATGCAGTTTCTTTTTTTTAAACTAAAAATCCCATTTCATGTTTACCGGAATTTCCTTTTTATTTTAATAAAATGAAAACAAGTTGTTCGAAGATAACCTCAAAATTTAAATGAATTGACTGTATGCTAAATTAGGGCATGATTGAGTACATGATATTATTTGAGAACGTTACGGGTTTGTGATATAGAAAGTCCTCAACGTAAAATCTATTATGTATTGAGAGAGAGAAATATTTCTTACAAATAGTTACATGTTAATTTATAAATATAATAATAATGGTAAAAGATTGAAAGTAACATAAAATAAATAAAATTGAATTGGATTAATGGAAGATATTCATATAGTGCTCTTTGTCATAACTTCTCATAATTTTAATATCAATTCATTACAAAAAAAACACGAGTGTTTTGCCTCCTTTTTGCATTACACCGTAATCTTAAAGCATGATATTAGAGAATTTTAAGATTGCTTTCAAAAATATTTTTAGTTAGAGCATATTGGCATAAAGGATAGAACACAAGCTTTGCAAAAAACAGAAAAGCCTAAATCAAATATTTTTAGAAATATTACCAGTTAAATATAAAGTTCTGTTTTAATTCTCGTCATTATTTGATTGTCATAAAGCAAAACAATTTTCTTATTATTCAAAGTTTTTTTTAACTTGAAATTACCCAACAAGTTTAATTTCTCTCTATAGAAATGTTCTTACAAACTCCTGCACATAAGTAAAAGGAAGGCATAAAATAAAGAAAATCTTATAGAAATGAGTAACTTTCAGAAATTCATTTCACACATGTTTATATTCACATAAAGGTAAAAAAATATTACTCAAAAAGTTCAGATGTTTTTAAATTCTAAATAAAGACATCTTATTATAACGACATTTATTTATCAACAGTTTCAAAAAGTATTAAAAATTTTATTATATTTGAATGTTTCCTAAGTATTTCAATAGACAAACATTTCAAAAAATCTTACTTACTTTTTCTCAATTTAGTTATCTAAATGTGAAAATTATAGAGAGAGAGCTTTCCAATTCTTATTCACAGTTGTTACTGGTTTAAAAAAATTTGAACTTAAATTCAAAGCGTTGGTTTCACTTAAGAATTATGACTTTTGATTTAAGCTTAAGTAGAGTAACAGTGGAAAAGGAAAAGTTTAAGTTTACGTTGTTAATAAAATCATATATATATATATATATATATATATATATATATATAATTTGTATAAATCCCTTTATACTCTGTAATATTTATGTGTGTGTGCGAGTGGTGCTTATATATTTTTCTTGATTAAAGGAAATTTATCTTTTTATGCTTACTTTTATGGAAAATATCAATAAAAATATTTTTTAAATGTAACGAGGAAAGTAAAAATGACAGAAGGAATTTTATTTTGAACGCATTATATAAAATGCGTGGCTAAATAATATGAATTTCTGTTTTTTTTCATTTAAAAATATACTCAACTTTTATTTCAAATGGTAAAGTCTCGCCACAAAATCTTTTTTACAAATGTTATTTATAAAATCTATTTATTTAACATCTGCTTATTTACAAATCTTAAACTATATGTGGGGATTATTTGAGCATTTTTTTAAGGAATCAAACAATTTTAGGCCATAATTAGGTAACGAGATAGAAACTGACATTCGTCTCTGCTTTTATAAAGGAAGCGACTCACTGAAAATACTGCTTGATTTAAAGGACAAATGCGAATTCATATTGGAGTGATTTATTGAGTGTTTATATAATCATGGGTAAAATGACTCCAAAAATCTGCTACAAAATTTGAAGATTTCGCAATGGTTACACAGGCCTTTCATCATCTGGTTCAGATCTCCGGGCCAACTAAAATCTACACTCCTTAGGTTTATACAAAGACAGTAAACTGTATCGAGATGAATAGTATGATCTCGAGGTAAAATTTAAAAAAGAATGTGTGCGAATTACATTACAAAAAAGCTGTGTTCATCGATGGACGTGAGCTCTCTTGAACTAAAGCTTCCTTTTTTCATTAAATACCTTTCATTAGTTTTAAAGCATTAATTTTTATTCTTTAAAACATTGACTTTCATTGTTCCTTACGTATTAAAAATGATAACACACACATGTTAAAAACATACTGCTCTATTCAGCACAGAGGATTGCCACGTAATATTGTTTAAATTTAAAAATTAAATACACATTATTTGAAATAATTTATAGCTTTTCCTCAAATGTATTCCATTGTATTTATTTAATTAAATTAATTTTTTTAATAAAATTTCGATGAAAAAAAACTAAGTAAATATTTTATTAAATTTGTGTAACTTTCAGCTAAAATAATTTTTTTGTTATTATTAATGCAATTTTTCTTTTATCAGTGATTTATTTATGCATGCGAAATTTTATGTGAAACATTTTCCTAATATTTCTACTAAATGAAATCATGTTCAATTCACAATTAATGAGTTGAGACAATTTTTATTTATGATAGCAAAGGAAATAGATATTTGATATAACCCCATAGGATTATCTCTAGAGCTAAAAAATTTGGAGTTTAAAAATGAGAGCAAAAAATAAGAGGATTTTAAAAATTTCGCCTTAAGATTATCCAATTGGCCAACATGTATTAAATGAATAAAAATACGTATTGATTCCTACCCACTGGGAAATCCATGACTACAATTTCTTTGTCAATAACACAATCTTCATTTCTCTTCAATAAATATATTTCTGGAATTCTTTTAAAAGAATAATTTGTTCTCTGGTACGATATATCATTTTCTAACCTAAGTATTGATTTCCTCCCCCCCCCGCCATTATTGAAGCTTAAACCATAAAAAAATAATTCTCAAAATACAAAGAACACATCTTAAGAGATTGGCTGCTTTAAAATCTTGAAAGATATTTTTGAAGCGATAGGGATTTTATGTGGTAGACAATGCTGACTTTCTTATAAATCCACCAATAAAACTTTACAAGGTATAAGCACTTTCTTAATAAATTATAATGTTTTGCAAAAAAAAAGCTTAATATTATCTAAAATAAAACTTAAATTTTATCATTAAATATCAAAGCGTATTTCTGTGTGAATATAAATAATAGAATGATAAGAATATTAACTGAAAAAACATTTTTCAAATATATGCTTAAATTAGCTTTAACTAAGATAGTTTAATTAAGATATTTTAAACTAGATAATTTTATGCATTAAAATTTTAAATTATTATTGATAATTTACAGAATAAAATTATTTAATAAATAATATAAAATTCATTAAAATAATTAAATGGCAATTAAAAATTTATAAAAAAGAAAATAAAAAAAAAACATTTTCCTAATTATAAATGCTAATTATGACTGAATAATGTTTTGTGGCAAACATTCTATTCTATATGCACTTTTAAAATTATTCTTCATAAAAATACTCAAATGTTTTTCACATTCGTCTTTAATTTACAACATCTAAACTAAATCCTTAAAAATTTATCCTTTGAGAAAAATAGATGTTTTTTTTTTAAATCTGAAGTCTCCATCCTGGATGCCAAAACAGAGAATGCGAAATAAAAGATAAACTAAAATAATATTATGCTAATCCAATTTCTGCATTGCTTCAGTTGATAAATAAAAAAAAACATTGGAATCATGTCATACAATTACGCTTTCGCATATGCAAGTGGAAAATTGGGTTTTGTGTGTTTTTAGAAATGGTGAATAACAAATCCCAAACTTTAATCAATTCAGATATGTGGTGGGTATCCCCCAGGAATTTTGTAACCAACAGCTGGGGGTCATAAAGTCCGCCCGAGCTGACAACCAGCCAGCTCATCGGTTTGCGTAGGAGTCAGCGGGGACCAGGGATCTTTGAAAACGTCTGTTTAGGGAACGTAGCAGACCAATGCTTCGGGTCGATATATTTCTTCCTTCAGGTAATGCATCCTTTCGTAGCCAAAACAATGCATTTATAACGACCGAACGGATTTTTGTCAGGGCGAGTCATTACGGTAAAGAAATAAAAATTGAATGAAAGAACTTTGTATCATAAACATCATTTAGGAAAGAATTTGTTTTGCCCCCAGCACTCAGTTTGTGCATTTTTTTGCTTCCCAAGAGTTGGAAGAATTGAAGAAAATGGTTTTTGATTCTTCTCTACAGGAATGGATTTAAAATGGGTGAATAGTATGAAGCATATTTCTTCTGGGTGAAAAGAAAAGTAATGCTACGAATGTTGATTGCTTGCTGATTAATCGTATGTTTAAGCTCAATTGCAATATCAAGGATTTCTTCCCATTTAGATTAAAATAAGAATTCCCTTTCTTTTGGAAGACATGCGTGCTGTTCGTAACATTTTGTTTTCCTAAATGACTTGCAAAAAGAAATATTTTAAGTATAAATCTATTGTTAAATAAATTAACCTTAAAACACAACTAAATCTATTTTATTTTCATTTCAATGTGAGATACGTAAAGTATTAACTGCCAATGTTTATATTTATTAATAAAAGGTAAACTATTATGAGTTTCATTGTTTAAATAAAACTAAAAATAACTTGAAAATATAAATAACACACTTTAATTGAATACTTTACATTCTCTATGAATTTGTCTTGATACCCTAAACTTAAATTTTATTTAATGAATCATGCATCAAAATATATTTATCAATAAACAATGGCAATTGTCAGAGGAAACTATAACAAAAATATCCTTTCCTTTAAAAAGTATTTTATAAAAGTAAACTATTTTGAATTTATAAAGTTATACAGATCTTCGATTTAAAATTAAAATGAGTCATTCAAAATGTACACACAATAATTTGAATAAGAACTATCACAATATATTTATTTGTATATTGCATTTTTGTTTGAGAACTAATAAAGAAAAAAATTGACTCTTTATCTTTGCTCATAATTATATAAACTAATTTTACAAAAAATAAATTACAAAGTCATGTCGGGTGCATTAAGTCCTTTTAAAATAAAATAAACTAATGAAATTTGCATTGCCACTATGGTAAGTTTATGGTATCTTCTCCTTAACAATGAAAGAAAAGGCTATGAATATAATTTTATGACTGTAAGAATCCTTCTTTTACCACACTCTACTAATGTTGATTAAGTGTTGGTGTGCATACAGATATTGTCACCCATTTGTTCATCAGATAAACTCAGTAGTGTTTGTTGGAATAGACAATGCAACTTTGTGAACGAGAAAGTAGTAGGCAACACTATGCATTGGCTGCTTTGAATATTAAAACTGATATGCAGAAAATACTCATTAAAATAGCAGTTATTCAGCGTTCCTAAGTAATATAAGGGCAAATTTAAAATACCATGCCAATCCATATTATAATACTGAGAAAGGACAGATTGATAATACCAAAATTTAAGAGTTCAACAGCTTCTACACGGCTAATCTTGATTACATTTAATGTGAATAGTGAAGTCTGAAACTGTAATGTCAAAAATTTTACTTGTACGTATCTAAGATACATTAACTCAGAAACATATATCTGTAAACCACAACAACGAAATGTTTTCTATGAGCTATTCTTTTTAAAATTTTGATTTTTAATATCATATTGCAATCCATCAAACTTCATAAGTCTAAATTCCCAAGCAATGTTATTTCCTTTACTTTGACCTTTCGCGTTGATTGCCCATTTGAGTATCACACATCATTTTTCAGGCTTTTTCGAAATCAAGAAAGGGTTTGATGACACCGGCGCTTTCTCCAGCGTCTTTCACTGTTCTTACCCTTTTTTTATGTAGAAACCTTTCCTTAACGAAAAAGTACCCAGATATTCCCTCTTAATATAATTCCAGTGTACAGTGTTATAACTGGGGATATGATTATGATATATACATTTTATTAAGACATGTTAAGTCGAAATTTTGAAATTGGTTTGAGGGATTAATAATGTGGTATGAATGAGTTGTATCTATAGATAATTTTTTTAATATTAAGGATTGTGTACGATGATTTTCCATTAGTTAAGCATATCATTGCTGTAATAACGAGTAAATATTTTTATAGAAAAAAAATTGTTAAGAATTCATTGGGATTGGATTTTTCTCCATAACTACACAAATTACTCTATATTTATACAGTTATGAAAATAACTATTCAGCATAATACTTATAAATAATAATTATTATGCATAATAATTGTAAATAATAATTATTATGCTGAATATTAATTAGGAATTAATTGGGATTTGACTATTCTATAAATATAGAAAAATTATTTATGTTGTAGTTATATGAAAGCAACTATTCAAATATTAAACATATTTATCGCATGTTAAGGTTGAAATGTAATTCGGTAGAAATAGCGATAAATATAAATGAATGTAATTCCATAAATATGTGTAAATGAATGTTTCTCATTTTTGTGGAATTTTTGGAATAGCTGAGAGTTTTTCTGTTAAGATTAATACTGACTTCCAATACCCAAAGCAAGAAATAAGTTTAAAAAGGAACAACTTTTTCAATGTGTCATCATTAAAATCAGATTACCCGAAGCACTTTAAGAAAATATTTGTATATATGAGCTTTCATTTTCAATTTTATCATATTTTTATCTATTTAAATTTAAACCGGATATATTTGTATGCAGAGTATATTCATTCACATTCTTTGAATATTTTTTTCCATACCATTTGTATTATGGTTAGGTTAGGGTTGTGCGATGAGTTTTAATTACATTTACTTCAGTTCCAATCATTATTAGGTTCTCTGTTTAGCTCAATACCTTTCTCGATCCTAGATACTTTATTATATTCAAATTCTAAAAATCGTAAAGATTGTTTATCAGAATATATAAATAATATGAAATATACAAGAATATTTATAATTAACATAATATGACAGAAACTGTTGTGAAGCTTTATGCTCGTAGGTTTATATATCACATTGAGTAAGATTGAGTTTTTTTACAAAACTTGTCAAAAATTTAAAACACTATTTTGGTGAAATTCTCATTGAGCCTATTAACATAAGCTTTCTTTCTAATATTCCTTGCACATATTTTTTCTTGACTGCCCTGATTCATCTATTTAATACCAAATTTTGCCATTTTATTGAAAAAAAAATTAGTTTTGACTTTCAAAAAAGTTAATGTTAATAATTATTATTTAAATAGTTTAATTATTATTTAAATAACTATTTTTCGCTAAAAGTCAATCAATGATTTCCAATTCTTTTTAAATGTTAATTATTTTCATAAAACTCTATAGCTGTCCAGCTGCCATTCTGATTTCTAATAAGTATTTGCATATGAGGTAATGCATTTGAGGTAATGTACTTGCTTTTAATATCCAGATTTTCTACTGGAACTTTTACCAGATTTTTTATGAAACAAATTAACGAAATAACGCTATGAAAAAAAAAAATCAAATCTCATACAGTTCAATAAACGTTCATTTTGAATTCCCAGATAATTTTAACATTTCTGAAAATTATCACTAGCAGAATGATGAGAAATAAAAAGCGTGTATGCAAATTGTTTTTTTCTATATCATTGGCATTTTAACTTGTCAAAGAGAGAGGGTTATTAAAAAATCAATAATAGAGGTCAGAGCTTGCTATTGTAGGACTGCAGATACAAGGGAATCTGATTCGCATCATTACAAGTGGTTAAAAGATTCAATAAATGCTCTACAATAGTTCATTTAGTGGTTCCCCTGGACACAATGCGTGCAATAAAATATGTTGCTTTTTGTCATAAAAACACAAAAATACGTTCACATCAATTCATTAAATCTAACTTTCTAAGAAAATACTAAAACTAATCTTTGTTTGCTTTGATTTCTTTTTTTAATTCTCAACTGTTCTCTAGTAGAAAAGCAAAGATTCCTGCAAGTCAAATAGCAATTAACTGTTCAGAAACGAAAGACAACCACAGCCCGCTGTCATATTCTTCTCTGATTAGAGCTTTCCTCGTTCCCAGGTATGGTGCGGGCAGAAAAGCGTTCTCCTGCTGCGTCAAAATGTGGGCCGGAACAAGAGATCGCCCATTAATAGAGCACACTCGCATAAAACTTGAGTTGATTGTAATCCAATTTGGAGAACGATGTTCGAACTCAATGCCTTGAAGCAACTTGTGAAGTCAGAGAAAAAAGTCCCCCAGGATTTAGTTCCCAATTCTCTTCGGCTTTGTTAGAAGAGGAATTGCTCAGATATTCTTTAATACTTCACTTCCTTTTGTTCAGGGAATCTATTATGAGCTTGCTGTCTCTTATTTGAAAAAAATATGACATTTACTAGTCAGAGCTGTCTTTCCATTAGAATCCCTTTTATGAACATTGGGTGGGATTATGCATTCACAAATTCTCTATAAGTGGCAATTTTCATGGGCTCTGAAATTACTGTTTTCAGAATTTCCTATCGGAGTTGCAATTTTTACATCTCGGCTTCTGAAAAATTTCAAAGCTTGCTAAGTTTGAAGAATGGAAAATTAATACAAAAGTATCGAATAATTCAGTGAAAAAAACCTAATTGAATCTTGTTTTGTACGCTTTGTGGACAACCTGTGGACGGAAGGATTTTAGCACTCATTGCGTAAGTTGCTTTACTGAGTATTCTTCACAGTTTGACGTCATTCTCACCTATCGCAAGGGAAAAAACCTGGAAAACTTCCAACCTGCGACCTCGACGGACATGCATGATGAAGGCCATCTTTCAACAGTAGGTGGGATTGAATTTTATGATTTGAAAAGTGCCGCCCTTCCGAAAGGCCACAGTGAGCGCTTGTTTAGTCATAACTCTCCATTTCTAATAATTATGCTTGCGATAAAACTATTGTGTAATTTTTCCACTCGTTGTATTCTGACACAAGCACCCTACAGAGCTCTGCTAAGGAAATTAGATTTACAATCCGATACGCTTCGTTTTCATTTTATCACTCTATAGTCACTTTGAAAATGGGAGGCCTTCTTCAACACTGTATTCACTTTTAAATGCTACATTTATCCCTGAATGCAGTCACGAGCTGTTGAACTTCAAATTAAAATTTATAACAAAATTATCAACATATTTTTACGAAATAATATCAATAATTTGCAGCAAAGGATGTAAAAGCCAAGACTGACATGGTATTTGAAAAGCATTCAAAATTATTTATTGAAAAATAAAGCAAGGTGAAGGATTACAAAAATTTAAATATTTTGCTTTTTTGTAAAGTCTAACAATTGACTGTCCTTTTATCATTCCTCAAAAGGGGTTCAAATTTAATATATTTAACACATTAGAGAGAAAGATTTATTTATATATCATATTTTGTGAAAATTATTTATGGAGAGCTGCATGAATACACTCTGCAATACAAATTTTAAAGCCATAATTTTATCTAATCAAATATGCTTTCTACAATTAAACAGACTTTCAGGATAAAAACGAATTTTAACGTAATTCCAGATAAATTACTAAACGTAGTAGATGCGTTAGCAGGTTTATGATTTTAGAATAATATATATTAAAATGCTTGTACTTGACACTTAGTTATTTAATTGCTAACTGAATGGTCTTCAATTGAAGAGTTTTCAGGTTCATCTGCTTGTGTATAGAGATTATACAGGAATGTAATACGTGGAATTAACTTTAATAATGGGATCGTATAAAACAACATTCTTATATTTCATATTTAATCTTTACGTTGGATACATTTGAGTCACGTTCAAGTTAAGGAAATTACAATGTTTCTTACGCGCTCAAAGTTAAAGGTAAAAAATTTAACACACATGTAGCCATTCTGATGGTAGGAAACATAATTTCTTTGGTGATTTCTCGGATTTCCTAAAGTTGTTAATATTTCAGGGTTGATAATTATGCCTCTAATTTTTTAATGTATCATATTGCATCCTAATGTTAGCTTTCATACAATCGGATGCATTTTAGAATAGAATTGAGTAGCAATATCAGGCTCGTAATCCAAGAAAATTAGTTCCTTACATGGATTTCATTATGTAATGTTTCGCATGTACACAAGCAATAAGACATAACTGTAACTGTTGACAGAACTGTTTTCTTTTTTTTTTCCAACTGATTATAAAATTTGAAAATATCTGCCATTTTCTATTTTCCCAAAGTTTTTATTTACATGTTTCGGACATCTAAAATTACAAGAAACAAGGTATGGCTATTTGTAAAATCTTTCTCTAAGTACAATTTTCATTTTAAAACTTTAGTAATACACTGAGATTAGATGACGGCTCATTGAACTTTTTTTATTTTTAGGTATTTTGAGAAACTTATATATTGTTGACAATCGTGTCAAGAAATATTGATATTTATTTGAATGCTTTTTGACTGTCATGATATGGTCGTAAAATGTTATTTTTCTTGTAAACTCTGTACAAATGTTTCTAAAAATATTTATTTTTTGAAATAAGTTGAATTTTTTTTTTTCAGAAATGGAAAATTATGCAGAAATTTGTCCAAATAAAAATCCTTGAACGTCATTCGACAATTATTCTCTTATCGACTGCAGTTGTAATAATTTCCAGAAACATGCAAACAAAATATTTATTTTTGAAGCACGAAGTCGTTATTTCCCTATAGATAATTATGATTGTATTTGATCACCAAAAATAGTATTTATGGCTTTGCCTGGTATTGGAACAATAATAATAATAAATTAGCACCATATTTAAAATACGTTTTTATAATTTCCTTATTATTCTTAGCCACTTAAAGTAGCGTCAAACTATTTCAAATACTTAATTCTAAAGATAAATAAGGTTATGTCCTTTGATGGCAAATTATAAATATTCTATAACGTATCGCAATGATTAAAACTCATATATTTTATTGCAGGAAGAAAACTATACATATAAACATAAGTGCGTAATACCTACAAATGAAGTTTTATTTTTTAAAAGTACTAGAGTTCATTAGTTATAAAAAATTATTTTTGACAATTGTTGCGCACAATAATCTATAATCATCAAAATAATAAAAAAATATGTTTCAGAATTTTAAATCTAGAAATATTTCTTGCCCCTTTTTTCAGCTTTTCATCAATTACATTAAATTGTTTTGCTACTTGTCTTCAAATTCAGACAAAACTAATTTTCTGTCAGACTTAAGGATATAGAGACTCTAAAATTAGCAACAGTAAAGACAATTCTTTAAATCACACAAGCACATTTTTAAAACAAATTTTTAGAGTTCAAACTTTTTTATAACCTTAAAAATGGAACATTTCTTTTTAATACCAGGGAAATAATATCAGTACTGCTCATGAAAAATTCCTATTTCAACTTTAAATAAAGCATTAATTAACAAATTTGGATTTATTTTATCTCAAAATTAATATCAGGAATACATTTCACGTATTGACATGCACTCACGTGAAATGCATTCCTGTCATGTTCATGCATTCACAAATGTTGTTGTGTTGTCATGCTGTGAATGCATGACAGACGTGTGGTCATACATTCACAGGAATTTATTTAACTTTACAGAGCAACGCCATGTATTACATTTACAACATCTCTCAGTTAGAAAATTTTACTGTATTTCTAACGCTAAGGTTCATTGCAGCTTGCACATTTATTAAGGTGGTCAAAGGTTGTGTCAGCTTTGTTCAGAAACAAAACATAAGTGTCAATTAAATGAGAAATATAAGTAATGTTTTTAGGTGCTTCGATCTCACTTAGGAATTAAAACAGTGGAATACATTGTGTTTTCAAAGTATAGAATCAAAATGATGTATACTTGTTACCATTAAAATTTATGTCACACAAATGAATTTGAGCGTTTCTGACATTTGTTTTCAAATATTATTATAAGGTATAACTTCAAGTGCATTGTTTAAATACCCAAGAACTCTCTTTTAAAATAACTGTTCACAGTAAAAATCTCTCATTTTTGAGTGAGTGCCAATATATTGTTTTGATATTAACATGCGCTAATATTATTTAGAATCTAATATAAAGGGTTAAGAAATTATCCATTGAAAGCCGTACAGTAAAATAACAAGAGTGTGATAGAAAACTTGGAAAATTCTCTTAATATATTTTTAAAAATATTATTGTAAAATTTAATAATAAAATATTAGTGCGTTTTTCTCAATAACTTAACTTTTTATGCTTCAGACTTATAAAGTTATTTTAAATGACTTACAGCAACGAATCTAACCATGCAAATTATAATGTTATACTTTTTTATCTAATCTGCATACTCTTTTTTACAAGTAAGAAAGATTTAGTAGAGCGTATTACACTTTAATCTAAAGTATTTATTTACAAGAAATATAAGAAGAGAACAGGAGGAAAACCTCGTTCCATTTTATTCAAGCTGACCTTCTAATTACTCGGAGATCGAAATGGTTTTAGCACTAATTCCTGCAAAGCAATTGAATCAGCAGGAGAATAAGGAAGGCAATCCTGAAATAGAATGCCGAGATTTGTTGCATCTATTCGATCAGCATCCTCTGTTGCTAAATTTTTTACATGTCTCTGTTTTTATCTATTTATTGGGAGCACTTTCCTAAATTACCTTTCGAATACAAAGCGAACCCATTATTACAAAGTGAAAAGTTTTGTAGCTATTTTGAGGTTTCAAATACCAAGCCAGCAAGTTAAAGGGCAACGACACAAGAGCTGCCGCGCTTTTTTGCCCTAAAATGTAGAATACCTTCAGTTTTCTAGATTTTTTCTATAGCGTTAATGCATGAATTAATTATTTTTGAAATATTTATTCTTTTTATTATACTCTTCTATATATTACAAACATATTAGCTTTATTACCCAATTGTCAACAGTGACATATATTTTTTTTAAAGTAGTACTAAGTCTAAGAAAAGGTTTAATTACTCTAGTGTTATATTGAAAGATAATTCAATATTTCTCTTAAAATAAAAGAAGAAAATCGAGTCGTATTGTATCGGACACATAATTTTGCTCAAAATTTTTGAAATTTGCGTAATATATTTGCCTGTTTTTATTCCTTTTCACTAGATTGTTCCATCACTGGTTATGCACATACATAAAGACACATCTAGCAATATAGAAACTTTTGATTAAAAAATGAACTTTTGATGCATATAAAATAATAAGTTTAACAAAATGTTTGCATACGTTTGACACTAATAACTATTTAATGTGATTAAAATATTTTTAGATGTAACCGTTGCTCAATATTTAGTTACTTTTTTACTTAATTTCAGAATAAATTGTTTTTTAATGTTATTGTTATTTTTTAAAAATATAAGAAAAAGTAAATTTTCTTCCTCTATTATCAATAATTCAGCGGTTAAAATACAGCAGTTGATTCAAATATAAATAAACACTTACAATGTATATGTCGAGTCGATTACATTGATCTTGCAGCTTCAATAAAAGTTATAGCGTTAAATCAATTTACTTGATAGTTTCTAATATTCTTAGTAATAAAATCCTTAATAGTGCGGGCAAAATCATTTTTACTAAGTGATAAGAAAATTATATCTCATTATTAATAACAAAGGTATTTATCTACTAATCTTTAAGTGATAAAAGTAACATATACAGTGTTCATAAAATACGCCATTTGACTTTTATAAGATATAAAGGGGAAAATGTGGTAATAAGAGTATTTTTCTGTTTAAAATGATATAGCTTAATATTCAGTCTGGGCAGAGGAATGATTTTCGTTCTCTCCATCGTTTTAAGAGTTGGGGGATTCGAATCCAACCTTGGGTTTGGATGTTTTTTAATGGTTTGGAAACTATGTTAATCAATATGTCTTTGTCTAAATAACCCTTGTATACAAAAATTGACAGTGGTATGTAAACCAAGTTAATCAGATTTAAATTTAGTTCTTATCATTTTTTTTTGTAATTGCTTTATATATATATATATATATATATATATATATATATATAATTCATAAAAATAAAAAACATTATAAGTAATATATATATACATAAAATGTGTCATTAATGAAATTTTGGAGATAGTTTTTTTATATGTATTTATGTTTATGAATTTTTAAAAGTCCAAAGATCCAAACAATACAACTTTTAATAAAATGTAAAACGAAAAGTTGAAGTTAGAAATGTTTCAAACTTCAACCATTTCAATCAATCAATTTTAAAAGCTCGATATTCTAAAATTATATTTTTCAATTGAAATGTAATAAAAATATTTTTAAATTTAAAAATAAAAAAGTTTCTTTTAAAAATTATACGATTATTACAAACACAAGTTATTCATAAAAATGAAATTCACTTTATGATTTAAAAATAATTATTACTGCAAATAATTAGCAAGAATAATACTTAGACCAAATCTAATATATCGCAACCAAATTTTTTAAGAGCTTTCTTTCTTGAGACTCCAATTGTGTAATCATGAATTTTCTTACAAAGTTTATTGGCAGAACTTGATTTCCAAAATACTCCTTAATGGTTAGACCTTTTCTTAATCAATTATACGAGACAGCGTCAAGAGCTAATTCAAAGGTTGAAATAATATAAGCAAAGGATTCCTATGTACAAGAATAGCATTCGAAGGAATGAAAGGAGCATACATTCGTTGGCAGTCCATGAGAGAGAAGATTTTCGATAGAATATTAGGACATCATTTCAAGTCCGCAATAAGAAAAAAATGTCCCCATCATATTATCCTTACCAAACATAAAAGGATGAAAACTGGATTCAAATTTTTATTTATTTCCCCCCAAAGATAAAATGTTTGATTTTGGATCATCATACCGATTCGAGAAGGAAAAGAAAATGAAGTTCTAGTTTATCCTGATTATGTTCGAAGCGAAAAGAAGGGATTCCTTCCCCCTCATCCTCTACAAACACGAGGATAAAATGATGGTTTCCAGAAACTTCCGTTGTCAAAAAATGACCTCCCTGAGTTGACGGCTCCATTTTTAATATTTATGCAATCACAATTTTTTTTACTCTTTGGTTGATTTCTGAAGAGCTTTACTCATTAGAAAATAGATTTGCGCCTGTATTTTTTGAAATAGCGTACGTTTGCTTACAGTGAACACAATTTGAACTCAGGGTAACAAAATCTTCTAATTAAGTATTTTTTACTTAATTGGAAGATTTTGAATTTTCATGTTTATTAACAAATTTTATGTTCAAGTATTTTTTACTTGAACATAAAATTTGTTAATAAGCATGAAAATTTCAACAGTATTTAGTTTCTGTTAACACTGTTAAAATAATTTATTCGATGACAATGATTTTAATAAAAATGCGATCCCTTAGTTTCATAATATTCACCGAAAATTCTAAATTCGAAAACCAAGGAACTTTTAAGAAAGAAAATAGAAAGGGAATTTTAATATCTTAATGTTGCTTTTAAATACTCCTCACAATGCCTTATATTTCTCAACATTAAACAAAAATTATTTTAATAATATTTAATCAAGCAAAATTACCCACTATGAAATATAACTTCCAAGTGAATATACTATACGAACTTTAATTCTATATGCCTTTAAATTTCAAGATTTACTGCACTTTGAAATGAGAATTAATTGTATTGACAGTACTTTTAACATAGCCTTGAATGTGTTGTGCAACGATAAATTTTCGAAAACTTATTCAAATGTTTTCAAAATCTCCTGAATGTCCACTGGACTGCAGTACATCCCTTAGGATGTTAAACATCTCCTACAAATGCTCTCTCAATGAGGGATTCCTTGGTAGAGCAATACTTAATCAATCAATCAATACGGATCCGTACACTTAGGTTACAAATTTTTGTATAAAATAGAACATCTTTTCATAATTTTGCATAAAAAATAATCCTAATTAACACTGATCGGTTTTTATATTACAAAGTTGTCAATTAAAGGCTGTTCTTAATTCATAAAAGAGCTGCCCGTCCTGTCTAGGGGTGTTTGACTGCGGATAGGGAGGTCTTGGGCTTTAATCCCAGTTCGGGCAAGGATGTACTTTCTCTCTCTATTTATACTGTCTTTGTTCTTTCTGTGTATGAATGTGTTGTGAATGGTTGCCTAGCCTATAAACGGGTCACTATGGCATGTGTGTACTGAGGATACATCAACATACAGTTTAGTTGGAAAAGTGGAGCAACGCACCCCATAATGCTACCCTGGCTGGCACACGACACTAACAACAATTCATGAAAGTAAATAAATTAAGCGAATGAATTACATTTTTTATCTTTTTGATGAGCAGAAGCTTCTATTTATTATTTTTCTAACTATCAAAGGAATACGATAACATTATTGATACCTACAAATGATGAAATTGTATTCCATATGCTTGTTTTACTCTTCTAAAATAAATTTTCATTTTGATAATTCTTTTAATGTTCCTACATAGAAATTAATGTCAATTTATCTTGAGTTGTGAATGAACCTTGATGGGATCCAAATTTCTTAAAAGCTCCATTATGCAAATAATATTTTATATTAAAAAATTGCTTTCATTATAATCAAGTACAATGAAAAATCTTTTAAAAAGGAAATGCAGGTAAAAAATTTATCTAAGTTATTTAAATAAACATATTTTCCAGTTGAGCTTAAAAATCACTAGAAACACACTTGAATTTATAAAATCTGTAAAATATACATCCTAAGCAAATTAACTAAATGAATTAAATCATTTACATTTACATATTTTTCAGGTTTAAATATATTATACATATCATAAAATCTTTATTCCAATATACAGTTTCTAAAAATATTTTAAAATATTGAACAGTTTGAATTTTGCAAGGATTATAATTTATGCTGGGTGTTGCAAAATCATTAATTTCATTTTAATGAAAAATTTTATATTTGAGAAATTATTTTTATGTGACCATTAATATCATTTGAATATTTTTGTGACTATTTTTAACCTGTAACAATGAAACCTGCATTCTTGAGTGGCTAATTATTTTATTGCTGGCACCTTGCACCTCAATTATCTCGTCGTGTTATCAGAAAGAAATACAAATAAACAGGATAATATATTGAAATTTATTAATTGTTATATATTCATTTTGTTATCGTCTACAAATAATAATTATGTTTTTCAAAAAATAGCAAATTTTAAGAAATTAAGTATTTTTTCCTTTAAGACAGTCCAATTCCATAGATGAGAAATTTAATATTAGCAATGGGACCTCCTTTGAGCAGCATCTCTTGCATGGTTTTGAAGCTAAGTGGAGAAAATCTGAGAGAATTTCGTAAGCTGAATGGGGGAGCGAGGCACTCACTTTTAATCACTGGGAAGATTTATTTTTATGGAAGGGACGAAGAATAAAAAAGCATTCCATTTAAAAGACTCAAATGTAATTGCTATTTGTGTAGGTGTTTGAAAGTGTTTGCCTCTTAAACATTTTCTAATGGTAGATTAAACATCTTTCTTTTTTCCGCAAAGGTAATTTTTAAGATTCAGAAAGTACTAAATTAAACTTTTAAAGCATTTCAATTCTTTGCTGCTTTGTTTTAATGTTATTTTAACCTCAAAAATGTGTATAGGACTATAATGCTTATTCTAATATGTAAGCAGTTCTTTTGAATATATAGAAATTAAATTCATGTTCATGCATTTAACATTGTTGGACTTTGAAAATGCATACAGTTAAATATACAAAAATAAAAAAACAGACTCTTGATTCATCAGTAGAAATGTTTGTGCCTCACATCTAAAAAAAGTTTTAAAATGCGCATTTAAATTTTGTAGTTTTTGAACATTATATTTAAATAATACATTATACTTTAATTCCATTTTAAATTTTTTAAGGTTTTGCACAAATTAATTTCTGCCACAACTTTAAGAAATATTTAATAAATACGCTTTAAAATTCATTTGTTATTATTTGGAGGAAATTTCATCCTTATCAACATATTAGATAGATTCAGATGATCAATTATTAGATAGCTTCAACATATTAGATAGCTTCATATCAAAAGAAACATTTCTTTTGAAAATGAAGTTTTTATCATGAAAGTAAAATAAACTTTAATTATGCAGAAATTAATATAAAATTTTTAAGTATATTTAAAAATAGAAAATGCTATAAAAGCCCGTATTATCCGTCAATGGATACAGTATATAGCGTGTATTATAAATAAAGTAATATGTGTCATTATATTTATTTAAACTTTTACAATACGACTTTTGAATTACTCTAAGTGAAAATTTCTCCTTAAAGTGAAATCTGTTTAATTTTGGATAATTTTATGATCAGATAAAAAGATTGTACAAAATACATGTGTGTTAAGTAAACTTATTAGAAAATGGGAAACTACAGTTTTCAAGCAATATGTACCTTACTTCTTTTGGCGATTACGTATGCCCCAATTCCAAGGAACCCAGGGATCTCTATTTTCTTTCTGATTTTCCTCTTTTCTAATCCTTTCCTTTCCATTCCTTGACGGGAAGCAATTGAGCTCTCCATGAATTGCTGTAGCAACTCTGTTTGCTTCTTATGGACAGTCAAGATCCTAGAGTGTTAGCCGTGTTTTTCCACCTATTAGGGGAGGGATCCCCAATATATCAATATGCTGGTACAGTCTTCTAGGAATCAAGGGAAAATGTCATTCCTTGGGCTTGGCATTAAGTGTGGTCACTATTTCAGAGGGTGACTACCAACGTATACGTGCACTTATAGGCACCATGATAAACGCTGAGGCTGGAAAGAGAATGTGGCTTCCGTCCCTTTTAGATCTCAGTGGTAGACGGTGCCTGAACCTTTATAAATAGGCCTTATATTCTAATTATTTCATCGTTGAGGCCAATTCATCTACTCGTTACATATTGATAGGCACTCCTTGCATTATAACCTTTTCTTATACAAAAGAAACTTGTCATCTATTAGTAGCTAATAAAATATTAAAGAAATTACGATAGAAAGATCTTCTTGTTAAAGGTGACATGACACTGGTTTTGGTAATCAGTAAATTTAAAATTTTTTATTCATTTGCAGTCGAAACATAGAACTTTAAATATAAATGTAAACATAGAACTTTAAATATAAATGAAAACATAGAACTTTAAATATAAATGTAAACATAGAACTTTAAATAAGTCTCGTGGTGTTCTTCCTAACCCGAATTTCATAAATTTTGTAGAAGCAGAACTTTTAGAAGAATTTCATGATCAAGAAGTTTGTGCTGTGCGTCGTATAAACATTCGACGTGATGGTAAACTATTTCCCACTCAACATGCTGTTTTATTTTTTCAGGTACTAGCATTACCAAAATCCGTAAAAGCAACTCTTAGATGTTTCAGATATCAGTGACACGGTCATTCTAACCACATATGTAAAAATATTGATCCTATATGTGGAAAATGTACACAATCTGGTCATGGAACTAAAGTTTGTACATCAGAAATTTTCAACTCTTGTTATTGTTATGGTTCACATGCTGCATATTCTTGCCTAATATGAATCCAATAAAAAGAAGTAATTGCAACCAAGATAAAACAGAACATTTCTCTCTCGTA
Organism: Latrodectus elegans; assembly: GCA_030067965.1. Taxonomy (NCBI): domain Eukaryota; kingdom Metazoa; phylum Arthropoda; class Arachnida; order Araneae; family Theridiidae; genus Latrodectus; species Latrodectus elegans. The sequence continues at coordinate 118,684,148 of CM057809.1, forward strand.
AGCAAGGCAAATAGTTAAAAACAGAACCCAAAAATTTGGTCCTTCCAACTCCTCTATTTTAAAAACAGCAACTAAAATAAACAACCAACTAAGAAAATAGTTCACCAGCATCCACTCTACTTTCAAGCTTGCCATCTAAATACTTCTATACCTTCAACTTACAATAGCTCAAAGAAACTTCTATCAACTTCTAATAAATCTAAAACTGATAATGCAACAATTAAAAAATTCCAAGTGTCGTAATAAGAGATACAAAATTACAAATAATATATCCTCTTAAGAACAGATATAGAAACTAATTCATCTTCTATTTCATAGATCACCTCAAAAGAAAAAAGGAAAAAAAAAACAAATAATTAAATAAAAACTTGCTCACCATTGATTTCATGTAAATGTCGAGGGTCTAGCAGCAAAATTGGGCATATAAAAGACTTGATTCATGAAATGATTCCTACTTGAATTGCACTATAATAGATTTATTTGAAACCTTGTGATACGTTAAAATTCACACGCTACAGAATTGTTAAAAAGACAATGAAAATGGATTTTACCAAGCTTCTTGAGGTGTTGCTCTCTTGATTTCTCATGACTTTCCCTTATTTGCAATGCTTCTACATACACATTTATTTGCCCGCAATGATAGCTAGAATCGTGTCATCCTAGTTTATAACTATTTGTACACTATAGTTGCCACCAAATGCTCATATAGAAAATTGATGCCTTTACAAACTTGAAAAATAACTATCTCTTCCTTTTTTCATTATTGGAAATTTTAATGGTCATAGAGCACTGTGGGGCACTAAGAATGTAAATCCTCGAAGCCGAAAAATTGGCAAGTTCCTTCTTACTCACGATCTTTGTCATCTTAATAATGGAGAAGGAGCCTACTTTCATCACAATGAGGTGGAACTTTCCACTCATTATATTTTGCACTAAGTAAACAGTCTCTTTTTCCTTACTTCAATTTTAGAGTTGGGGTTGAATTATATGATAACGACCATTTTCCACTTTTTCTTAACATGTGAATGCCTATTCTAACGATATTAACCATGCAGCTCACTGATTGTTTCACAAAGCTAATTGGACAGATTTCACTTTAATAATTTTTAGTGATATGGTGGCGAATGAACGCATTAATGAAGTATTCAAATTGTTTACTAAAATCTTCAGATGCAATAATTCAGAAATCAGGATTAAGTTTTCCAAAATATACGAAACCATGTAGAAATAAACATTGCATTGATGTTCATCGTAACAAAACTAAAATCCTTAGTGCTTTCCATTGAAACCTACAGTTTGATTAAATATATAGATATTCAAGAAGTTAAAAGTATTGTAGTTGGCCCAGACAAAAAATTTAATGAGTGCACTGGATTAAATTTGTATCCAGTTTACATTCCATTGTTTCAAGAGAAAATGTCTGGGATAGCGTTAGAAGTGAATATGGTATATATCCTGAAAACCGAATCTCTTTCTTTCGGAAAAATGGTCTCAATAAGTCCATAATACTTTAAAAACAGTAAATATTCTTGCTCAAATATTTTCCTTCATTAGCTCACATATAATTAAACTGAACCTCTTTATACACATAAAATTCTAACTGAACGTAAGTATTTAAGATTTCAATCTTTTTAAGCATCTATCTTACAACACTGATGTAACAATTTCTAAATTAAGTAAAGTATTATCCATTGTCAAACATACTGTCGTAGACCTGAAGGAACAAACTAATCTATGTTTTCAAGATCTCTCTGAAAATTCTCATAAAAATATATTCTCTATATGTTTAATCACATTTGGAAAGAACATATCTTCCCAGATATTTGCTTTTATAATCCCAGTATTAGTTGTCTGTTCAAACGTTTTAAAAGAATAGTTAACGTATATGTACAGTAGACATTCTGGTAAAATGACTATTTCTCTCCTTATCAAAATGGATTTAGGCAGTCACTATCCCCAATTGATGATTTAATTTCACTAAAAATAGACGTTCACATTGCCTTTCTAAAGTGAAATCATTTAGTGTTAATTTTCTTTGATATATATAAAGTCGATGACTGTACCTAGAGATATGGTATTTTAAAAATTTCTACAACCTTGGTTTTAGAGGAAATTTGCTAACTTTTAAACAACAGTTTTTAAAGCAAATACTTCTTAGATAACTGTTGGGAAACACTTATTCTTATATTTATTGTCAGGAAGAAAGAGTTCCTCAGAGATCTGTTTAGGCGTGACACTTTTTGTTTTAGCTATTCAATCCCGTGTTATCAGTAATCAAATATACTGTGCAAAGGAATATTTATGTTGACGATTTACAAATTCCATGTTATGCCAGAAATATGAATCCCTTAGAAAGACAACTGCAGAAAGTTATTAACAGTATGGTCGAGTGGACAAACACAAGTGGGTTTAATATTTCAGCACAAAAAATAAAAATAAATAAAATAAAATGATAGGTATACACTTCTGCTAACGACTGCTTTCTCATGGCATAGAATTTGATTCTTAAAACCACTCCTATCCACTTTCAATATCAATATGAATTTATTTGTATGATATTTAATTAACGCCTGACTTTGCTTCCACACAGCTTGCAGAAAAAATATCTTCGATTTTTAAATATTTTAAGAACTCTATCCGACACATCTTTGCGGAGAAGACCTTTCATCTTTTTTAGTGTCTACCGAAGAAACACGATATGATAATTTATGGAAACTGTATGTGGCTCAGCTTGATTGTCTTATTTGAAACTCCTTAATTATGTTCATCAACAGGCTGTAAGGTTGTGTTTAGGAGTCTTTCGAACATGCCCTATAACTAGTCTATATGCGGAGACTTTTGAACCATGACCGTTATGTAGAAAAGAAATTATCTTTGTGTTATTATCTTCAAATATCATCCAATAATAATCATCCATTACTTGAGAATTATTAAATAGCATTAATAAGTGCCTCCTCAAAGCTCGTCCATCATATATTCCTCATTTTTTAATACAAATACAAAATAAACTTCCAGATGTTTTTGGTGATGTAGACGTCAATACAAATACCTTTTTCGATCATCCTCCATGGATAGAAGAACAGGTTTACCTCACATTAATCCATTTGGGAATTCATATTCCGATAACTCAATTTTAAAATCGATTTTTAAAGAACATCAACAATTTTACCAATCAAATTAATCAGTTTCTACCGATGGTTCAAAATCTCTAAATCATGGGTTATGTGCACTTTTTATTAACGATTATATATTTATTTATTAACTCCACTCTTTTACCACTATATTCTTTTCTGAAGTTATAGCCATTTATTTAGCTCTAAAATACGTTAAAATTAATGAAATTCAGAAATCAATTTTTTATACGGATTCTATGAGTCTTTCAGCATCTTTAGAAAACCATTCACTGATAATATACTTATTAAAGACATCAAAAATATTCATAGACAATTATCTTAAAAGAAAGCCTAAATTCTTTTTTCATAATTTCCCTCTCATATTGGAAATAATGGAAATGAATGGATAGATAAAGCTACAATATCAGATTCAGACTTCTTAACTCGACCAATTATTTATACTGATATGATATCTATTCCCAATAATTTGTGTCACTGGCACGAAAAATGGAATCAGGAGTCCAGTAATAGGCTTTACAACATTAAACCATATCTCTTACCATGGAAGACTAAACTTAACAAACGTTGTGATATTTTAGTAAAAAACTTCGAATTTTGCATACAAATAATTTTGCATACAAAAATATTTTCACTCTACGGAATCCTTCTCCTAGATTGTAGTCATTGTGGTGAGAAACTAACTTCGAAATACGTTTTGATTGACTATACTGCTCTCAACAAATATTGGAGGCAGTGGTTTAAGTCAAGTGACATTAATTTGGAGTTTTCACTGGGTGAAATTCCCCATTCAAAGCTCTTCACATATTTGAAAGAAATTGGAGTTTTTAATAATATTTACTGTTTCATTTTTCGAAGAGTCGTAAATTTTTTTAAATACCATTAACCCTGTGAATCCTTCATCTCAACATTCTTGATTAGGTTTTATCCAATGATTTACTAACGAACTTAATTTCATCAAGGATTACTTAATTTTCGGCATAGCATATCCCATCTAAGGGAAATTGGTCAGTAATATCAAATCAAGCAAACTGTGCAAGAGCAAGTTATTATATAATTTATTTTAATTGCCCTTGATATATTATTTATCAGATAAGTAAAAATAAGATAAAGATAGAACCAACATTAAATTGCATTGCTGCTAAACTGTGAAAATAGTTGAATTACTGATGTCCATTGATCGTAAGATGCACCTTCAGAGGAAAACTTGTAAATTGAAATCAGAAACGGGTGACAATTTTGATACTGGAGATTTTATTATCAATTCAAAATATTTTTGATATAAGTCAAAAAATATTTACATAAAACTCGTAATACGATTACATTGATATTATATAATTACCTAAATATAAGTCACACACACACACACATCTTCCCATTTCCAGGTTTCACTTATTTCTGAAAGTTGTACATTTCTGTTTTCTTGTAAATAATTGGCAAAAGCGATGCAATATATTAAGTGATATTTTATGAAATATTATAAAGTTCATAATTATTGCATCAATTGACGTTCCAAATTTATAATATGAATAAAAGAATTGAGAATCGTTAATTTAAATTTATGAATTTCATTTTTTACATTTCAGTACAGCAAACACCCTAAAATTTCAAGTAAATTAATTTGATTAATATACATTGCATAAATCTTATATTTAACTAGTCTATATGAAAATTATAGAATATTAAAGTTTGTTATACATATTTATATTATAATAAAAAGGGTCTATAATGTAAAGATAAGGTTAAACTTTTTAGTTTATTTTTTACTTATTAAAATACTTTTACTATTTACTAATTAAAAAAATTATTTTAAAAATACATTTTAAAACATCTTTCATTCACAGGGTTAGCATGATTCATAGGATTTAACATCGATTTTTAAGAATATTTTTAAAGCATAGATATTAAACCTATGTCAAAAGAATTACAGTAGATTAAAAACGTCATGCTTAAATTATTTTAACCACTCAAAAATATTGATTTACCATATTATCTTAGTTTTTTTAAAGTGTAAACTGATTATTTGGAAAGTATGAGCTTCATTTGTAGAAGGCAAATACATCGAATGTACAGATTCCATCATTTGACTTTAGGCTGCAATGAAATGATTACACATTGGTAGCTTTCATGGATCTTGAATAATGTCACCACAAATGAAAAGAGGCTTATTAATGGAATGAGAAAAAAAATTTTTAAGTTAATTATATATATATATATATATATATATATATATATATATATATATATATATATATATATATATATATATATATATATACCCGCATTAGTGATGCCAAATTATCATTGAACCCACGTGAAATCACTTTGAATAGACTTGTGAGCTTGGAGGAATCCTTATCACCAATGTAAATATAGCATCACGAATATCTGAGTTGGGCTGAAAGTTTTATCACCAAGATATTCAATATTTGAATTCCGCAACCACTCAGCCCACTCGAAGTTGTGGTTTTCTTATTTTTCCTTACCCTTTGAAACAACTTTTCTTCCAGATTTGTTCCAGGTGAGACTTATTGCCACCAACGAAATAACCGAAATCATCTCCAAATTCCATCAGCTGATACAAAATGCACACCGCCTAGCAATAAAATCTAGCTCTTCCTCCAAGGCACATGCTCGAGAAAGAAAAACAGAGAGAGAAGGAAAGCGGTGTATGTATCATAGGGAAGAAAATAAGAGCTTCTTTGGAGGACAATCAAACAAGTGTTGGAGTTTGCCCCTCCCGAATCAGAATGCTCTGTTTATTTTTCGGTAGAGCTGCGACGTTAACCCTAATTGCACTGAATCTATAAACGGCTTATAATAATTACAGGGGTAAATTTTTAAACTGGATGAGATTTTTCAAAAAGTGGAAAAGACGTTTAAAAAAATGATGCTGTAAAGAAGGATTATTTAAGGAACTTCTAAAATTTACGTATAATACTAATTAATAAAGCTTATTACGTGAAATGAAAATACGCATATAGAACATAAATTAGTCTAAAAAAAAACAGTTTAACTGTTGTTTTCAACAAATTATTTGTATGACTGTAACATTACATTCATTTCAATGCATATTTTTTTCATAAGCGATTTAACATCAGTCATTATAGCCCGAAATGATTTGTAATGATTTTGTAAAATAAACAATTTCTGAACACTCTTAAACTGTTGCTAAAATACCTGTCATTTCAAATCATTAAAAATAATTTACAGCTGAAGCACAGAATATTCGTCTATGTTTTTTTACTGCATTGAAGTTGAAATCTCATTTCAAAGAAGCCGAAAGGACAGTTTGGCCCTCTAGGCTTTGGTTCAGCAATCTGTAGGTTCAATTTCTACCTCGAACTTCTAATTTTAGTGCTTCGAAATCCTCTTTCAACTTGTCCCAAAAGAACTCGTGTTCAAAAAATGAACCTGCAACTTAAACCCAAAATCATTCAAAAGGTACCAGGTGTTCTTTCATAACTATTAATTTTCTTAAGATGTTTTTTAATATTTGAAATAAAATTTACTAATAAATGACTTAGCAATTCCATTTTCTTTTTAACATTTCAACTCAGTTTGTTTACATAAATTGTATAAAGATATTCTTATAATAATTTGTTAAATCCTTAATTATTGGAAGATATAAATATTTAATTGCTTATCATATATTAAGATTTCATTATCTAAGTGCCTTCGTCAAAGAATGTACAAATAATTATTGTACATTCTTGTACAAATGTACATAATGTACAAATATATATATATATATATATATATATATATATATATATATATATATAAATATATAATGCAAGATTAGAAGTATCATAAGCAAAAATTGAAAAGTACAAGAATTTATAAAAAAAAACATTTATGATTAGCTATACATTCAGCGCAAAACCAGTTAAAATAGAATTACTAAAATATAATTAATAGTATATTTTATAAAATTAATAATCTAATATTTTAGATGGAGAATAAAACATTTAAAATACAACGAAAATATCAAATGAAGAATAATAATATATTCATAAAGTTAAATATTAGATGGAGAATAATACATCGAAAATACCAATTGGAAAACACTACATTGAAAATACGAAATATAGTAAACAGTTGGAAAAATGTTTAATATATATTTTAAAATTTCAAATAAAAATATAAAATGGAACAAAGTACCAGTATGGCCAGCTTCGTTGGGTGGTGTTGACCACATTAATTATATATAATTACTAAATGAAGAAATATCTAATTCAACTGCCTACAAAATCATTAATTCAAAAAAAAAATTCTTGTCTTTTTGCTAAAAAAAACTCAAAATTAAAAATATACACTTTAAAATTACATACATTATAGTTTATCCCAAATTCCATAAAAACCCTGTTAAATTTCGGTTTATTACATGTAGATGCAGCACATATCCAGACAAATTTGGTAATTTATTTTCTTATTATTTATATATAATTTTAAAGAACATTACTAATTCAAATAATACATGGTTAGTTGAAAATAATAAACCTATTATTGAATTTATTTCTGCCCATAAAATTAATGTTGTTACCTCTTATTATTATAGACTTATTCACTATCATTCCACTTGAAAAACGTTTTGATGTTGTTATGTTTAATTTTTATGATTTCAATTCAGTAAAAGATATCGATATAAATTTTGGGAAAGACCATAGTTTACTTTGCATTTATAATAATTATATTTCTTATGGAGAAAAAAAAGATTTTCTTACAAGTTAACGGCTTTCCTCTTGGATTTAAATTCTTAAGTTTACTAGCAAATCGATTTTTAATCTATTATCAAAGATCCCTTGTTATACAAATGCCTTTTCCATACAGGTATAGTAATGATTTTATAATTTTTAATTACTTAGAATTTGATAAAATTTACAATAATATATATCCTGCGGAATTAAAATTAATTAAAAATAATAACGACAACTTAAAAACTGAATTTTTAGATATATTAATTACTATAAAAGATAACCATACATATACTAACATATAAGATAAAACTAATGATATAAATTTCAAGTTTAATAAACCAATTTTCTGGAATTCAAATATTCCAAATAAAATTTATAATAATGTTACTTTTAATCAACTTAATAGAATATGTAATGTATGTTATAATTTTAACAATATCAATAAGCAAATAAATAGACTAGAAAATATTTTAACTCATACTACTAACATTCCAATTAGCTTTATTAAACACAATATGGTTAGTAGAGCATTGCTAATATAAGAGTGAAGTAAGGCGTAGTTAAATACTACAGAAGTGTCACCCATGCTTTGAAGGTTATATAAGATGCATGAAATGCCAATAGTGATTACATTTAGTCGTTAATTTATGTATTTATTTGGATTACATATAGTATTTGGTGCAGCTCTTTCTGATTTGGACTTATATTTGTATATGGATTTGGATCTGGATTTAATTTGATTATAATAAATTAAATGTATTTTGGCAGCATTGGGTTTTGGCTTATATATTTTACTTCTTTTATTCTGGCTTGATATTTTGGTTTGAACATTTTAGTGTGGCTTTGGGGTGCACTGGCGTTTTTAAGACTATGTCCTAGGCCATTGCAGAAAAACCATACTTTGTGCCAATGTGGTCGACACCAATTGACGAAACTGGCCATATCGCTACTTCATTCCATTTTATATTTTTCTTTTAAATTTAAAATATATATTGAACATTTTTCCAACTGTTTACCATATTTCGTATTTCCAATGTATTGTTTTCCATTTGGTATTTTCGATGCATTATTCTCCACCTAATATTTGGTTATTTATTTTATAAAATATGCTATTAATTATATATATATATATATCGGTGTGCAAAAATTAAGGACGAAACGGTTTTTTTAGTGCAGCGTCGCTCAGCAGTGTTTCAAATCGATAAAAATCGTACCAGATCATAATCCAAATGTAAAATATGGAAAAAAAAATTGACCAAAAATTCCAACTGATTAAAATTAACTTTATTGAAAAATGAGCATAGAGCAGAATGACAGAGACTGCCGAAATATGCATGTGACAGCTCTCTAGCAAGAAACATCCAGCTTTTAGTAGGGGGTATGATCTTCCCTGACTGCTGCGTAGTATTGACATTCTCTGTCCATACTGAGTATGAGGTTGTCAATAAGTTCTTCAGGTACTGCTGCTCATTCTTCTTGTAGCGCCAATCGCAGATCCGGGATCGTTACTGGCGGTTGGTGACGTGCCGCCAAGCGTCTTCCTGGAAAGTGACACATGTGTTCGACAGTATTAATATTCATGGACCTTGCCGGCCAATCCATGCGTTCAAAATTCTCATTTTCCAATAGCCATTCGATAGCCTCTGTACGATGAAGTGGAGCATTGTCGTCCATGAAGAGAAACTGGGGACCCAAAGTACTTCGAAAAAGACGCATATAAGGAAGGAGAATATCATTACAATAACGGGACCCGGTGACTGAACCTCCTTGGACGACATGAAGGTCATTACGGATACCAAGCATGATTCTTCCCAAAACGAGAACACCGGGACCTCGAAACTGGTCACTTTCGATGTTGTTGGAGGGGTTATTGCGTGTTCCCTGCTCTCTCCAGATGTGTATGCGTCAAGAATCGGTAGTCAGATTAAATTTGCTCTCATCCGTAAAGAGTACTCGATCCCATTGCTGATCTGTCCAGTTCTGGTGTTCCCGGCATCACACAAAACACCTCTCCGGTTGGCGGACGTTAATGGTACACAAGGAACAGGTCGTCGTGCGAATAGGCCACCATTGTGCAGCCTCCTGGCGACTAACCCGTGATATCGGTCGTCCAGTCGTCTGTTGGAGGTGTCTCGCAATTTCTCCATTTGTCTGCCGCCTGTTCATTTTCGCCCGTAGGACCATATACCGGTCATCGACTGCCGTGGTTGCTCATGGTCGACTATTGCTGAACCTTCGGACAGTTGTTCCTGTAGTTTGAAATGCTCTCCAGATTCGTGAAACGATGCTGTGAGCCATTCCAAACTCCGAAGCCACACTTATCACACTTCGACCTTCCTCAATCTTCCCAGTAATTCGACCTCACGTAAGGTCATCTAGATGTCGTCTACGAAGTTGCTTGTTCATTATTTCACACTGATTAAGCAGCTCTACGTCGTTTAAATTGATATATACCGTGCAATAGGTTTCACAGAAACGCTGAGCCTATATCACCAGCCTGCTTTATACCCCTCCGACATTCCCCCTTTACGTCATGTTGCGTAATTTGAGAATGCCTTGCGTACCTAACCGTAGTCGATCTTCTGATTGGTCTTTCGGTCCGATCTACCTGTTTGTTCTACTGTTAGGCTAATTTTTCCATTTCGTCCTTAATTTTTGTACCCCAGTGTGTGCATATATATAATATTCTTTTATCGAAATAATTTGAACAAAGCTATTCTAAGTGGCAGTCCAAAATTAACGTTCAGAGAAAATAACTTGCTGGCAATAATGAAAATTACATATAACTAACGTAAATTGCATATTCCACGTTTCTTGAGCATCGCAGTTGATCCAAATGACCTATTTTAAATTTTTCCAACTCCAACAGTCCATTGAAATTAAGAATGGGCTCTTTTAAGACAACTCCTTACAAAAAATATTTGAATGACTGCCTGCTAATCTATGAATCGTCTCAATATCTTAAATACTACTTCCGTTCCTTTGTAATTGAAGAAATTGTCTCAAACTGTCCAGAGCATAATATATTTATCGTATTCATAATCAAATATATATAATAAATATGTTTTAATAAAAATAGTTTAATAAAAATAAAATTGTAACGCTAGTATTTCATTATTAAACCAAATTATTTATTTTGATAAAGTTTTAGCTTGAAATCTAGTTAATATAATACATATCAAACAAGTCTCCTCAGATGAAAGTAATTTTAGTTTCATATTCTATAAGCAAAATTTCTCGTACTATTTTGCATAATATTTTATTCTTAAAATAGAATTTTTTAAAAATAAATCAATTTTTTTTAAATTTTTTATTGAATTATTTACTAATGAATATAATAACACAAAAAATGTTTAAATAATTATTTGTACCTAAGATAGAAAGATTAGTATAATCATTCTAGCGATAAAAAGAGTACATACTATGATTTTACATATTATGCTCAATATTTTTTTAATTTCCATTAATAATTGAACATATGTGAAACATTCCTCGTGTTATATTTTATAATTATCCTTATAGCTTTCGTGTGCTTAAAACTCACTTAAATGACAAGGAACCTTCTAAGCTTTCTTGTCTTAGGCTTAGAGGGAATTTCTGTGTTACAAAAAATTTTCTTTCTTTTTTTTTCTTTTTCGAAATAAGTCTATGATTAAGGAAGGAATGCATTTCATACTATTATACTGGAAGAACTATTCAGCTGTAACGCTATGCTGAAAGAAGTATGAGACTTTGAATCAATTTATGGGAAGATTATGTTCTGGAAATGGGGTTTTCAAACAAACAAGCAGTAGAAATGGGCTTTTTAGCCAAGAAATGAAGAAAATGTATAATGTATTTAATAATATGTACATAAATAAGAATATAAACTACTTAGCATTGCTATTAATTGCTTGCTTTGGAGACATACAATGCAACGAAAACAGAAAATATTAATAAACATACACATTTCGGAACTAATCCTAAAATAGTTCAGTCTATGAAACAGATACATCAAACTTGATCAGTAGGATTAGTAGGATCTGAAATAATTTTTGAGTTTTAATCACACACACACACACAGGAATCAAATTTAAAGTTTTTAATGACGATGTGTATGAAATTCATATCACAATACATAATTCTAATTGACCCATAAGAATTGAAATATTTTACTTTAGAATGTCTTAAAAATCCTGACATTATGCTAAAGAAAATATATTTATAATAAACATACTTGTATTTTTCCTTAAAATATATTCTAAGTCAACAGGAAGAAAAATTCTAACAATTGATTGGATGTACAAAAATTTCTTGTTCTGAAGTAATATATTTTGAAATTTGATTACAATCTGTGCATAAAGTCATCATATAAAAAGAATTTTAACAGTTCGTTTAATAGTAACAAATTTTAACTAGACATAAATAAATTTTTTTCCATGGAAAAATAAGAATTATAATCTTGAATGGTTTTCTTGGTTTCTTATGGTAAATACTTAACAGAATTATCTACTAGTAAAAAGCATTTAAATTGTCACCTTTCCACATAAGTTTAGGTGATGTAATCATTAAGTGCTATTAGCAATTATTTTGCTCGGATCGAAAGAGAATGTCTTACGATAAGGATATTTTCGAATTTTTCCCGAGTACCTTCCCGTAGTGCTTAATTGATGGCGGAAGTTATTACACTGCAGAAGACAAACGCCTCCGATTGAATTACTCCACCACTCCCCAAATGAGATTGGGGAAGAGAGGGAATAAATTGCAGACATCAGAGAGTTTTCGCTATGCAACTGCAGGATTCGGCCACATCATATCTCATCCCACGGTTTCTTCTGCAGCACGTACCTTCATAAAAATGGAACCGTGCTTCAAAAAATTTTATGGACCCACAACGCTTTGGACACGCGTTTCTCTTGATGCAGCAACTGAGATTTAAATGGATGAAGCACGTACATTTTTAAAAGCTAATTTATGAGCTTCTAAAACGAATTATAATAGCCGAAAGAAAGAAGGACATATTAAATGATAATAATTTATGTTGAAACTAAAATTTAATATATGATTTTGTCTTCTTTAAATACCATGTAAAATGGTTTCATAAAAACACATGTTTCTGTACATTTTTATATCATTACCATAAGTAGATTCTTAAATTTTCTTTTTTTTTTATGTGTTTTTGTATTTTATACTCTTTATTATTGGATGCAGTTTAAAATATTTCCAATATAAAAATGTACGCAAAAATCTTTAATATTTTGTAACTATGAATATATAAATACAAAATATTAATAGTTTGTAACATTTACTATAAAAATAAAAAAACTACTAATGTACGTTAATATTATACTGTAATTATTAATATTAATTCTGTGATAAGTAATTCCTTTTTTACACAATTTAAAATGACATTTTATTCAACTCTTGGAGGTCATGAAAAAATTACAGAAATTATTTGTAATAAAAGAATGAACTGACATTGAATACCTCTAAAATATTATTCTGATGTTTATCGCAGATAAGTTTTTAGACTATAATAAATGTGTATCATATTTACCTCGTTACTTAATAAGTCTTTAGACTCTTTTAGCAAAACACACTTAAACCATCTGCAAGAATATTTTACAGATTAAAATTTGATTCTCCAGCATTTCAAATACACTATTCCTATAAAATTTGCGATTATATAATAATTTTCGTTACTTACATTTCTATCTTTGATACGGAATGTAAGTAGAAAGAGAAACTTCGGTACTATTTGTGTTCAATATCAACTTGAATAGTCAGCTGGATATCATAATGTAAAAAAAAAATACTCTGCAAAGAGGTGAAATTTTAAAAATTATTGAAATAATTTAGAAAGTTTTAATTTTAATGTATAAAAATATAAATTTACTATTAAATTAATTAAATAATAAATAACTTAAAAGTCTTTAAGCATACATTTCTACAAATTTTGCAACATTTCTCTTATACTCAATTAAATTTTTGAAATTATAACACTTATTTTATAGATTATCACATTCAAAATATCAGTTGAGTAAAAACTTTGTTTTAGAAGAGAAATTCAAAGTACTGCACACTGCTAGTTTTAGGCCAATTTCAGATTTTCACCTTAATTGCAGTAGAGGCTATGCAATGATACAATTGCTTTTTCTTCACAATTTCTAATAAAAAATGCATAAGACCAAATCATTTACTTTTATTTTCATCAAAAAACAATTTTAATATTTTTATAATTATTTTATTCTGTAAAGCCTTATCATTCAATATTCAACAAAAGTAAACTAAGTCCTGTATACCATAAAATACATAAAAATATTACCAATTGAAAACTCAAGCAATAAGGCCAATCTATATTTAATTGAATCATATGTGAAGCTCCTCTATCTAGAGGAAAAGATTTGCTTTCGATGATGAAGGTTTTGTATATGTTAATGATGGCTCTCCACTCATTTTTTATTGAGGTACTACCCTAGGGAGGCCTTGGATGATAGCTCGGACCTCAGCTCATCCTGTAATTGAAGAATACTCCGAAAACAGAGGAAGCGATCATCTTCCAATCTTGGTTGAAGTGAATAAGAGGTAATTCACTTGTCATAGACACTGGAACTTCAAACATGCCAATTGACAAACTTTCGCTAATTGAATGGAAAGTTTGGTATGTACGAATCCTCTTAATGATAACTTGAGACTGACTGGATGTCCTTCAAGTGTATCATTTACAGCTCTGCTGCCCAGTCCATTTTTTGGGGTAGGAGGAATTTAAAAGTAAAAGGCCTTACCTTTCTAGTAAAATGCCTATTCTCCAGCCATTGATTCCAGAGAGCAAACAAACATTTAATGATTTGGATTCTGACCACAGTGACATTAACAGAATCAAACTAAACAGAGTGAATGCACAATTAAAAAAGACGAATCCACAGATTAAGAGATACAAGTAGAATGAACTTTGCGCTGGTCTGGATGCAAGATCATCCAACAATAAATTGTGGAAACTGGTGACGGGTATTAGTAAAGAACAGTCCCAAGTTGAAAAGTACAATCCTATTCAATAAAAAATGAAACTTTGGCACAAAATGATGAACCAGCAGCTAGCATGTTGGAGGGAGGCATTATCAACTGAGGAGTAGCCTGAATTTTACGGGTAATGACAAATATGTGAATCCTCATGCGGGCACTGCTATTTTCAGTAAATCATTCTCTGTTTAATAGCTTGATACTGGGATCTCAGATTTGAAATTAATTACCTCATCTGGGCCCGATAGTATTCACAGTCAACTGATATGTCACTTGGGACCATATAGGAAACAAAAGCTTTTAGACATCATAAACGCCTCCTGGTGACTGGGCATCTTTCTCGTGATTGAAAAAAACAGTAGTATTGACTGTTAGGAAACCTAGTGAGGACATACCTTCTGTTGAATGTTTTAGACCCATTACTTTGACTTCCATACCGTTAAAATTATGGAGGAAATGATTTTAAAGTACTTACATTTTATTTGAATTTCCACATCTTTATACCAATAGAGCAATACGGTTATAGAGAAGGACGCAGCAGAACTAATTAGCTGCTTTATTTTAGCCAAAGAGTCAGAGACGCTCAATACATTATAGTTGCCTTTCTTGAACTTTCTAAGGCATTTGTTAGGGTCTGGACTAAAAAGCTAGTTGTCAAACTGTATAATAAATTCGGTATTCGTTGTAAAGCATTATCTTGGATTTATGATTTTTTGAGAGATAGACACATTAGAGTGAGGTTCAGTGGGTCAACCTCAGATAGTTTCAAAATAAGTCAAGATGTTCCACAGGGTTTGTTTTTTAGTTCTACCTTATTCACACATTTTATTTCAGGAATTGAAAAACATTATTCCTGGAAAATGTGTGGTTTGACTTTTTGCGGACGTTATTGTTCTTTGGAGCTCCGGCTCTGATTTAGAAAAAGTAAAGGAGAGTGTGAATCTGGCATTCGCTGCCATATTTAACTTTGCTGTAAACCACAAATTATGATTTAGTCCTTTAAAGTCTACTGTGGGTTTCTTTACCCCTAGTAGAAAAAAAAATTCTACCAAGAACTCTGTTGAGTAGTCAGCCCCTGGAAATGGAGAAACATACAAGGTATTTGGGCTTCATTTTGGATCCTGAGACATTGGATAATAGTGATTTAGAATATCTTGCTTTGAGGGCTAATAAACGCATTAAAATCCTTACCCGTTTCATTAGCTGTCGCCTGTCATCAATGATTTTAATTGGAATCAATACACACTTTGAAATCTGCACTAGGTGCTCTTTTGCACAAACCTCCTTCGGTCTCTTTAATCTTGTCTGGGACTTACCAGACAAGATTTGGTTCAAGACCTCCTATTAGTACTGGATTTTTTTAGGGTGAATAAACTCATGAACTTGATTTTGCACTGCTGGTCACGGAGATTAGGCACAACAAAAAGATATTTAATTAAAAATTATTTCAAACGGAAATCAGTAAATATTATAAAGGATTTGATTAAGATACGGAGAATCTCAAGATTAGATACCTCAAGATGAATTTTGTATTAGAACTTACATTGAAAAGTTAATAGTCTAAAAAAAGCCTTTATAGAAACGTAATTCTTGTTTTAAATACTCATTACACAGTGTAAACATCTTTAAGAAAAATATGTTATCATTCATAAGAAATTTTACCTTTATTAAAAATAAATTTTATCAGTGATTTCCCTTGATAATTGCTTAGAGGATTTCATTAAAATGTTTCCTGATTTTCTTTTTGTTCTTCGACTTCATAAGTCAAAGTAGATATTCTGATGTTTCTAGTAGTATACCGAGTGCAGACTAACCAAATAAGAACTACAATTTTTGCACGGAGGGACTCAATTTCCGAAATGTGTTTATATCTTCATTTATAGTGACATGACAAATAGTTCTTAAGACCATGGAAGAAGTAGAGAAATATGTGGAGGAAATACCCATTTTTTATCCTTGCCGCAATAGCAGTTTATAGCCACACGATGCTTTTTGGTCAAATTTTTATAACAAATTCCAAATGTCTTTTCAAATTTAAAATAAGAGAATAAATCTCACCGAAAATGTATTTTATTACATTTGCAACGCATAACATAAATTTAATTTTGGAATAGAAAAAAATTAGGTAATTATATAGAAACTTGTTAAATTTATTCAATTTTTTTTTCACAAGAAATATATATATATATAACATATTTATAATACGTATTGTTAAATAAAATTATTAATCAACAGTAATGATATTTCATCCATTATATAGTGTTCGAAGACCTGAATATAAAATATGCATGACGACTTGTTTTTACAGCAAAAATAGTTTTTATTTACACTTTCCTCTTTACATTTTCATTAAAAGTCTTTTGTAAAATATGTATTACTGATGTGGAATAAGACTCAAAAGAATTTGGAATGTTTAACAAAATTTTTAATTCTTCCAAACTCGTGTACGTATTTTCACAAACCAATATTTATAAACGAATATCAAAAATAAACCGAAATATTTATTGAACATTCAAAGCATTGTGAATCGCTGTAAAATGTATTAAGTTACTTATTCAAATTTATATTACTTGAATTCATAGATGAATTAAATTACAGTTTTACAAAATATTAAGATTGAATAATTAAGGTCATATAGTAGTACTAAGATAATATATGATAAATTATGGTGCAATATATATAACAAGGAATATATAATTAAGATAATACAAAATTTAATTTTGAGAATATTTGAAAAATATATATGTTAACTTGATACTTCAAACGCAAACTGACGGCAAATCATAACTATTAAAAACTTTCCGGGCAAATGCTTTTTGAGAGTTCCTGTAATTTAAACAACAAATATGTTATCTTTGATATCTAAAGGGTAGAGTACGTTTCTGTTTTATTTATTTGAAAATTTAACTGTGTTTTAATTTAATGCTTCAACTCCTTTCCTATGTTTGGCCTGAAAATAGTGTATTTAAGCCTGGCGTCATTCATTTTTTAAACTAATATTACCTGAATGTTAGTTGTAAGTTTAACTAGATGTTTATGTTATATATTTTACTATAATCAGCATATTAATTTAAATTATGAAATTAAAATGTAATAAATAAATTTTTTAAGAAAGCGATAAGGAAAATACATTTTGTTGCATTTTGAGCTCAGGTATTTCACAATTTTTAACGTTGAATTCTTTAAATTCAAATGTACGAAGGAATATTTTAATTTGCAAAAAATAAAATATTCCAGTAAGAATATAAGAATGCGTTTGGGGCTGATTATAGATTAATCTCCGATACAATGATAAACATAATTTCTTCGAACTATTCTAATGTGTTTGAATGGCGTCGAATTTATTTTATTATATTCAAGATGTTGTAAAAAACTGTTCAACAATTGTGTATATATACATATTTTAAAGATAATGTAAAAATTGCTCAATGACGGCGTTATATTTCAATAGTTTCATTTTCAAATCAATATGCTATACTTCAAAAAATTAATTTAAACTATCTTTTAACGTTTCCAAAACATTACTTTTCCTAATATCTAATATTATGTATCAACTTTATAACACATTTAGACTATTACTAACTATCAAATGTTATAGTAATTAATCAAGCCATCATCATATATTGCATTGAATTCTCATTATATTCTATGCATATATATACACTGGTGGGCACAATTTAAGAAACGTGTTTTTTTTTTCCATAACTCCACTAAAAGTTATCAATCAGAGAGACATAAAATTTAAAAATGAGAGACGCTTACACGATGACGAAAGCATAGTTGCCCAAAAATGAATAGAATGTATATAATACAGAATCAAATAAAAAGGTTTTATTGAACTCGTAGCATCGTTACACATGATTATCAGTACAAGAGAAAGAACAACGAGCAGATGTCCCTCCACATGGGATGAGACTTTCACTTACTGCGATTGTTGTCTCACACCATCCTTTTATTCTCCGCATGAGATTGTCCAATAGTTCTAAAGGTAATAGTACCGATTTCTCATTCATCATGTGCTGGGCGTTCCTCGAAGGATGAAATCATAACGTCTTTCTAAAGCATCCCACATTCTATGGGATTTAAATCAGGGTCATTCATTCAAGTAACATTTCTCCTTTCCAGTAACTGCTGAAAAGCACCCTGTATTGCCATCCACGTAAAGAAACTCTCCCATGGCACATTGGAACAGGGTCCCATGGAAAAAAATCTTACAATAGCTGATGGAACTTAGAGTGCCTATTCAGAATAATGTCGAAACTACCATAATGGTCTCCTTCAGATGAAACCCCTGTCCCTGCTACTCTCAAAATTAACTGGTGTTGAGAATTGTTTGTGGTATTGAAACGGCTCTCATCCGTAAAGAAGACAATACTCCATTGATGAAGTGTGATTTTTGTTCTTCTTGACCATGTTATTAATAGCACTGATAGCCAATTTTCAAAGTGATGTACCCTTTAAAACGGTTGGTGTAGAGTCCACGTTTGTAAAGGCGTCTAGATGTAGTAAATCGAAACACTTGTCTCTCATTGCAATATATACTTTGTGAGAAACGGCACTTTCTGACTAGTTTTGGGATCTTTTCAGCTGCAGAACTATGTATCGATCATCTATTGATATATAGAAATTTACTTGAAGGATATATCGAAACTCAGCAGCACTCGCTTTTCATTCTTTCTTTTATTGTAATATTGTGTGGCGTGCACCAACAGATATAATTTTGCCTACGCTATCTGTGTACATGATCTTTTTACTCAACTGCAGCATTTATTTTGCTGATCATACGAACTCTTTTTCTGTGATTTCATGGCTATCTATTTAAAATATACAATGTTGCCAAACTCTTGCACACCAGTGTACATTTCTGCGATAGAAAATGTATTCATTTCTATTTTATAAACATCAAAAAATAAGCATTGAATAAAAAGAAAGAAAAATAATTAGTAATTAATAATATGATTTTAATATATAACAATATTTAAATATTAATATAATTCATGCTTCGCTATTATATATTTCTGACAGTTGCACCTGTTTCTACTTAATCAATGTTGTAAATGAAAATGAAATTTTTTCTGGATGACTAATAACTGCATTTCATCTATATAATATGATTTTAATACTGATTTTAGTACACAATCTCCTACTCTTCTTTGAACTTCATACATGATATTAAATTTGTTTTAGTTCTGTAGTATAATAATTGCGTTTAATAGTGTTTGGTTTTGGAAAGTCAATTGTTTCCTATTAAAGGTATATCTTTCAAAATAAAGATTCCTTCTAGAAAGACAATTATTTGGGCAACTAATCCTAGTGTCGGACATTAAACCAGAAAGGTACCATTAAGTTTATCTTCCTGAAATCTGCTCGTGATGTTAGAGAGTGAAATCCTCACACTAGATTTATGGGTAATAAGCGATTTTGTGGTAAGGAGTGTTGTGTGAACATAAAGTTTGCAAGGGCAATTTGTGTCGAACTCTGTGGTTAAATCTTTTCTTCCACGCAAAGGAATGAAGTCGAAGAGAGGAATGAGAATTTCTCATTTATATCACTATTTTTAATCGAATATTTTTAGATAAAAGTTAAGGCTTTTTTTCATAATACATAAATATCAATAAAATATGATGGATATTTCGATATGTAAACTAGTAGTAATTGTTTTTCAAGAAGTATTTACGAAGAAATATTTTTAAGATACATTGTTCCAAAGTGGAAAAAGAGCGTATTTTAATCATAATTAAAAATAAAACTTATTAAATTAAAATACCCTTAAAATTATTTTAATTCCTACAATAACAATTCATCAACCCAATCTTATGTAACTTATTTAAAACTTTTATTATTTTCATTTATTTATAAGAATATTTGAAACAATTAAGAAATATTAGGATGATTGGTAAGGAAAAAATTGAGAATTATTATTATTCTAATATTAGAACTGTTAAGGAAGGACAGAATTATTTGCTCTTTCCAACCAAATTAATTTCCTTGTCAAAAGACAAAACAGTAATCCTGGCATGGTTTCAAATGCTCAACAGTTATGTGGTTAGTAAAAATGTCATTGAAATTATCTATAGATCTTAGAGATATAATTTAATGAAATATATTGATCTATATTAAGCTAAAATATATGAAGATTCTTTTCATGTTGTCTTTAGAGAGAAATGTTCAATTAATTTACTGGTTTCCCACCTACGCAACGGGAACATACAGGAAATAGTGCGTTATCTACTAATTTCGTGTTTGGCGAAGATTCCCCTGTACGCCTGTTTCCAGGTATTTTACATTTACAGTTGACTATGGCAGATTCAAAAATTTATAATTTGTTTGAAATAGCAAGTACTTTAAACAGAATTTTAAACGAAATATTTTTGCAAGTATTCAATATTTTCTGAAACAGAAATGTGGTATTTTGTAAGGTAAATTGTAAGATATGATTCATAATTTAAATTACATGAAATATGAAGGGATAGATATTCTATAAACTCTATTTTCATAAGTCCCTTACATTTTTTCAGCAATTTTTAGTAAAATGATATAACAAAATTCATCGTGTAATGTTAATATATAAATTCCTTTAATTTCTTACTGAAGAATAAGTTTGGAGGATTCTTCTACTTCAGAGATTCTGGTTTTATAAATTCAAATTTGTAAACATACTAAAGACGTTTAAATAGCCAATGCTCAAATAAAATGTTTTCATCAAAACAACGAACAGCATTCACCATATATGCGTAAAAATTTTAAAAACTCTTCCGATTTCAAAATGGTAGACATTCTAAGCAAATGAAGAATCACTAAATATATACAAAGACGGCCTTATATATTTCATTGAGAACAGATTACAATCTGCTTACGTGCTTTATCAAACAATATGATGAACGTATTCTGCTGTAAAACGAGCAATCAATTATATCATTTTCCATTGCTATTATGTTTCCTATCAGTCCATGTATATCTTAAGCGGATTATGCAAACTGGGAAGTCTAATTTTTTTCATACAAATGTGGAAATATTGCATTATATTTATATTAAAAATATCCTTTTTTAAATAACAGTTGAAAAATATTTCTAGCATAAAAATTGTCGTAGAAATTAAATCAGACATTTACTTAACTGCATAAATCATATTTATTAGAAATTAAGTAAAATTCTCTAGTTATAATTTTGCATATTGTGAACAAAATATATAAGTTGCTTATTTAAAATCTATTAAACAATACCAAACTTTTTACAACTTATTAAAACTTTAGAAGCCCATATTTAATGCAGTATCGATTATTTTAATGGCTATGTGAACTTTATATTTTTTTCGCATTTTTATGAAATTTAAGGAGATTTAGCAAAATATCATATGTTTAACTCAAATTTGCACATTTTTGTATTTTCTTGAAATTTATAGCTTTAAAAAATAATTCATACATAGAAAAACAACTTCTATATGGGCATGATTATATTGTTATTTCGAGATATTATTTTATTCAATACAGAAAAACTCAATTTTACTTAATCACAAATGTATGTGCAATGATTGTATAATTTACTTTTTTACAAGTAAAAGTTATAATCTATTCTATATATTAAAGATAAAAGAGCATATGAAATACTAAAGTGGAAATAATTTAAAAGCATGTGACATTCTTCTAAGCTAAAATTAATCTGATTGAAGATTTTAGAGTTTTTTAAACAAGTTGAAAAAAAGTATTTATTTTAATTATATATAACATGTCTTAGTAAAATGTTTATGGATTCAAAATACAGTGACCATCATACTATATATAAAAGCAAAAATATTCCGCACGTAAAATGTTATGCTTTTTATTTCCCATAAATTTCAGTGTATATAATTTTCCATAAGCAGTTTTCACAATAAAAAATAAATCTAATATTTGCAAATTAATCACTCAGATATTCATATCCCAGTCCCTATTTTAAAACTTATTTCATTTCCCAAATTTTTATAGGAAAATATATTTTTGTGATCTAAAAAAGTTTAAGGTAATTGATACAATTTCTTAATGTGGTGAAAAAACTATTGATTATTTTCTTATTTATGATGAAATTATTCGATGTTGTAACTTTAATAATTACTTAGATAAATTTTGATATTCAATCATGGAGACTTATATAACTTTTACAAGCAAATCCTATAAACATTTGGATCCCAAATATATATTACGTTATTATTATTTATGTTAGTTACTAAATATTTATATCAATTGCAATTATCAGAATTTCTTAACATATTAAAACATTGATTACTTTTTTTACATATTTATGCAATAAAATACAAAAATTGTTCTATGCTATTATTATAAAATTCGATAAAAAATATTACTTTTAAATATAATTAAAGTTAGAAAATTTGTTAATTTGAAGTAAAAGTTATTTATAAAATTAAAAGTTCATTGTTATTTACACTTTTTAGCACCAGAATGTTTTATACTATATTTTTAATTCTGTGTATGTAATTCTCTTAATGTAAATGTTTCCTTTACTGCTAATTACAATAGTTTTTAAGTATATATATATAATTCTCATATAATAAGCTATTTTACATAAAAATAAATAACTAAATATTATTGAACACTAGTAGCTGTTCTATCGCATATTTGCAATAGGAATGTTCGAATGGCTTTCATGTATCGCTGTAATATATCAATTTTTTTCTAAATATAAAAAATAGTCAAATATTTCACTTCTTGAATTCTATTTTCAGAAAATATAAACATGAAAATTGTTTATGCACGCTTGTTATAAGAAAGAAGTTATTGGAGACGAAATTTTTCAAGAGAGGGAGAGATTTTATATTTTTTGTAAAATTCAGAGTACTTCCTCTGACTATAGTATCACATAGCGATTTTCTCTAAACTGAATAACTATTATGTATAACATCATTTTATATTATTTGACATAATGCACCTAAGTGTTGAAATTTTCTGGGTAACCTTCTAACTTGACACAATATTCTTTTCTTCCCTCTTTTAATATTGTTTTTAGATTATTCTCAGCTGTACACACTTTCCTAAATCACCTATTCTCTGGTGTTCATATTCATAAAATGTACCTTTAATAACTTCTATCGAATCCTTAAGTTTTTCCACTTTAGGAGATCTGCTTATCTTATCATTAAATGGTAAATATCTCTGTAGTTATAAATTTTGCTCCTATCCTTTTTCAAAATAAATCTAGTTTTTTTCCTGATTGTTATTTTAATCTGCGATTTATCGTTTACAACTTTTTTTCTTTTTTTTTGCACACAAAACTTTCCAAATTTCTTTTTTTACTTTTCGGTCAGTGTTGTCTGAATATTACGGGGATATGTATGGTTGTAATTGCTCACTAAGTTATTCATTACATCCATATAGCACTTAATATTATAGTTTGTAAAGTACTTTGTTCCATATTATTGCTTTTAATGCTCTATTAAATTGTTCCCTAACATAAGCTTTAATACAGCTATTTGTAATGATTATTGTAGTAAAAAAAATTATTTGTAGTAAAAAAATAAATTTTATTTTTTCTTCATAATTCTGTATCAATTTATTTGTAACTTCTGTTCCTGCAGTTGACTGAAGCTTGACCGGGATTCTCTTCACGATTATTTTTTAAATGCTAACAATATTGTACCGAGCTTCGGGGTTCGTGTGGATTGACAGTTGAAGAAAGCAACTACTCGATGAACACAAGACTTTTATTCGTAAAAAATTCCACTAGAAATACCAGCTGTAATAATCACAATTGTACAGATACAAATCGTCATATACGATATGTAACAGCTTCCAATCACAGGTCTCAAATACCTCAGGCAGAGAACAGCTTCTCTAAACTCACAGTCACGACTAATCGTCTTCACAAAACTGACTGTGTGTGCAAAACCTGCCTAACTATGTTGGGCTGTGGTATTTATACCTGGCTTGGCGGAGAAATCTACTAATTTCGCCAAGGTTCTGGAAGTTTTTAGGCTATCTCGCTAAATATTGGTCCTAGAGCTTAGGTGATGGATGTTTCCAGAAGTATCTATTTCTCGCCAAGTCGCCAAAAACGACACCAAGTCACCAAATCGCCAAGTTTTCTCGCCAAACCATCGCCAAGTCACCAAATCATTAGAAACCCGCTTTTAACGTATAACACGTCAAATTACCGCAATTTTCGCCCAAAATGTGAGCATTTCCGATCTGTCTGAGATATTTTAAGACATATACAATAATTATTTAAAAATTTAACAATATGGATTCAGCTTTTCCTGTCTTGAAATAATCATCTATGCATTTTATGAAAATTATCACACACACACACAATGTAAGTTAATATAAAGTGATTTGTAATTATTATTTTAGTCTTATAAGGATATCAACTTGGAATTGTTTATTCATTCCACTTACTAAAACTATTTCTGATGAGTGAATTCTGTACAGGTTTGTGCAACATTTATGAAGATTTATTTTCAAAATGTTTTTAGTTTTACATTTAAAATATTGTTTATTGTAGCCCGATACAGACTATCGATACCAATTAAGTTTTCTGAATGATTTGGCACTTTACACGCTAATTCAATTTCCATATTAGTATAAATCTTAAAAGAACATAGTAATATATTTCATTTTTAAGCATGAATCCTAACAAAGATACTATTTACTAAATTATATATGAACTTTATACCGGAAATTATTTATCAAAATATTTATAAGATAAATATTAGAAGCTTAACATTATTCATTATGCATGTAATCTTAAAAACATCATGAATTCTATAGGGATGCTTAAAGAAACTTGAAACATAAATAAAGTTACTAATAGTTTTATTATTAACATATGCGTACAAAAAAAAAAAAAAAAAAAGAATCAGATACTACGAATAAATACTTAGCATTTTTCAATAACATTTTCATATCAAGTTTGAACAAAAAATGTTTACTTATATAATTAAAAAAAAATTTTTTGCATTGTTTTCTACATAGTCAAGAGCTAATTTCTCAAAATCAATGGAATACAATGCTAGTGTTTCATACTGAATGAGTCTATCTTCATAATTCGTAGTCAAGCATTTATGACCAAGTTGATTTTCATAATTTAGATAACAACCGTAACAGGTAAAAACATTATTCATTTACTCAGCAAAATGTCTTTGAAGCAGTGCAATTAATGGCGTAGTAAGCATCCAATTAACATCAGATCGTGAAATATCTGACGTAAGAACTGTAGGAGATACAGGTGCTTGTTTTTTTATTTCTTTCAAAATGGTATGACAACGATGAAGAAGAAGAGTTGCTACACATGTCGATACATCATTAGTTATCTTTTTTAAGTTTTCCCTTTCATTTTCACTTAAAAGGAAAATATCTGGTAGAAAGCATCGTGGAAAATCTTTTTTTCACAAAATATTGCTACAAAGATATGCTGAAAGAATTTTCAGCAGTAGTCACTGGTGCATTAAAAATACTGTCTCGTATTAACACAGGATTATATGTTGATGTAAAGTCAAATAAAAAAGTATTCATTTCATTAGTGTGGTATTCCTATACGCATGGCGAAAGAGTTACTCCTATTCTATTAGGGTAAAGATTTTCAGATTCATGGCATATATACTTCCATAGATGGATACTTTGTTGGCAAAGTAAGAAAAAAGACGAAATTTTCACCTACCTGGTGAAAATAATTGGGTGGAAATTTAGGTAAAAGTTCGCTTCCTTGAAGTTGCACTTCTTCGTCAAAACGAAGCTTTTTAACACAGGAGGGCTTCTTAGAAGTAGATGTTCATTTTACACCCACATTTATTTGTTAAAAATGTAATGCAAACTAAGGAATAAATTTCTTTCTAAAAGGGATGGAAGGAAAGCAGATAGGAATCCAATAGATAAATGGTAAGCATGAAAGAAACTCTCATTTGAAATTAGTTTTTATTTACCAACTCGTCATTGGTTACGAGGTATGAAATCACTTTCTTGTGACCATCTCACTGATTCAAACATAATAATGTAACTCTCCTCCAGTGGACGGGGAAAAAGCAGTAAAAAAGTTTTTTATAAGAGATGAAACCAGGTTTCACACGATGAAACGACATCGGACAAGAAATGTCCTGATCATAGAAGAATGAACATGTATTTTAGGCGGTAGCCACTTTAATTATATATTTCTAGTTTTAAAATTAATACAAGGAGACATGAAGCAACTCAAGTTTCAGGAGTTGACAACTCAGCTTTTAATTAAATAGATCTTCAAGTTTTTGAGTTTCAGTTATTACAGATGCCACTCATTTATAATTTAATGTTATCAATAAATAAAATTAATTTCAAAATCATTACATTTATTATCATTTTTGCTACTCAGTCGTAAACTTTTTGCTGCCACACAAATAATGCTAATTTCAAAACTAATAGAAGCTGGAGTCAAGTAATTGAACTTTCAGAGGAATACAAAAAATAAATAAATAAATAAATAAAAATAATTAAGGCACAACTCTAAAAAAAGAATTATGTCTCAAATCTATTTCAACTCCCTATTTTTCCACCAATCAGCAGTAAAGGAAACATTTACATTAAAAAAAACTACATGCACTGGTTTTTAAAAAAGTACAAAATATTTTGGTGCTGAAAAGTGTAATTAACATAATAAACTTTTAATTTTATAAATAACTTTTGTTTCAAATTAACAAATTTTCTAATATTAATTATACTTAAAAGTAATATTTTTTATCGAATTTTATAACAATAGCATAGAACAACTTTTCCATTTCATTGCATAAACACGTAAAAAAATGATCAATGTTTTAAAATGCTAAGAAATCCTGGTAACATGTAAAACATTTGTGCAATTGATATAAATATTTAGTAACTAATATAAACAGCTAGGGTACAAATGTTTACAGGATTTGCTTGTGAAAGTTATATAAGTCTCCATGATTGGTTATCAAAGTACACCTAAGTAATTCTTAAAGTTACAACATTGAACAAATTCATCACATATAAGATAATAATGAATAGTTTTATCAGCACTAAAAGAAAGTGTATCAATTATCTAATGTATTATATTAACTTGTTAAATATTATAATACGTATTATAAGTTATTTAACATCAGAAATGTGTAAATTACTACATAAGTCAATAACCTTCAATTAAATACAATAAAGTGTAACAATTGAATCAAAGACATTAAACTATAAATGATTAGTTAATTTGAATATTCTTTTAAAGTTTATGAATATTCACTTTGACTTAACTTTTTGGTAAATGCTAAGAAACGAATAAGTGTGAGAAATTTTTTAAGAAAACCCCTTAAAAATTTAAGTTTATCATTAAAGTTTAAAATAGTGAATAAATTTACTTGCATTAAATTAAGTATATTATTGTAACGAGATCAATTTACATATACACAAAATATTACTTACTGTATCAAATTATTCCGCAAAGGCACGCTTGTTGAATGAATAAAACGTGATTCTTCCAAAAATTCACAAGTCCAACCATAAAGTAATACTCAAAAGATACCTTAAGAAACGTTCGTAGAAAAAATAAAATGAAAAGCTCATTAGGATGATAAGGCCGTTTTTAAAAGCAATGATGTTTACCGATTGGTTACTAAGTTTTATTCATCCGCAATGGCGTAAATTTATTGCATGAGATGAAAGAACACGGATTGCCAGAAATGCGTATGTTAACTTAGTCAGGAAAAATGGGGACACAAAAGTCCTTACTTTCTAAATACATTCAAAAAGTAGTGTTTAATGTTATTTTCTTTTGAGTAAATATTCGTGTCTTGGTTGTTAAGACATGTGAAATAACTATTCCACGAATATTTTTAAAGATTGGCAGTTCGAACTAAAGATACGCAGATTCATTTACTACTTGTTTTAAAAGTATATCAATTTAAATTAATGACACTCTAAAATTGCGCAATAAATAATAATAAAATTGTAAAAATATAACAATTTAAAATAATGACATTCCCAAGACACTATAAACAAACCATCCTCTTGTAGCTTTTAGGAAGAAATGCGAATGAAAAGGCAGCGATATAGAGGCAGGCTATTGTTTGGAAGGCTCAAAAGAAATCCCGAATTTAAATCTCAGGTGTGGCGATTCATTTTCCATTTGTGGTAAAAAAAATTACAATTTAAAATTATGACACTCCATTTCAATAATTTGTGAAATAAAAATAATAAAATTATTCAAATCTTCCCAAGTTCCCAACCAAATGTGAATGGTGAAGCAAACCATTATCTTATAGCTCATAGCAAGAAAGGAGGGGAAAAGGCGTCAAGAGGAGCTATTGTTTTGTAGGATCAAAAGAGACGCCCCATTGAAACCACAGGTGTGCCGATTCATTTGGGAGTTAAAATTTAACAATTTAATAAAATAAGTAAATAAAATTTCAAAATAAAAGTAAATAAAATTGACAAAATAATCAATTAAATAAAATTATAAAATAAAAATAATTAATTAAAATATATAATACTAAATAAACGTCAACTGCATGTTCAAGTGCAAGGTGGGTGAGGCTCATGACTACTTAAATGTTAGAATTGGGTATGATCCTTATACTCTTACGTAAACAGATTCATGAGGTAACCCCCTTCGATACTCCTCACGCTTAACCATCCCCCTGCAGCTCTCCCCCATTGTTGATTTGTTTCCTCCTTCTGCTATGCGTAAATTTGCACTACCTACTCACACCTCCTGCTGCCTGAACATCTTCTGTATTGAAAGAATTTAATAAAGTGCATATATTTTAGAATTTAATAAAGTGCATATTATATATATATTAACAATAATGCATATTTTAAGAATCATGATCGTCGATATAAGATTATGGTCTGAGCCTCATGCGTGTTTTAATGAATTAAATATTATTATTTTGATAATTAATTTAATTAATTCAAACACATAATAAAGTTTAAAATAAAGACTCATGCAATAAATAAGTATGTGATAGAGAATGCAAAAACAATAAAACCAAGAATATTTATTTAAAGTACATGGTATAATTGTTATTATGACTCGAGTAATTTTTGTAAAAATATCACATATATTAAATGTTAGAATTGGGTATGACACTAAGCGAATTTTACGGTGGGTGTGATAGCATTTCTATCCAAAATATAAGAATGTGATATTGCCAATAATTTTATTTGGTTGACTACAGGTAAATTTTTGAGATAGCCACCTTTTCATTTGAAATTGAAACCTGTGTTTCTGTATTTGATCCAAGAAAAGAATTATCCTAATCGAAATTCCTCTAAATAATTTATCGGGAGCTGAACTTTATTTTAGAATTATTCAGGTTTTCCCAAAATGTATGAAAATCATTGTTTTTTTATTCAACTAGGTTTTGGTGTAAAAATGTGTCTGACATGGAACAAACTGCCAGTTTGAAAACGATGCCAGTGTTCTTCAATCGGAACTTGTAGTTCGTCTTTGTATATCTTTCAATAAAATTTAAGAGGACACACTTCGAAATAGTAACTAAAGCTTTTACTCAGCATAGTAACCATACTTATAGAAAGTATTATTTTCTCATTTTCACTAACACCATGAGTTTCGAAAGTTTAATTTCAAGAAAAGGTTCACAGAAATACTAAATAAATAGAAAATTTATGATTTACACTAAATTATCTTTATTATGAAATTAAATAAATATTTGAAATAATCTTTGCAAAAATTTTAACAATGTCATATATTAACTTTTTTAATGTGTGTGGTAGTTTCGTAGTTATATTTCCTTTATATATATATATATATATATATATATATATATATATATATATATATATATATATATATATATATATATATATATAAGATTTTTAACGAATTTTATGTATAAATTAACATAAAATTCGTTAAAAAATGCTCATTGTATATTTTTTTCTATTAAAATATTATCATGAAATATTTAATAAAATTATACAGAAACAAGTAAATATTAAATATATTTTAAATGAAAGTGATTAATATCAATATTTAGTACATTAAATTTCAAAGTTGAATCGTTTCTTATTTGTGTGTGCAGACTAAAACTATTAATTCAATATAAATATCTCTTTTATAAGAATAAAATATCATTTTGTTAAAATGTATTTATTGATCACCATCTATAAAAGAGTTAATATCATAAAGATTTAAATATCTGAAACACACATAGATATACAAGCGAAGAAATCAGAATCAGTATCCTTCCAGCTGAATACATATGTTGCAAAATAGATGGGAAGCTGTAAATTTGTTCAGCACACTTTAAGTAAAGTTAAAATATGCTCTCTTCGTTTTTTCAAAGATTAATATTTCGCTTTTAATTGAGACTTTTTTTGTTCAAATATTTCTAAAATATAAAGTTTGTAAGCATATATAGAGGTAATTTCTGTAAGGCGTTTTTAAGATGTGCAATACTGTGGCATTCACATAGACTTGCGTCACAATAACTGGCATATACTGAATCCTTGTACTAATTACTGTACTAATTGTGTATTAATTCTTCGCAATTAGTTGCATGCTGAAGAACTTCAATTGATTTCGTAAATGACAGAAAATGCCTATTTAGCATTATAATGCCTTTGATCTGGGAGGAAACCTAGTAATTTGTAGAACTGTTCTTTTATTACAAGTATCCAGGAATCTTGAAACAGAAATTCAGTTAGCAAGATTATTTATACTTCTCAATTAATAGTGACTTAAATAAAGGATTAGCACTTATATTGAAAAGATATTTATTGTATTCTTAATTTTATATTGGGAATTAAAAAGTAAATTGAATGTATCTCCAGATAAAAGTAATTAATCATGTGATAATTTACAAGTAACACTATTAATAGAAATTTTTTCATTGAATTAAAAAAAAAAAAAAAAAAAAAAAAAAAAACAATCTTCCCATAAAACTGACAATTCAAGAAATAACTTTCAATTCATTTAAGCAAATGTATATTTAATTATCTTTTTTCTCAGGGATGGCATTAGCTTAGACAATCTGCTGGATCTTTTGTAATAAAATGTGAGGAATAAAAGGCATCGGAAAACTTGATTTAACATTCTAATAAATGTTACAGGTGAATATTGATAGGTATTATATATTTTGATTCATATTGGAATGTAAATATTAATATATATTACGACGCCAATGTATTCAAAACTTGAATATTTAAGCTTATTTCTATATATATATGTCAATACTAAAATCACTTAAAAAAGTTGATTTCTTAGTTTTCTCTCTGACTGATAAGTTTTCATATTTCTTTGAATTTTACAATTACTTATCATATTATCTATCATTCATTACGTTGCATTGCAACAGGCATTAAATTTATTGCAAGAAATATATTAAATCATAAAAAAAATATACAATTCCCTTAATATCGATGTAAACTTATTTACAAAAAATACATTACATTGCATCATAAAACGCAAATTTGTAACAATTTCTACTAAATTTTAAAGTTAATAAATTTATCTTATAAGAAGAACATTCAAGATTTTATTTAAGTTCAGATATGATAGCATAATTTTTTCATCTAATGCTCAAACTAATAAATAATCAAAATATTACCCATTGTTCTTATTAAAACATTGTAAAAAAAGTTTCCTTGAAATTTTAGTTATTCAAATTTTTCATGTTTCAATGCATTCTATCTTTAAAACTTTTCATTAATTATCAAAAATACTTTAGGTTTTGTGGGAAAACTGCTACTGCACAAGAAAATATAGGTATTCCTTTAAATAAAATGAAAAACTTGATAATTCGGAAATTCACAAAGAACACATTCTTGTTTAAAAAACCAATTTAATCCATCAGAATGGATTGAACAGTTTTTGAATTTAAGACACTGTATTTTTAAAGTATTCAATGTATTGAAAGTATAAGTTCTTATTCAATATTTAGTATAATAGGAAATACTTGAAAACAAATTTATATGTGCCCAATTATTATTGTATAACGAAATTATTTTGCTTCACCATCTAATTATTTTTATCATCTAACGAAATTTTTTAACTCTTCGGGTATATAATTGTTGAAACAATTTAAGGGAAAGGTCATATTATATCGATCCTGCCTTAGATCTAATTTATGCATATATATATATATATAGCTTTTATTATTACAACTATCATAGCTTATATTATTTATTTAGTATATTCTCTTAACTGCAGATTTGCACATTTCCCACTATACTTATTTGTCAACGAGAGTTTGTAAGAAATGAAAATTATAATTGTTTGTACATTGTTTGAGTACAAATGTCAAAGAACTTGAAGTTAAATACCTATCTTAGATCACAAAAAAAAAAACGATTCAGAGATTAACAAAGTTGCATATTTTCCGAATTTATATTACAAATAAAGGGCAAAATATACTTCAAAGTTTTCATTGAATCCCATGAAAACTATTTAGATATCAAAAAATTGGATAAAGCTGTAATTTAATCTACAACAAAAGAAATTTTTTTCATTTTTAGAATTAATTTCTCCTTTAATTGAAATAGTAATTGAAATCAACAACAACTAGACTAGATGTAAAGAAATTCAATTGTAACACCCATATTACTGACATGTCGATAGGTTATTTCGTTATCACAAATTACCAGCACAATTGCTATCGAAATGTTACAGTGTGAACCCTGAAAAGTATCCAGGATAGTTTTCAATTGCAAATCAGTAGCCTCATTTGGGTCGCTCAATTGCAAAAGAAATAAATTAAATCAATGTTTGAGAAATAAATAAAAAGATCTATTTTTTTTATTTTAATTAAAAATTATATTTAATTTCAGGCACATTAAGTACACAAGATCTGAATATATTGTATGAATAAAAAAATGTATTAACGTAAAGGAAACTTCTTTAAAAAAATTTAACGTTAGAGGAAAACATTTTTTAGCTATTTTTACTTGGATTTCTAGTGGGATTCTTACACACTTCTTGGACACAGCCTCCATTATTGTTTACGTTTCCATGCATCAGGATCAATAGGATTCAGTTTAAAACTATGGATTCCACTTGGCAACATCCTATGTTCTTTGACATTCATTTTTAGTTTTTATATGCTTACAATGTATTTTTTGTTAAGAATTCAGAACTTTAAAGTTGTTAAGTTGAATTATTTACTGTTTGTGTGGTAATACAACAAATTACGGAAACATTTCAAAATAATTTTAAGATTCTTATCGAAGTTCAGGTATTTCAAATTGAAAAACAGCATTCATAATGTAACAAAAATTTAGTATTATTTTTAAGTCAGTATTTTGAAAATTTCTAAATAGCCAAAGTAATAGAAATGCTTTTATAATTTTTTTTTTGCTTTCTAATGCCACTAACACATGCCAAAAGAAAAATATTTTACCTTCTATTTTAGTGTTTATGCAAATTACACTCATGTAAGAAAGAGACAGAAGAAAAACAATTTAGACTTATTTGTAAAGTCAATTTATTAAACAAAAGGTAAAGAGCAAAAAAGGTGCTATGTGCTTGATATCATTAACAAAAAACTGCGATTTTTACACCTTGAAGCAAATTTCAAAGAAGAACCTACTTACAATCACCAATATCACATGATTGGTATAATGGTTAATACATAGCATGAACCCCAGACGATGCAATATAGGCCGTACAACGCCTAGGCATGCTGAATATCCAATTATCATTCTGATTTTGGGATATATTACACCACTCATCAAGACATGCTCTCCGAAATTCCGGTAGACATGTGGCAGTGGAATGATGAGCTGTAATTCATCGACTTTGCATTTAAACACATGCTATTTTGGATTTAAGTCCGGTGAGATGCTGGCCAGTCCATACGAGTAATATCCATTGATTGAAGACATTCGTCTGCAATATTTTCCAGGTGAGGATGGTCGTTGTCATCCATAAACATAAATTCTGTACCCATGGAACCCCGAATGCAAACGTACATGTTGTTCCAGAATGACATCCCGATAGATGTGGCCTGTTTTGTTTACATTCTGAACATGCAGGTTAGTTCTGGAACCCAGAATAATTTCTCCCCAAACGAGAAATCCTGCACCAAGGTAAAGGTGTCGTTCAATGGTGTTTTGTTGCAATTACTAGTGCCTGGCCCTCTCCAGGCACTAGTAATTGCAACAAAACTCCATATAAGAGTCCGGCGAGAATCAGACTGAATACTAAATCTGGACTCGGATAGTCGGAAAACATCCCACAAGTCCACTGTTGCGGTGTCCATAATGCATGCTCTCTACTCCAGGCTAACCAAAGGGGACAGAGAGTTGTGGTAACTGAAACGCATCTGGCAGGCCTACGAGCATATAGACCAATGCGTCCTTAGCGTGTGTACACGGTCTGCCTTGAAACGGTCGTACCGGTAGCTGAAGAGAGCTGACGAGACAGGTCTAATACTGTCTCCGTCTGTTTCTTTTGGTAGTAACTGCCAAATACCGGTCCTCATTCAGCATTGTAACTCAGGCGTGACCTGTGATGCAACGTCTACCCACATTACCATCATCTTGGAACCATTGCCAAAAGGCTGAGAATGACGCTGTGAGTGATTTCAAATTCCTCGGGTACTTCCAGCTGACAACATCCACATTCCAGACGGCTGATTATTCTACCACGTAAAACATCATCTAAATGCTTCCTTTGTGTCATGAGTATGCGGTTATTGCACTGAAAGGCTTTTAAAGCGCTTGTGAATAATTTTACTGCTTTGCAGACATTCCTTATATACTGTTTCGCCATTGTGACGTACTATCGGCGTCATATGGTAATTTCTTGTAATTTTCATATTGTTCCTCTAGATGTATGTGATAATTCCGCGTGTGAAATTTTTATTTTAAAGCTCAATTTCTGTGTGATTCTGAATTATCCTCATATTATAGACATGAGAGTATACATAGAAAATTGGATTTATTTACATTAGCTCCTCTAAAATTAGTGTTTAACATTTTAAGTAGGCTCTTGAAAATATCTAACTAATATAGAAAAAAGGATCAACGATTATATTCCTTACTGACTAGGAAGAATAGGATTTTTTCCATTAAAATTTACAAAAGTAGAAAATATCAAAAAAAAAAAATATTTTCAGCAATTAATTTTTAATGAAAGGAAATAAAACTTTGAGAGCTCTAAGTTTATGTAAATGTGTTCAATTTATTTTTTGTTTTACCAATTGTATATGTACATTTAAAGCATTCAGATATGTAATTCAAATTATTGATGATGTGAATTCCATTCTAAAAATTCATTCGAAGAGCAAGCAATTTCCACCGATTCTTTGGATGCTCACTTCGGGTTTTTCTTCTGCTTTATGAGATAACTACAAATTTTAGTGAACAACGATTAAAGGGCTTCAAATTGGAATAAAATCGTGTATCTTGAGATGTAGTCTGCAATCCCATCACAAGTGCTTCAGTTCACACTAGGGATTTGATTCGTTTACAGCAAGAACTTATTCTTTTTATTCCTTTATTTCCTTATTTCTTTTAGTGGAATAGTGTTAAAGGAATCTAAGATTAAAGAACCAATTAAATTTATTAGTATATGCAATGAAGATAAAATTACGTGTATGTGTGTGTGATGACATAGGTATAATTTCCTAAAATGCATTAAATTTTTATGATCTAAAAGTTAAGCCATTGATCATTCTCAACTTGTTGTTCAAACTGAGAAGATTTGATAAATTTAATAGATAATAATGTCTCTCATATTTCTTTGACTGCAACGGGAATTATGCGTGTCAAATTTTACCAATGTTCTTATAATTTAGGTACTGATTAAATTAATATCTGTGTACCATTTAATTTAATTTCCGTAATTAATTTAAATTTCATTACCATTTCTTAACGTTTTTGAATGATTTCTTTAAATTTTAAATAATTAAAAAAGTTCGAGTAAATTTGTTTTCAAAGAAACAATAAGCCTTTAGCCAATAGATTCTTTTATGGATTGTAATGTAAGAAATAGAATTATTTATAGTTCCAGAACTAAAAAAAATAATTTGACTACATATTAATAAGAAGAAACTAAAAGAAAAGTGAATTAATATAACCACCCTTATATAAAATACTAAATGAATTCTTATATGACAAATTTAAATATTCTCAGACTTCATTACCTTAGATTTTTTTAAGTTTCATGGTTCAAGAAAACTTAACTGCTGAAAAAAAAATTAAAATTGAGTTTGCTTATAAACTACTACCATGCTTTATTCAAATGAGTGATCATCACTCACAAAAACTTGTAATACTCTAACAATAGTATTTAAGTACAATCTACTAATAAAATTTACAGTTGAATAGGAAATTCAATTTGAATAAATTATTTAGTGTAGAAATTTACTTTAGAATATTTATTAAATTATATTATATTATTATTCCGGTTGCTAAAACTATGAGACTAAAATAATTTCAAGTTAAACAGTTTTTTTATATATTTTCAGTAGCATAGTTTTTTGATATTTATATATAAATAGGTTTCTTTGCCAATATTTTCTTAAATTTGATAATATTTTCCCATATACCAAAATAGTTTGACATCCTATGAAGGGGGCCTTCCTAAAATTTTAATGCTTCCAGGTCTTGATATCTGAGTGATTGGAGAGACTCTTTAATAAGTGACCTGTACAAGCTTGGAATTTGAGAAAGAATTTTCAAAAAAAATTTAATTATTTACAGTTTTCTTAGATTAAAGAGATTATGTAAAGGAAATAATGTGGTTTTATCTCCATACATTAAAAAATAATAACAGAACACTAAAAACATAGCATTTTTCTAAGCATTATAGATATTCTCTTATCATGATACTAAATATTTTAGCAGTTAATAATATTATTAAGTTTTTAAAAAAGGATGCTATTTTTATCTCATTTACACAACTCAAAGAATATTAAGAAATTGACAGAAATACCAACAAATAGTACAGAATATTTTTTTATAAAGTTTCAGTATGACATAGGAAATCAATCTTTGTATGAATAGTTGGATGATAAATCTGTATGAAAAGATATAAAACCTTCAAACTTTGGAAAAGCTCGTAAGAAAATCGGAACAAGATATCATTTCTTTTCCCACTTGCATATTAAAAGCCGGAAAGATGGGCATCCAAATGGTCAATCAGATTTTAGGAAGTAGAGTTTTATTGTTGTTTAATTATTCTTTTTTTAAACACACAAAATTACTATTACACAGGTTTATTGATTATGTGGTTCAAGTATAAATTTTCTGGTTACTATCCGTTATTGGCAAATTGTAATATTCAGTTTGTACCAGAACATATTGTGAACAGCTACTAGTTTTGGTGTTTGTAAATAAAGTTTATTTTCA
Source organism: Latrodectus elegans (assembly GCA_030067965.1). Lineage (NCBI taxonomy): Eukaryota > Metazoa > Arthropoda > Arachnida > Araneae > Theridiidae > Latrodectus > Latrodectus elegans. The sequence goes on from CM057809.1 coordinate 118,722,257, forward strand.
CAGTTCGCTAAATTTTGTCGAAAAATAATTTTATTTTAAACATAATTTAATTATTTTTTACCAAATGGTTTATGTGTTTGTAGCTCGCATCAAATATCTTAATAATATAAAATAAACTTTTAAAAACCTGACTCATAAAATTTTTAACTGTTTTTAAATTAAATTCGAATATAAACTTAAATCAAATGTTAATAAAGTTAAACTTAGCAAATAGTTTTACGATTAAATTATGTCTCAACAAAATTAAAAAAATAATTTTATTCATATTAAAAATGTGAACTCCATACATTATTAATCTATGCATATTTAGGAAGATCAGAATATATATATATATATAGATAGATAGATAGATATATTAACTTCACACCAAAGTCCTAATCTTCTCTGAGTATTTCAAACTCAACTCTTAAAACGGAATACAGTCGAGAAAAGCAAGTTCTTTAAAATAATTCTGCTCTCTCTGCCTTAAGAGAAAAAGAAGAAGACAAGTGCGGGCTCATTTTTAGAATAGTCTTTTGATTTTGCTTCTGATTGGTCTTTTTATCAGGGAACTACATTTATGTTACTCTATATTGTGGTTTTCTTTAGCATGAAACAATTTTTAAGAGATTAAAGAGTATGAGAAATGAAAAATGAATTAAAATATGCAAGAAAATGCAAACAAAGGTTAATTAATTTACACTGATTCATAAATTTAGAAAGACGTGTAAAAATATGAAGCTCAAATTCTACTAAACATATTACAATAATAATATTTTTAAAAACATCATATGCATATACCAGCATATGCTTATGATATTTCCAAAAATAAAATACTTACCGAAACAGTTTTGGTTAGATCAATCTTTCAATAATCCATGACTTTGTTTCAGAAGAAAATTTTCAAAATAAAATATATAATAAAATGAGAGCATAACATACTATTTATTCTTTCTATTTCATTATTGCTTGCAGAAAAATTATCCAAAAATCTAATCATAGAGCAGATCATATAAATTTTTAAATTAATTATATTTAAGAGAAGCTGATTAATAATTCCACTGTTTAACAAGATTTTATGATAATTTTTATAAGCAATTATGGACTAGAAAGAATCCTAATTGCTTGTAAAAATTTGTCTCTCTGCTTTCAGCTCAGAATTCGAATAAGACGTCTTAATAAAAATTATGCGAATAAAAGCTGAATAAGTCAAACGAAAATTAATTTTAAGGGTTAATAGTATCTGTTATCAATTTTAAAATCTTTAAAATATTTTGCAGAAGTTAAAAATCTGATTGAATTGTCATGTAGATTGTTTTGTTACTAAAAAGAAAACGTTCTACTCAGAAAATACTACATGTTGCTATTTGGCAACACCTTTTAAAACATGGACTCGATAAAATAAATCTGTTATAGCCTCTTAAAATGTACATATCTTATGAGTGGTGATTGGAGAAGAAGCCCACGTGAGGATCCCGGGTCAAAAACCTGTTATTGGATGCTCCCGATACAAGATCCACCTCCTTTGCACAAACGTCCGCCCGAGAACCTTTGGCAACATGTTTTTAGTATTAATTGTCCAACGACTATGTTTGCAGATGAGTTTCAAAGCTCTGTATCTTGTTGCCACTAAAGTATCCAGAGAGAGAAAATGTGTTTTTATTTTGTTAATATAACCAAAGTGAATCAAGCAGATTTATGGCAGATTGAAATACATTGGACTCGACGCATCAAAAAGCATAAGGAACGGAAAGGAAAAAACCAAAAAATTAGCAAACTAATATTATTAAGATATAATTATTTGGGGACACAAACATACAATTTGATGACGTATAGAATTTATTGACAGCTGGATCATTTTATATAAATTTCTTTAGCTGACCAACAATTATACAGTAAAATGAATCAAATTTTGAAATTAAAAAATCTAACTGTTAACCTTTTTCTTTTCGTTAGGCTGAAAACAGCTTATAAATGAAAATATTTTAGTTAAACTTTAAGCTTTTAAATGACAGGTTAAATTAATAGAATGTATGTAAAAATCTAAGAATTAGCTTTATGCTTCAAAAATTGAATCCTCTTTAATGAAGCTATGTCTTTCAGAAATTTAAAAAATCCCAATGAATTGCAGTATCTGCAAATATCAAATTAAAAATAACTGTTATGAATCCCTCGGCAGGTCTAAGTAAAATATAATAACTTTAATAATTGGTAATATTATTGCGGCCTAATAGTAATACTGCGCCGCTTTTAAGAACGAAAGAACCCAAGTTCGATCCAAGCCACTGTGAAACAAAGGGAGATTAATGTTGATCTTCGAAATCTGGAGGATGAGGAATTTTTTAGACTCTCTTTCTTGTGAACATTATCGGTGCCTCACAATTTATCCTTACATCATAAGCGTCAAAGCATTCAACAAAAACCTTTCGAGAAAAATTTTCTTAAGAAATCGAGAAACAGTAATTTATGACATATTTAGTTAAAATAATGGAAATCAAGCAAGACCAAAAAGTAGGAAAATATCGTTCATTTGTGAATGACAGAAATCACGACAAACATTTTATAAAGAAGTGCTAATAAAAGTTTATAAAAATCTTTATTTTTTTTTTACATACAAAGATTAGGTTGGTTGACTTATCATTCAACGATACTTTTTTGCAAGTTAGGGCAGGAATATACTGAAGGAGAGCATTCTAATTAATGTACAATACATCTAGATAAGGTAACTTGAAAGAGATATTTGAATTCACATATATTCAATAGTTATATAGTATATGCATGGGAATATCTAATACTGATTAAAATTATATATTCAAAATTTCGTATTTTGACGTTTTATTAGATATTTAAATGAATAAGTAGTGTCATATTTTGCAGAAAATATATAAAACTAAGAGATGATAGCTAATTCAAACAAATCCTAATATTTTCATTCGCCAAGAAAAGCTCAAAATAATTTGTAACGCACACCAAAGGTTTTACCAAGTTTGTCAGCACTTATAAGAGTATCTTTTGAATGTATTATAACATTTTTTAGCTTTGAAATTCTTTAATGTGTTGTCTTAAGGCATTAAATTTTAAATACATCTCTTTTTTTAAAAAATATTATGCATTATAAGACTTTCTTAATAATTAATACAATTGATTGAGGTTTTCATTAAATGATATTTTGCTGAGCTTTAACTATCCTCTTTTAAAATTGCAAATTAATTATAAGGCGTAGTTTCTATGAAAGTGCATTTGGGTATTGTAAAGGATTCCAAAAATATTGATAATAGACTGCTTTTCCTTGACTTACAGAAAACAGTTGGTGACTACCACATTTCCCGTACAGTTCTCTTTCCAGAAATTCCAGATTCATGGTCCCAGATCAATATCAGGCTCGAATGGAAACGAAATCTTTCCATGCTGGGTCGGAAATTATATCAAAGAATGCTGTATTAATCAATGGTTTTATATTTAGTAAAATGTAGTGTATAATTGCAATGCTTATTTTTAAACATTTATTTAATCAGATACTTCGCTTTGTTCTGACAAATTACTTAAATTTGTATAAGAGAAACAAATATTTTGCGTATAAAATTTAGGATGATCTTAAAAACACTTATATTTTCTACATAAATTTACAAATCAAATTTGGCATCTATCAAGCATTTTTCATTCTGGTTTGAAATCTAAATTCAAACATAAAAAATAGTTAAATCTATTGCCATAGTTCATAACAACTGGAGTATGTTTTAGCATAGTAGTTTGTCCAGATATTAAATCAGCATAACATTGACGAGTTACAAAAAATTCTCTAAAATCTTCAATTTAACAAGATATCAGTAAAATGTCTTGCTATCCAGCTTCTTTCTAAAATAAATGAAAATTTCATTTAACATTCGATTATCTTTTTCTACACAAGTGATATTAAGTAGTTCTAATTTGTTTTGAAAGAAAATATTACTTTTGCATGCTCAGAAATATTTTATTGTTCAAACATGCCAACGTTCTATTAAACTTTAAAAACTTTACGCTTTATGGTATCAAATTATTTTTATTTCCATTTCAAAATGTGTTCCGAAAAAAGTAACTGTACTCTTCAGAAACTACTCCAAAAATATATGTTTAAAAAAAACATGTGAATATTTTATTAATTTTAATAAAAATGTTTTAATAAATGTATACAATAATAGTACACAAATGCATACAGATATTATATTCAGTAAGTATAATTATTTTTGCAGAAATCAATAGTTTAAGTTTGTATGATGCAAGATAACATTTCTCAATTTTTTAACTTATTGCGCTTTTAGTACTTTAGTATATTCTTTTAATTTTATTAAGAAATCCCCTGATAGCATTCGTAACCAAACCATTACTGAGAGTACGAACTTCCTGACATTACCAAAATGTTCATCCACCTTAATAGACAAAAAACATCTAAATTCGAATACTTGTAGTCACGATTTAAGAAAGTTTAATTTCTTACGAAGATTAAATATATTCGACATTACACATATTCAAACTCAATAAATGTTAATTAATACTTAAAATGCAAGTAATTTTTTTCAGAATTAGATGAGCAGCAGATTCGCCAACCTAACATGAATCTTTTTTGGTGTATTTCGAAGGAAATAAAATGATTATACTTCATTTACTCCAATATTTATTATGAGTCCATTTTAATCTTATAAGATGAAAGGGGTTTCAAGAAGTAAAATAATAAGAATCCCTCCGTCTGAGTGGAATTCTACTCAAGACACTGCCGATAAAGAAGAAATACACAAAGAATCCACATGGTCCAAATCCCCACCCAACCTATGATCCGTCCTGCTCATTGCGGTGATCGGAGTGCGAAATGATACACAAATCCAAGACTGGAGGGGCTTATAAATCAACTTTATTAGTTGACACCCTTTGTTGTGCTAGAAAACGAAACAATTAGCAGCCCCATAAAGAATCATTTTCTTAAGATATAGAATTCCTTTCTTTTCTTAATCTATATTTTAAATTAAAAAAGAATTTATTATATTCGTCTACCATGTAAAAATTACTATATTAATGCGATATTATCATTCATTGATTAATTTAAGATGGAAATAATTAATGACTTCACTTTGAAGATATCTTAGGTTTGGCTATGATTGTCGCTTTCATTTTTTAATACGGGAAATATCTGTTCATTGACTTCTTCACGAAGGAATCTCACTTCAGTAAGCAATCGATTCCACACCATTCTTCTCTCGTCATAAATGCTTAAGAGTTTGTTCACAAGTTTGTTTCTAAATTTTAGTTTCTTTGTCTTTAAAAAAAGTTTTTCATTAATTTTCAGCTAAAAATAATAGGGTTCAAGTAGAATCCAATTTATTCGTGTCCTCTAAATGTAGGCAAACAATTTTAGGGGATAAAAATATTGCCTCACACATTAAGTTTCATGCGAATAATAGGGTTACGAGTATTAATATCTCTAATATAAAGTATATTCTTCATAAGGTTTTAAATTTCAAAAATATAGTTTTTGCAAATTGAATGTTTAGACAGAAAATATTAAATGTATTTTACGTTTTCTTTTTTTTTTTTTTTTCCCTGCAAGAAATTGTGATTTGATTACATTGTTTTCAAATTTCACTGTAAACATTTTGTAAAGCAATATTTTAAAACCAAATTATTAGTTACAGTTTAAAAATTTATCCAATTTTTTTTATTCTAATCTTTGCCATTAGTATTCATTGAATTATAAAATACATATTCCTACATTCTTTACGAAATAAATTGTTACATATTTATGTTTTAAATGAACAACACAGACGCTGTTTTAACAATGAGAAATAATTTGAATAATATACAATTTAGTAACGTGTGTAATATTTTACTTTTAAATTAATAGTTCAAATAAAATGTTTTCAGCCACTGAAAATGGTATCCTTTTATTTTCGAAGTGCTTTCAATTATAGTTTATTTCTTAAAGTGGAATAAAAGCTCTAAAGTGTTTTAAGCTTTCTTAAATAATAACAATAAATACAATCTGTTAAAAAAACACTTCGCTTCATAAAAATAAATGTCTGCTTTTATGAGAATTGCCATAAGCCAATTTCATCTCAAAAATATACATACATTTTGAAATTAAAAAGATTTCAACATACATTATAAGCATTATTATATTACATTTCACAAATCTGTAATTTGTTCATAGAGTATTAATAAATATTTAATATCTTTAGAAATAAATTTTCTTTGGCCTAGTTTTTATCGCTCTACTTCTTTGATTTAATCGCTTACAGGTTTGGGGTACTTTTTATTCATTTCATTATTGTTATGTGAAAAAAGCATTTCTGCATACTGTACTACTTTTAAAAAATAGACTTATGTGCTTAATATTATATTCAAACTAGTTAAGGAGTTATTTACAATAGAAATGGAGTTTATATGATATAGAACTTCTAAAAATTATTAAAAACAATAATTTAAGACTTATAAGAATTTAAATATTAATCACACATACACATTTTAATAATTTCAGAAAAGTCACTAGTAAGCTAAAAGCAAAATGACAAAATTTCTGTGAAAAAATCTTCTTTTTAATCATTACCTAATATAATAGGACATTAATTTATAATTTTAAGTCCTTTACTAACATTCCATTTCATAAAGAAGCTTCTCACACTCTTACAGAGTTCAAGAAACAAGAAAAGCCTGCAATACTATCATAATTTGTAATTATACTGTACCGAGCTTCGGGGTACGTGTCGATTGAGAGTTGAATAAAACAGCTACTCAATGAACACAAGCAATTTTATTCGTAAATATTCCACAAGAAATACCAGTTGTAACAATCACAGTTATACAGCTACAATTCATCAGATACAATAAGCAACAGCCTACAATCACAGGTCTCAAATACCTCAGACAGAGAACAGCTTCTCTAGACTAGCAGTCACGACTAATCGTCTTCACTCACTGACTGACTGTCTTCACAAAACAGCCTACCATGTCGGGCTGCGGTATTTATACCTGACATGGCGGGGAAATCTGCCAGTTTCGTCAAGGTTCTGGAAGCTTCTGGGCTATCTCACTAAATATTGGTCCTAGAGCTTATGTAATGGATGTTTCCAGAAGTATCTATTTCTCGCCAAGTCGCCAATAATCTCGCCAACTGTCGCCAAGTTTTCTCTCCAAAACATCACCAAGCCATCAAATCATTAGAAAACCCACTTTTAACGTATAACACGTCTAAATACCACAATTTTTGCCCAAAATGTGAGTACTTCCGATCTATCAGAGATATTTTAAATCATATACAATAATCATTTATAAATTTGTAACAATACGCCACTGAAACTGTCAAAATAGGCCTCTTCCCTCTTCAGACTTCGGGGGTAAAGAATGGTATGTTGTTGGATGTGGTTTGGAATTATCCGTACTCGTTAGAAAAATATTTTGGAGGGCAGTGAGCTTGAATTTCAAGCCTGGAATATATTTCGTTTTTATGCAATGTCATAAACAATTGAAGATTATCTCAATAACATTTTAACTCAATTTACATTTCAGCCGGAGCAAAAAAAGTTAGCGCTGGAACAAGATATTTTGAAATTTTATTCAATATGGGGATTTATTTAAAACTATCCATTTGAACTAATTTAGCTTCCTATTAATTTGCGCTTGAAACCTATTTAACATTATAGGATGTTATGTACAGTCGCAAAAATGAATTGAGTAGAACAGTCAGCAAACACACGCAATTTCAAAGCTGAGTTTTAAAACTGACCATTTGAATTTACTAAGAGAATATGGAACATATGAACCAGATAGGAGTTTTAATAATTATGGTTTAAAATATTGTATGCTTTCAAGGTTAATTATTTTAAGTTCCAAGGTCAAATGTTTCCTTTATAAATATTTGTGGGTAATCCTAATCATGTGTGCGTTTGTTATTGAGATTTTCAGATATGAGTTAAATAGGTGACTATTTGAATTGTAGCCATTTTCCTTTTCATATAAATTCTATGCAATAAATTCTTCCTAATTCTTTAATTTTTTCCAGTTTCAGTTAGATACTGATTCCACAGAATGTTTTTGAAAAGATTATCTAAGGAACTATAAGTTTATTTGACAGTTAACAGAAAGAAAACTTTTAAAAACACTCTCACGAATGGTAATCACAAAACTAAAATTATTTATTTATTCTCCTTCAAAGTTTCTGATTTGAAGGATCAATACAAGTTCCTTGAAACTCTGAGCAATATTGATTCACTTTATTTAATAGAGTATTGGTGCTGCTGAATAAAAGTATCTTATTTTTTTAGAATATAAATTGAATATTTTAAATTATGAATATCATTCTCGAAAGAAGGAAAATTCAGAAATTATTGCAGTGTAAAATTGAAAGAGCATTAAAAAACTGTGCCCATAAATTGGATGTTTTCGCAAACCTGGCTCATACTAATAAATGTTACAACTATCCGTAATCTCTTATTTGCCTCACAGTGATGCAGAAGGGAAAATCCAACAAGAATAGGACAGAAATATATTTTCCACTTTAATAAGGTAATGAAGAAAATATGATAAATTATTGAATTTTTAGATAATATATATATTTATTGATGCAAATATTTTGTTAATTTTATTTATAGAAATTAATATAAATCCTTGTAATATGACCAGTAATAGCTTTAAAATATATTCTCTAAAATAAGTATAGGAATAAAACTAATAAATCATGTATGATAAAATTGTAGCTAAAATGAAAAAACTGATTGTATGAAAATATTTCCTTGCGTATGTCCTTATATTTAATATAAAAAAGATTATTTGTCTAGAATTGTATCTTGAATAGTCTTCTCTATCAATGGGAAAATGACTCCCTTGGCAGTTACAGTGTGTGTGTGCAAGAAACTAAGGGACTCTCAATCGTCATTCGACCAGAAATAACCTCTCAAAATGATAATTAAATAAAATCTGTGGTTAAAAAATACTGAACTTTGGAAAGAGCGAACATATAATACTCTATGTATTGTTTTAGGCTGAATGAAATAAAATCCTACAAATTATAATCAAGCAAAAAATGAAAAAGGGCATAATTCTTATACATGCATTCTATTGAATTAAAATTATAAATTTTATTATTTATCTGTTGATAAACTTTTGAAAACGTTAATATTATACTTAATTTCCTGTAAAATTAGTTTCGAAATTATCTTTAAGTATCATACCAACAAAATGTGTTTTAATATTTTAGTAATTTATTCTTTTCTCGTGTATATTGAGAAAATAAAATAAATGAGATCCAAAATGCATCCAAGTTCTTTTCGTCAGCAACATTTGCAGGAATTCTCAAATCTCTTTTTACAGAATTTCTCCAGTTTCTTGAAGGGAATTTTCATTTCTTGATCACTTGTAAATAAAGCACGAGAACCGAATCCAGTTATTGGAAAATTTTGCTTAGGAAGGTATGTGAATTTCTAGAATAAAATGGCCAGTTAATCAGAAATTAAACAACGTATTAGTTAAATAAAATCCAGGCATTTAAAACCTAATTATTCAATAAAACTTGTGTAATGCTAATTTAGCATATTGCATGATAACCAAAATATAAGTACGTAATAAAAAAAACCTAGCATAAATTCTCATATTTTTTTTAATGAAAAAGTAGAAAAGAGTTGAAAATGTATACTATTATCCGATACATTCAACATTTTAATGAAAATTATTTTATGATATTTTTTAATAATTCTTTCATAACTTTGTTTTTCTCTTTGATGTGAGCTGATAATATTATCATTACGCTGAATAACACAATTTTTTAGATGTTCAGGTTTATTTACTGATACGTCTTCCTATCCAGTTTAATTTTGAGTTTAATGAAGAAGGATAATTCGATTATCTCTTATCAATTTATATAAAAAGTATAACACATTATAAAAACTAGTTATTCTCCTTATAAATATTTTAATTATTTATGATTAAATTATTACTGCCTGTATTTACAAATTTAACCATGCTCAGTTATTTACTTTGAATGATGAATGATGAAATGCAAATTAATTTATAAATTTCATATGCACCATTATGTTTCTCTCATATGATATAATTTTTGAAGTATTTTATTCACTTCCATTTTTTTTAGTTTCCCTTCTACTGTTGCAACACACAGTCTTATATTAAGTTTATTATTTTTTAAATATCCTCTTCTCAATCGAAAGACTCCCTGATCTTTCATTTCCAAGGCATCAAATTTAGAAACTCTTATTCTTGATCCAATAAAAATTACGTTCTGAAACTGAAAGTCTGATAGAGTTCCTTTCTTATTGACTCCCTAGAATTTTGTGAATATTTCTTTTCCTTGTCCTTACTCTGTCTTAGAATGTGCAGAGAAGGTTTCCTTTCAATAAAAGTACAGGCAGCTTTTCTACATTACCTAATCTTCTAGGTCGATAAATAGACTGTGTTATTTAGTGAGTTGCTCTGCCGTTGGCCGATCCACCGCTCAGCATTCTCAGATGAAGGCTATCTCTTTCATTTCTCCACGCAGAAGAGATGCAGATCGCTCACATGAAGGATATATTTTATGTGCACCAGTTGCCATTACAGAACTCAACAGATTTTTGGTTGGGTCAGGTTTCGAACTCATTACCTTCCGACGATAATGAGGACGACAACTCAATCTACCAGTATATCTATAAGTGATTCTCATCATTTTACACCTTACATTTGAATATAAAATGATTTTTTTAATTGAATTTTCTAAAGTTACATTAGAAAAATAAGCATTTTGAGAAATTACTTTAAAATTATTTGAACAATTCTATAAGTTGTTTATTAAATTTAGTTTTCTAGTCTAATAGAATGCATTTTGGAATTGAATTATATTGTGGAAGTTTAAAATTGCTTTTACTGTGGAAAGAGAAAAATTTATTGTCAATTTAATTAAAAATATTTTTAAAGTAAAGGAAAGATATATAATTTTTAGATAAACTGAGCCTGTTGATTAACCAAAACAACTAGGTTTAATAAACTTCTTTAAAGCCGTAAAGTATATTAAATAAAAATAGTTAGCAGAACTTTTCCCTGATTTTGTCTACAATAATACATACTTTAATGGGAATTATGAGTTTTTTTTTTCTTTTCTCATGCAGATGCTTATTTCTATCTTAAAGATGGTTTGCTTGATTATTACAAACATGAGTCACGGATAATACAAAATTTTATAAAAAGATTACAAATATATTTACGCTTTAGATCTAAGTAAATTAAATTGAAATTGACATCACTGAGAGAGTCCCTTTCTAAAAAATTTCGATTTTGAAACGATAACTAGTGCCAAGCATGGCCATTAACAGTGAAAGAATTATTAAAAGCCATAGAATGATTAAAAAATAACTATATTTTATCTGAAATGAATTTTATCTCCCTATAATAATATGTTGATGATATTGACGTCAATACTATTCTCTTTTGACATGCATTGTAAATTCTGTGCATCGAGTTATTTAGAAAAACCATTGAAAGAATTTAATTAATTAAACAAACTTATTTCATTTATATATATGTATATGAGTTCAACCACTGGGCTATTATAATGTGTGTTTTTCCTTTGTGAGTGGAAGAGCCTTCCAGATGCAACCCGTTTCGCTCATTCATTGGAATCCCCATCATATTCTTGCGAGCGATGGCACTCGATCGGGAACCGTTAATCATCTCAAAGAACATGTTTACTCATGCAAGGAGATGTGCAGGACAAAAGAGAGTTCTAAAGTGCTTTATCCATTTTTGCTCCAACATATATTCTAATTTTGAAAGTGTCATATTTGAACAGTCAATACATTTAACTTATTAACATTTATTTTAATTTATATAATTTTTTAAATTTTATAATTTCATTTGAAAAATTATTTAATAATTTTAATTTAAAAATTATGATAAGAAAGTTATTTTTAAAATTGTAACTTAAAAACACTTTACAAGTAGAAAATAAAACAAATAGAAAAAACGTAAAGCAAAGTGTAATAATAAATGGAAACTATGGGCAATTTAAAAAGTTTTATATCTTATAATAATATATGAAGTAAATGAGTTTTTTATAGATACCGTATTACTTAATCTGCGATTAATTCAATATTTTATAAAAGTACACAAAATAGTATAGTATAATGCACCATACATATTCTTAATAAAAATGTGTTCGAATATTATTTGAAACTGTATTTAAAACAAATCTAATTAGGAGACATCAAATTATCTTTCTGAACCTATAAGTTCATTGAATATTATACATATCTCATACCCAAATTATACTTGAAAGTTTTTTACATCAAATTTTTTTTTTTCATTTTAAATTACATTATTGATGTACCTATGAAAATACTTCGTTTAAGTTTATATTGAATACATCATGCTTTACTGCTTTACATATCATATAATTGCTTTAGAATATATTAAATTCTATAATTCATTACGAAGAAATAGCATTTTCACAAAATAAGCGAATATTTCAAAAGCTTTAAAAATTAATTAAATAGTAAATTTGGGAATATCAACAATTTTAGAGCTCTACAGAATGATATTTGAATGTATTTTTTTATACTAAATATTTAATAAATATCAACTTAATTACACGTTTAATAGGTATTAAGCTATTTAAATTTATAATAGATTGTAAATGGTCAAATTTTTCAAAATCAAAAAATGGTATGTAAATTTAACGAAAATATAACATTCAATTGATCCTATTTTTACACGAGTTAAGAATTATTTATATTTTTAAAGAATAATTATTAATGAATTACTTTTATAAAACAAAATTCAGCAGGTGTTACAAATTTTATAAATATTCACAACTAAATATATACACTGGCCAACACTAAAAATGCTACGCCAATAAGCAATTGCCAGAAAGTGACGAAATTCGACAAAAAGAGCAACGAATAATAAATGATCTGCATTTCGAAATTATATGCATAATACAGAGTGAGAACAGAGTTGGGTTTGTAGACTGTAGCATCACGGTGGACGGCGATAACGAAACACGTTTAGGCACATAGTTAATGAGAGTGCTGATAGAATTTGAGGAATTACTCTCCATTTCCTATCAACCATTTGCCCAAGTGCGTCTTCTGAATCAGGCCGTGTTAGAGTTTCCAAAAAGCGTCCAACAACATCCCAAGCGTGCTCGATTGGTGAGATATCTCGTGAGCACTGTGGTTAGGGCAGCAGCTGTAAGCCTTGCATATTGACTGATGCGAGGAATTTGCAGCCGGATATTATTCTGCTGATAAAGGGCATTGGGCACACCTGATGATACGGGAGTGTAATCGACCGCAGCACATCATCTATGTAACATTAAGCTGCCACAGTGTCATGAACACGAAATATGGGTGACCTGGAATCGTACGCAATCACGTCCCAAACCTTGGCGCAACGTTGCCGCATAGCGGGGAGTTCCACAATTGCTGATGGACTGGACCGGTCTCTACGTGGACGTCGCACTTGAATGCAACGACTATCACTGAAGAAACAGAAGCGTGATTCATATGAGAAGATGACCTGTGCCACTCCGTCATCCACATCGCTCTAATTTAGAACCATTTGAGACGTTGGTGTCGGTGTCTATCCTGTGGGGAAAGCGGCTGTCTTCTTAACGGACGCCATAAGCGCAGATCACTAGCAACCAATCTACGGTAAATGGCTCTGCTTGATAGGGGAACATCCAGAGCGTTGCACATGTTGAAGATATTCGGACGTGCTTTGCGGAGCCGCCACCATCACCCGTCGGATGCTCCTATTCACGCGTGCAGATTTCACTCTGAGAATGACACCCCGTAAGCGTTCCACAGTTCCTTCCACCACGGCTGCTGTGTGGTGAAAATGGTCAAAAACACGAAAATCCTAAAAATTTTATTACATTTATTTTTATTTACTAGATTATATAATATACACACACATTTGTAGAATCCGATATATCTTTTAATTCCTTCTTTTCATGACACATTTCATATTTTTGTTAACCATCGAAAGTTATATTTCCTCATATAAATGTCAATTGAAAAAGTATATTAATTAAAATATCCTTCAGGAAGAATCAATCGATAAATTTATACTAAAGAGCAAATAGAAATTTCAATTCCTGAAAAATGCTTATAGTATACTCGTGTCCATAAATTAAGGATAAAGGAAGTTAAGGCAAAGAAAGAGACCGACGCAAATCAAAAGTGACTTATTTGTAAAAACTATTTATTAAACAAATTGTAAAGAGCAAAAACGATGCTATATGTTTGACATCATTAATAAAAACTGCGATTTAACACCCTAGAGCAAGTTTCAAAAAGGAACCTAATTACAAAAACTAATATAATAGATAGTTTATGCATAGTATGCCCCCCAGACGATGCAATACAGACCGTACAACGCATAGTCATGCTGTGCATCAAATTATCGTTCCGATTTGGGGAAATATTACACTCATCAGGCCATGCTATACGAAGTTCCGGTAAACATGTGGCAGGGGGTTGAAGATCAGTAATTCTTCGACAAAGCATTTAAACACATACTCTATTGGATTCAAGTCCGGTGAATATGCTGGCCAGTCCATACGAGTAATATCCACCGATTGAAGACATTCGTCTGCAATGTTTTCACGGTGAGGAAGGGCGTTGTCATCCATAAACAGAAATTCTGCACCCATGGTACCCCGAATACAAACGTACATGTTGTTCCAAAAAAACATCCTGATAGATATGGTCTGTCATGGTTACATTCTGAAGATGCCGGTTATTTCTGGAACGCAGAATAATTCCTCCCGAAACGAGTAATCCTGCACAAATGTTACGGTGTCGTTCAATTGTGTTCTCTTGATGATAACGGGTACATGACCCTCTCCATATGAAAGTCCTGCGAGAATCAGACTGAAATATAAACCTGGACTCGTCGGGAAACAAGACCACTGTTGCAGTATCCACAATGCAAGCTCTCTACTCCAGGTTAACACCAGGTGACAGTTAGTAGTGGTAAGCGAAACACATCTGACAAACATACGAGCATATAGACCAATGCGCTCTAAGCGACTTTACAAGGTCTACCTTGAAACTGTCGTACCGGTAACTGAAGAGAGCTGATGAGACAGGTCTGATGCTGTGTTCTGTCTGTTTCTTTTGACAATAATTGCTAAATACCGGTCCTCATTCAACGTTGTAATTCGGGGGCAACCTGTTTTGTAACGGCTACTCACATTACCATCAACTTGGAACCGTTGCCAAAGGCTGAAAATGACACCGTGGGTGATTTCAAGTTCCTCGTGTACTTCCAACTAACTACGCCCACATTATAGACGGCTGGTAATTCTACCACGTAATACATCATCCAAATGCTTGCTTTGTGCCATAACTATGCGGTTATTGCACTGAAAGGCTTTTAAAGCCCTTGTGAACAATTTTATTTCTTTGCAGAGATTCCTTATATACACTTTCGTCATTGTGACGTACAATCGGCGCCATTTGGTGGTTTCTTGTAATTTGCATATTACTCTTCAAGATATATGTGATAATTCTACTTATGAAATTTTTATTTTAGAGTTCAATTTCTGTGTGATTCTGAATTATCTTTAATTTATGGACATGAGTGCATTAATCATAAAAAAAAGCACTGAAAAATGATTATAGTATTATAAAGATTTTTGTTTAATCATACATTGATAAGTTTATTAATGAAACAACGTATGTTTGAATTCTTATATCAAAAGTAAGCATATTTTTCATAACTCATCTTAAGTATCCACGCAATGAATAATAATATATCGTTAATTTTAATAAAAATGATGGAAAATTTCTATAAATTTTTGTTATGTATAATTTGGAGCAATAAAATACATTAGAAATTAATGGAATTTATTAAATGATAATTCATTTTTCTGTAGCTTATAGCAAAAATATGAGTTAAAATCATGAATATAACACTTAAATTACCAAACATTTCACAGTAAATGAGAAATTATATATTTTATACAAAAATAGAGAGAATTAATAGTTAATTACATAATTAGTATATTTTACAGAGATTCACTGATTACAATTATTAAATGCATTCTTCCGAAAGTAGAAGGAACAGTTGAAAAGTCTAAAGTAACTAAAGAGCTATTTCTACATTGGTTAAAGATAGCAAAATTTAGAAAAATTGTAAAAGTTCTTTCTATCGCAGCTTTTCCATAACCACCGAGAGTAAGTTAAGCAATTATTCATGAATCGTAAAGTCCTTTGGCATTACAATCTTGACAGTGATATATAGTCCAAGTTTAATTAGATAAATGAATTTACGATGCAAACCTAACGAGAATATAGCCAAAATTGAGTAGAAATTTAAGACATAAATCACTTTAGCTGCTACTCTGACTTCTAATTTTTAAGGACTAAGGAGGAGTAAAATTATGAAATTTATAATATTCATTTTGCCTTTTGAGTCCGTTTCAATCTATTATTTGTATGACAACAAACTAGTTAAATCCTAAAAAAGAGCGCAAGTTTAATTTTGGGGTCATTTAATCACACACTTCCCTCACATTTTATAAAATTATTTAATAGACATATATTTTAGAAATCCATTTTATTAACAACAAAAACTGTTGATAAAAACTTTCCAAATATATTTATAACTAAAAATTTGTAAAAATTTCAGAAATAACAATTTTAATGTATGCTTTTCGTTATTGATACAATAATGATTTTAACTAATCATTAAATACCGTAAATTCTAAATTTTTATAGACAATTTTTTCTCTCTATATTAGTGTCTTACGTCAGCAAAAGAAAATTATTTGAATTCCCATATAATTGTATGCAAAGGATGAGAAAGGGTTGGAAACACAAATCATTGCTAAAAATGAGATTCCCACCAGATATGAAAAGCACACAGTGGAGCTTTCTTTTATAATATATTCTTTTTTTTTTTTTTTTTTGAAAAAAAAATCATTTTTAAGACTATGTTCTTAACTATATTGTTTTCTAACACCGATATAGATAATGATACACCGTCATAAATCATGCTTTCTGTCATGAATGCCTCCAAAGCTGTTTTAGTACGAGTAACAGGCAGGGCTTCCAAAAAGAAAGAGTGGCCTTCAAGTTGATAAGGAACAGTTATATATTGCATAAGGAAATAGTTTAATGAAGACACAAAAAAAAATTTCTTAAGTCACCTGCAGTAGCATACTGCCTAAATTACAAATACAGCAATATTTTAAAATATTTTCTTCATATTAGTAATTTTAATATGAGAATTTTCTTTACTAAGCTCTATTAATTAAGTAAAATAATATTGGCATTTGAGTAAGCAGATTTACTTTTTCAATTTTTATCTTAAAGTGACACTATTGTAGAACCCTTAACTCTTAATATTCCTTAAAAGGAAAAACAAAATAAATTTCAAGACACCGTGCTAAATTCTTTTAAAAATAAAATGAATTAAAAATCGGAAATTATATATATGTATGTGTGTGTGTGTCCCTGTGTGTGTTTGTGTGATAGCATATAAATAAATAAGTATCTGATATGAAGAATAAAAGAAAGGATACTGAACCTGTTGTTTTTGAAATTTTTCAATGTAGGGCAAATTAGAGTTTTCTTAATTATGCACATCATATCCATTTTAAAATTTTAGGATAAAAAATCACTCAGATATATATTTAATGCTAAAAAATGAAATGTGATCAACAACTAAAACATCTGAAATTTTCACTGATTGTTACTGCTGTTTGTCATTGACGCCTTAAGATTTATATAAAACAAATGTTTAATGAAATAATGCAATATGCGCTTCAGAAAATGTATTATACGTGAGTCACTCTGAAATTTTTGAGATACAACTTGGATTTTAAAGTTATACTTAAAAAATTTTAGGTGTGTGCAAAGTAGTCTCCTCCAGCATCAATACACTTTTGTAGACGAATTTTCCACAGATTAAATGCCTCAAGCCATTCATTTCTTTGAATCGATGAAAAAAATGCATTTATAGACACATCAATCTCTCTGAAGGAAAACGACGTCCACGTAAGTTCTTTTTAAGATTAAAGAATTACCAAAAGTTGCACATAGCTAGATCAGGTGAATACGGTGGATGTTCGATCACTTTAACTTGTTTTTGTTTTAGAAACTCAACTGTTAATCCTGTTGTATGTGAAGATGCATTGTCATTGTGAAGCATTAATCACCTAACATTCAGTTCTTGTAGAATTTCTGGAAGACACTTAGTGGTAAACCAGTTTGCTGTTATTGTCTTTTGTCCTTCCAACTTGATGGCTTTGACCAATCTCGTACTTCTGATGAAAACGGCATACATCTCTTTTTTCAGTGCGCGTTGTTTTTTCACCATTTTCGGCGTGGGATCATCTTCAAAGACCCATACTTTGCTTTCTTGACGTGTTGGAACGTCAGAAAACGGTGTGTGCGTTTCAACACCTGTTACAATTTTAGAAATGATGCAGTGTTCACCATCATTTAGCAATTTAAGAATTTCTTTACTGATTCTTACATGCTTCTCTTTTTGGTGCTCAGTTAGATTTTGGGGAACCCAATGGCAAACTACTTTTTTCATATGTAATTCTTCATGAATGATTTTGTGTATGGCTGCGGATCCAATATTAAGTTTTTTCTGCATCATTTGATAGGTACAGATATTATCATCCATTAACATTTTTCGTATTGCAGACACATTATCCGGGATTACTACCGACGGCGGCCTTTCTGTGTGTTCTTCATCCTGTAGAAAATTGCGACCTCTTCTAAATTCTCTAAACCATCTGAATACAGTAGCATGTGCTGGAGATTCATCACCAAATGCTAATTGCAACCGTTAAACGCATTCTTCTTGATTTAATCCTGCTTTAATTTCGTAGAAAATCATAGCGATAAAATTTTCTCGCCTCAACTCCATTTTTTTTTCTGTTTAAAATTTATTCTACGCTAAACAAGTTGAAATAAGTCAGTAAAAAATCTTCTTCTGTTTTACAATGCTTTGCATTTTAAAATTAAACCGTGTTTTATATTTTGTAAATTCTCGTCGGTGCGTATCTCAAAAATTTCAGAGTAGCCCTCGTATACAAATTAAATAGGCAATTAAATATTTTGCATATAAAAATGAACTTAAAATGAATACCGGGATTTTTAAGGAACTTATGTCGTGGTTAAAAATATATTTTAGAATTTTATTAACATCTTATGGAATTTAAATGATGCAAATATCGTTATTATAATTAACAGTTTACTATTAGTACTTTTAAAATTGCTAAAATTACTAAATAAAACTTTTTCGGGAGCTTCCATTTACCTAAATTTTATATTTTATAAAATAATGCTTTTTATTGGAATTATAAAATTCATAGCTATATTGTCCAATTCGCACATATTGGTTTTCAAATTAAACATATTGAATATTTATAACTATCATTTATTTTGATTTTACAGTAGTTATTGTGTTGTTACTTTTTTAATTTAAAAAAAATGAAAATGCAGAACTTGATGGGTAGCTTAGATTTTTTTGTTTAAAAAGTAATCTTCGTCAATTGTTGTAAATCTTTCCGCCCAGAGAGTGCCGTCTCTTGTCGCGAGAATCATTCAACAGTGGCTGCAATCGAGTTCTGAACTTTCAAAGATCACCTTTAAGCTATGGTGAGCCCCTAAAGCAATAACTTGTTAAATATTATTCCATTATCTTCCTTCCAGAGAGTGCCTGCTCTTTTCACGAGGAAGGACAGAAGGCAGCAGCATTCAAC
Source organism: Latrodectus elegans (assembly GCA_030067965.1). Lineage (NCBI taxonomy): Eukaryota > Metazoa > Arthropoda > Arachnida > Araneae > Theridiidae > Latrodectus > Latrodectus elegans. The sequence goes on from CM057809.1 coordinate 118,741,971, forward strand.
AGTGGCTGGAATCGAATTCTAGACATTCAAAGAGCACCTTTAAGTCATAGTGAGCCCATCAAACAATAACTTGGAAAATGTTATTCGGACACAACTTCTTCAAGATAAATATTAAAATAGTGGATGCACCTTATAAACATAATTGATGATCACTCTATCTAGTTAATTGTTCCAGAAACATGAAAGAATCTATAAAATAGTTTTCCCTGATTTTAAGGTGAATTTACAGGGAATATCTCTGACACCTTAAAGATATTGAAATATGTTATTAGAATTTCCACCTTTTAGCCCTACAAGGGTCAGAAGTGATGGCACATTTAAAAAAAATGCACCCGTGGATGGGCCATCATAGCCCCAAAAATGTTACAATTATATAATTGAACGAAAAGTATTTAAAATGTGTGTATTATTTGCGCGTGAGCATTATTTGTTCACGAAAAAAATATATATTAGAAATCAAACAAAAATTTGATGATTCAGAATTCTATATGCAACATTTTTGTCACAGAATGAAGGAACATTTTTATACTGACAATGGATTAAATATGAATCCATCAAGTCAATCTCTAGTCAAAATCTGCGAATGTGAGATCTGAAGCAAATACTAACTGACTAGATTTCTTGCAACTGGCAAGGCAAGGCGCATAGTTTTTATTCAATAATTATATTGAAAGGAAACGATTGTCAATAGTGAATATTATATGGCATTAATCATAAGATTGAGGGAAGAAATTACAAAGAAACTTGTCGAAAAAGAGTTTTATCGCCAAAACAATTATTATTTTATCAAGTTGCTCCCAAGAACTGCGAAATTTTGCATGACTTTCATATTTAGTTGTTACCACCTTTTTCATCTGGCTTTCAAGAAGTCCTACTTTTATTCAGACGTACAAATGATACTGAAGAGACAGGGATGTATCTTTATCAAAGAAGTGGCTTCCGAAATTGAAGCCTATTTTGAAATCATTTTACGAAAGGGAAACTTTAATGAGAGAAGCGCTAGAATTAATGACTATTAAAAAAAAACTTTTTTATTAATTCAAATATTGCTAAAACTTGTTGTTTCATTAGTCATTCTATGGACTTGTAAAAATTCATAATGTTACTAATCATATAATATAAAGGAAATGAAAAAAAAAATACTCTAGGCCAAAGTTTTTTGTCCATTATATTTTTCAACTCTCTTTATTTCACTCTTACAAAAATGATTCAAATTTTAAGTAATTTTAATTACTGAAAAATGTAGTCAATTTTTGTAGAATATGTATAGAAAATTTAGAAGTTATTGCATGCCTTTAATCTTAAATTTATAAGCCTTTTTCAATAAAATATATTGTTTGGACGCAAAAAGTAAATCTAAGGAAAGTATAAAAATTTTTAGTTAAATATAATGCTGTGTATTGTAATAAACAGTATGAGAAATTCATATATAAATATTTCAGTTGTTTTAAAATTGTATGTGTGTTTTCTTTTATTAAGCTTTTACTCTAAAATACAAGGTAATTTTGTACATTCACATATTTTTTAAGTTTTACTATATTAAAAATATATAGCTTTTAAATTTGTAAAATCTACATTAATACATTTTTTTTTCCATATGCATTTTTAATTTTGTTTTACTGCATCATAACATGTGCGTTAAGGTATTTGAAAGTTGAATAGTAACTATGTAATGACCAAAAACATTAAAGAAAAGCGCGAGTAAAGAGAAGAATGCGGCAACACTTTCCAACTTTTACATTAAAATCTATGTTTGGTCTTTTAATTCATTTCAAATTCTTTCTTGGAATATCAGATCTTGAAACCTCTGCCATGCATTTATTCTAACATAACTCTTGATTAGAGCTTTCCTGATCCAAAAATATCTTGTTCTAGTATTAAGAAAATATTTTGTACATTTCAATATAATCTATATTTATAGATCCTACATATTAAAGCTACTTCTCTTCTATGTGTAAATAAATTAATGTAAAACAAAATCGAGCAAATGTTTTTTAAGAATTAATCTCTTTTAAAGATTAAAGTTTTGTTCTTTAGAATTAAATTATTTTTTTTTAAATTTACATAGCATTTATTTATATCTTTATGTTCAAAGAGAGATGACTCACTCCCTTCCAGTACTTTTTCTAAATAAAAAAATATGAATTAATAGGTATTCTCTTAAGCTGAATGTGTTCTTAACAATATAGATTTTGAAATGCAACAGAATTCTCTAAATCATGTGAATACATTTCTGAGCCCGCATTGCTTGAAGTTATTACATTATGATCTGTTGCTTTCAGTAAACGTGGTTCACGCAATGTTGGTTGAGTGACTACAAAAATAAGAACAATTTAATAAGCATAACACATGAAGCAATATAAATCATGCATTTAATTTACTGTAAGTAATTTATTACAGTAAATTATTTTACAAATAATTTATTGTTTTGTAATAGAAAATGTTTTTTTTCTTGAAAACTTTTTTCATTTGTTATGTGTCACAGTTTTTAATACAGTTTTCAAGTAATGCACATTAATATTTGATAGTATTATATATTTTTTCCCAATGGTCGGGGTATGTCGGGATGCATTGTCCCCTTATACCCAAGGAAATGACCGGAAACAGCGACCTCTTTGCCGCCGAGGCGTTGCCCCAGGTGCACAACACGGGGTGGGCCACCATCGCACCCTAGATGCCGATATAAAGATGAAGAATGGTAGACAAACTGGATTATTAGACGAGCACAGCAGATTTTATTAACAAGCGATGCATTCCGGCGATACTTAACAATCACGTCTTACTCGGGAGTCGAACATGAACCCACACGGCAGATGCCGAGGGCTGTATTCACCATACTGGCTGGGCGACGTTATTATATTATAAATTAATAATATATATATATATATATATATATATATATATATATATATATATATATATATATATATATATATATATATATATATATATATATATATATATATAATTTGAATAGAAAAGAGGAGGAAACGATTATCTTAGAGATTTTTCTTCGTAGCTATTATTCTATAGATTGGTCTAATAGTTTGAAGAACTATATGAAAACGTATAAAGCAAACAATATAAATCAAAAAATAATATAAAAACGTTAAATCACTAAGAAAACATTTTTCAATTGAGCATTTTATTAAAAATACTTTTATAGAATAAAATTATTAATAGGAAATTCTGTTTGTATATATAGCTAAGAAATTATTATAAATCGAAAGTTTTTCAGAAAATATATATATATATATATATATATATATATATATATATATATATATATATATATATATATATATATATATATATATATATATATATATATATATATATATATATATATAATATTTTCTCTAAATATCTGCAGATTCTATCAATTTCTAATGATAAAAAAGATCTTATATAAAATTACTCATAAAATGCATTGAAGGTTTTTAGGTTAGAACAGCAGTTTAGAGTACTTTGAATAGATTTTCAAGAATATTTCATTAGAATTTAAAATACGTAAGCTAAAAAATTAAATTTTTTTAAATATATTGACTAACTGCTTTTTATTACACGTAAACTTGCATAAACTACAGCTGTATTTTTAACACAACATGCAACACTCTCTATGATAGGAGAAAATTGCATTGTTTTTAATTGAACTCCCAATAGACTATCCCTCTGAAATTAAATGATAATTCCTCCAAATTGTCTCTGCACCACAATCGCAATTGCTAATATTGCATGCTCTATTCGATTGATTTGAATCAATAATTCTTATTAAAAAATTGGATTTTTAAATTCATAAGATTTTATATCAGTACTCTTTCACCAATAACTATTGCTAGCTCACTCTTTAGTCTAGTATGTTATTTATAATATTTTGATTAGACATAAAAAATTTGCTAGACTTCAAAAGTTAAATCTGATCTGTATTCTTCCTCATATTCAGTGATAATATTCATTAGTGAAAGAATTCCGTTTTTTTCTACAATATGTGTAGAAACTATCGTATTATTTTCATATTACATGTATTTTCTACAGTTTTAGATTGGAATGTTTTAGAAACATAGTGTGAATAACGTAACTAAAGAATTTAACTCATTATCTTCTTCTAAAATTGAGCAGTAAAAATTACATGCAGGAGTAGTATTTATAAAAATTTTGCTTAGATATCAAACATTACTATAAGTTGCGTTTCATTATGCTTAAAAGCAAGTATTGATTCTCATGTAACTGCTGAACAATTTTGAAAGGAATGCTTGAAAGGAGCTTTGAAAACATATAATAAATCTAATTACAATTTACGTTTAAAAAATAAAAAAAATCCAAAAATATCAGACATTGTGCATCTTCTAAGTGGATTGTGAAACAATTTTTGCTCCTATCATTAAAACTAATTTCTGTCAAAAAATGCAATTTTAATCATTTTTCGGTAGAAATGCAAAATTTTGTGGAATGATAATATAGATCTAAATTTTTATCTACATATGAATTCCTGATTTCTAACTAAGTCTTATAATGTATAAAACGCACAAAATCGCTGTGTACAAAATTTAATCAATGCATCCCAGTAAGGACTCAGTTTCCATTTTCTTTCCCAAAGTTGCTTCAAAGCAGCTTAGCTAGGTCAATTTCTAATTCAGGTCATGCTACTTTAAAACTTTACTTCGTATAAGTATTCTTTGCTACAGAAATATAAATAATAGCTATTGTGGTATTTTCCCTAACTCTTTGTTGTTCATTACATCAAATAACATATGTTCAATAAAATTGCTTTTCCATCTTTTAAGGTTACAATTTTTTACATAATATACTGGAAACTATCAATCGATTGATTCCGATTTCATTCCTATTTTCAAAACTGCAGTCTGAGGAAGGATTCGATATACTGATGAAAGCATTTTTTCATTGACTAATCAAGCCTTTGTTTATAATATTTAAAACATTTTAATTGCATCTGTAAATATTTATAATTTAAATGTATATAATTTTGCTGAGTACATTTAAATGTTAATCAAACAAACATACTGACTTGGTAGTAAAACTTTGAATAATTCTTTAACAAGACAGAAAATATGAACATATATTCAATGAAATTTTATCTGTAGAATATTTTACTTGATAAATTTTTAAGATTTATCACTTTATATTTTGAATAATTTCCATTATTTCCAACAGAACTTTCAATGCAGCAGAAATTGACGTAATAAAGTCTAAATTGCTGTTCACAACAGTATTTCAAAGTGAAAAGGAGAGGTTATAGAAATTTCTCTGTTACTTCTTTCCTACGCACCTTATTTCGATGTATTTATAGAAAAATTCTTTGTAACATCAATTGAAACAGATTAGAAATAAACATTTTCATTTTTGATTTTTAATCATTATTGTTGTTATATTGAAGTACTTAAAGAGAGAAAATACTCTCATAACATTAAATCAATAGTCTCTGAAATAAATATTAATTTCAAATGAAGCATCATTTATATGTTTGTTTTGTTATAAAAAATCGACTTAATCTGTATCACTAAATTCTTTTTACTGCACTTATAAAAACGTGAACAAATTCGAGGACAATATGAAATATTGGTCTATATTACCTGAGTTATAATAATTTATAAAAATATGTAAAAAAGGTCAAAATTGCAAATTAAAATAACGTTTAACAATAAGTAAAGTTTATTCCAACGGCGGGCACCTTTCTGACGAACCCTATGCCACAACAAAGCAAGTAACTGCTACTCTCGTTTGTCGTTATTCAGCGGGCATCTGTGAACCAAGTCACGGATGCGAGTAATGTTGCCCGTGCCATACCACCACAAACCCGTTTACAGGGTGCGCAACATTCATACATCATCACAGAAGAAAGGACAGATAAACACAGAGAGAACAGAGTAAGAAAGTAACATCCAAGCCCCAACCGGGATTCGAACCCGGGATAAACAGCTTTGGAGTCAGGAACGCTAAACACTTAGACATCGGTCGGCATACTAAGTGAAGTTTTCCATCCTTCATATCTTGTTACAATCCCATGACTTAATTTTACAATACTCTTAAAGGAAATCAATAATTGCTTTACAAATATTATAATAAATACCTATAATAATTTTTCTTATACTATCCTATATAAAATTAACTTTCCATTAGCTATCCTGTTTTCCCGGGAAGAATTACTGCAACATTTACTTTTTAAAAGTTACATTTTTACCACTGAAGTATTTCTTGATTTTGCTTACACCAAAATTAAATTAATTTTTTTTTTTACCGCGACTCATAAAATGGATTCGAAATGTGTGAGAACACTTCAATTGGTACAAGGATAATTTAAACTTAAAATGTATTAAAATGCTAAAGTACTAACCAAAGATTAAGGAAACGACTAGAACTCTTTTCATATTGACATGATTTTGAGAAGGGGTTTTCATTTGGATAGTAAAGAATCAAATATTACACAATTACAGCTATATAATGGAATCATTCTTAGC